>OY744521.1:164530860-164553360 GCA_963556195.1 Sepiola atlantica | reverse complement strand
TTTCAGTTAGTTTAGCATTATAGGAATATTTTAGCACCAATTACATCTCACAGATGGTCCTCAATAAGAATGAGAGATTATGATTAAATTACTTGCTAAATCTTTTTAAACACATAAATTTTTTGAGTTTGAGATTACTCAACGAATAATGTTCTATTAAATTGAAACGTTGAATTTCCTAATGTTACAATAAACTACTCTGTGACAATCAAGTCGGATATATGCAAATATGACAAATGATTAACAATAGTTGTAATTGTTATTTACATATAGAATATTTCGCCTACACAATTTAAAAGCCGAAAATTATCTCAAACGGAATGATTTTTACAGTTTTATACATATGTTCTATTTTTTTGACCAGCATGTGTGTGTGTGTGTTTGTGTGTGTGTGTGTGTGCGTGTGCATGCGTGTGTGCAAGACCAGCTTCACGCATTTATCTTCATCTAAGCTAGAACTTTTTCTAAATTCCTCCGCGTTCAGAGTTCGTCCGATAGTGAAGCCCACGGGACTCGAATGTCAGTTTTGTCATCATTATCAAAAGAATAAACCGCTGCCGTTCCGACCGTTTATCGGACAGTCCAAGATGGCGGCCACGCGGGCAAATATGCTGCAGAATGCCGAAGAAGGAATTGCGTTTTAAGGGATAAACGAGATAAACGAAAGGGGCGGGGGCGCGGGGGTACCATTTACAGCGCCGATAGGCCCATTTGGGTCCGCACACGACATACAAAACGAAACCAAAATTAGAATCTATATAAGCCATTGAATTTATTTGTCAATGCAAGTACAAGACTGTTGAAGAAGGAAGAATAGATGACGGAATGGGCTGCTTTCCTATTGGCTTTTTGATGTCTATCAATGCACGACCAAATCATGACTGCAGGTAGTCAATTAAATGTGGCGCTCTGGTGCCTTAGAATGTATTGGTGCTGTCTGAAATAAACGCCGGTCTATTCTTTTTTTTCTCTTCTTTTTTCAATTACTATCTTGATTCAAATCATGATCAGTTCTGAGGCAGGCAATATATATATGTATGTATATATATATATATATATATATATATATATATATATATATATATATATATATATATATATATATATACATATATATGTCTATGTGGGTGTATGTAGATGTATAAATGTATATATATATACATATATAGAGACGTAGATAGATAGATAGATAGATAGATAACTGAAATAATCAGAAATTAAATATATATAGAAAGAGAGAAAGAGAGAGATGTGTGAAAGTATATGTTTTTCCATATACTTTCTATTCTTTATAGATGCCAACCTTTTCACAGCGAAAGCTCGATGATTGTTGGCATATAACAACAGAGCATATACAAAAATAAACAATAGTTTGCAATGGCCGAACCAAATAATTGCTGCTCCTTCTGATTATCGAATTATAAACTCTCTGTTGATGGAGATGAATTAAATGTGGGGTTTGTTTACTGCATGGCTATATATATAGATAACGTTTTAGTTTTCATGATGAGTTCACGGGGGACAGATCTAGGATTTATATACAAATAAGGTTGTTCTTCCGTAAACGAAACGGTGGCGTAATATTGTACCAAAGTTTTTGTTTTTAAAAAAAGGATTGGTAAAGTAAATAAAGTCTTGGTCATTGGAATGTAGCAAAATATTGTTTATATATATAATTTTATATGCTAGCTACCATATCGCAGAATGGTTCTTTAGTGTAGTGTTTTAATAATATAATCATCATCATCATCATTATTATTATTATTATTATTATTATTATTATTATTATTATTATTATTATTATTATTATTATTATTATTATTATTATTATTATGTGATATGCAAATTACCATATCACATTGTAGTAATATCTTATTATTATTATTATTTATTTATTTATTACTTATGTATATATATATATATATATATATATATATATATATATATATATATATATATATATATATATTTATATATATATTTAAATATAAGTGAAATAAAAACTGAATTGTTGTTACATTTTGTCATTGGGAGAGTGGTCATTTGATCAGTACCACTGGAGAGGCATGGATTTTATAACTGTTCTGTTTTTAAATCTCCGAAACAGTTACATGGTAAACAGCTGATGATCTCCGTTTAATAGTTCACAATTCCAGTTCAGGTCTCCTGTTCTCTTTGTTTCACTGTTATATACTTGAAATCCCCTTTTCTATGTGTAAATTTTCCAGTGAATACTATAGACGGCTTGTGCAAGTGCTAAGTCTGCGATATTTTGGATTTAGTTAGTATTCCTAGGAATTTGAACTGCATGTTTTTGCTTTGTTTAAAATCGCTCAAAGCTTATATATATTTATATATATATATATATATATATATATATATATATATATATATATATATATATATATATATAAAGGAGTAAGGCTACAAACATTTGTAAAATGTTTTTTTCAACATTTATTTATTATTTTGTTATTTTATCATTTTATAATTTTATATAACGCGTTTCAAGCGGTGGTCCGCTTTCATTAGATATGTAAATCTATTTGATAATAAGTCTTTCGATTTGAAAACGTGTTGTTTCATTTGAGGAAATGTGTTATTGTTTAGCGTTTTTGCGCATGTGTGGGTTTGCGGGTGTGTGTGTACGTGTTTTGATGATTTCATATCTTTTATTTTTTATTTTTTATTTTTCCTGTTTTCCTGTTTCTCTTGGTTTCTTAATAAACACACACTACTTTGACCAAGAGCAGCAGGAATAAAGGAAAACTAGATAATAAAATATATAAAATTATCAAAACACGCACACCCGTAAACCCACACATGCGCAAAAACACCAAACAATAACACATTTCCTCAAATGAAACAATACTTTATATATATATATATATATATATATATATAAATATATATATATATATATATATATATATATATATATTTATATATATAAATATTAATATGTATACAGATATATTTATATATATATATATATATTTACATATATAAATATTAATATGTATACAGATATATATATTTATATATATACATATTTATATGTATACATATATATATTTATATATATATATATACATATTTATATGTATACATATATATATATATTTATATATACACATATATATATTTATATATATACATATATATATATTTATATCTATATTTATATGTATACATATATACATATGTATATATATACATATATATATATATATTTATATGTATATATATATATTTATATATATATACATATATGTATATACATATTTATATATACATATATATATATATATATATTTATATATATATACATATATATATACATATTTATATATATATATACATATTTTTATATATATATACACATATATATATTTATATATATATATATATTTATTTCTAGATTTAGATTTTTCACTTATAAAATAGATCATTCAGTGAAGACCGGGGTTGTTCCAATAAAAAACAAGCTCGATGATACTCGATTACAGAGTACAGAGCATTTATATGTGATTTTATGAAGGCTTACCAAAGCATTCCTTTCAGGACACCAATGATCACCATTAAAGATATTTTTTCTTACAAATACTATTTATTCAAATTAAATGTTTTTTCCTACACGTGTTTCACTACCAAGCAGTTACTTGCTTGGCAGATCATCAGGGAAATTAAATGTCTGGAATACTGGTTTCAACTGCCGACAAAACACAATGTGGCGTTGTAATAGTTGAGGTCACTTAAGAAGAGAGGAGGAAAAAAATAAAAATAAAAATAAAAATAAAAGTAAAAGTCAAATTTAAAAAGCAAGGAAGAACAACGATAAAAAAAAGAAAGTCCTAGAAAAGTCTTAGAAAAGTAGCTCGTGCATTATTTCTTCCACCAAGCCAACAAGCAAATAATTGGTCCCAAATACATTCAATAAAACCATAAAACCGGAACAATGTGCTATAATACACTTTCACGTCGGCCGGTACAATGATGAATAAATCCCCCCCCCCCCACAAGAAAACAAAAGAACTAAATCATTCAAGTAACCGCTCACAAGTTACCATTCCAATCCAATGATAGTATGGGAATTCTAAATCCAACTTCTCACAAAGAAAAGTCAACACAAATGTTCGTCCGAGTTCAAAGAGTCTTATTTCAATTGTTGATTTATTACCCTTCGAAACCAACACACGACGAGTTGAATGTCAATCCCGCAGAAAAACTCCCTTACATTAAGAAAAAATCTTAATATAGAAACTATTTATTCAAAATACTGTTTCTAAAAATATTTATTATTAAACCTATTCCTTGTAGAAATTAATTATCTAGTGTCCGGGACGTCATTTTACATTTTGAGAAAATATCCTTCATTTAATTAACTGCCGAATTATTATCGTTTTGTTGTTTAACGAAGCGAAAGAAGCCCATCCCGCAGAATTTGTTTTTAAAAGATTATTCATATATCAAAAATAAACTGTTATTATAAAAAGGCCTTCTACAAAAATCTAGTTATTATTTTAAATCATTTAAAATATTTCCTTAACGGCTGTGTCTGTTTGCAACTCTCTGTGGAGAATATTATTCTATATTCCATAAATAAATGTTACTACGGAATATCGTTATCAGAAATCCATTTTCTATTTTGAAAAAAAACTTTTTTTAATGGACCGGTTTATTTTTTTGTCAACTTTACGGGAAAATATCACTCTTACTCGTTAAATGACAGGAGACTTTATTATTACTAATTTAAAATCCCGTACAAAGTACTTTTTATAAAAATCCAATTGTTTCTATTTTTAGAAATTAAGTCCGTGTCGGCATGCATGTTTTTAAAATTATTTTTTCCTTAATTATTTTTCCCCCATTCCTGCCACCGAATTGTTTTATTTATTTTAATCTAATTAAAAACTAATTTAATTTAACCTAATTTAATTAAATAGTTATAGCATCCAGGTTACTATTTCTTATTTTTCACTTAAAATTACTTGAAATTCCCAATGCATTTCGCATAATATATCTATTTCTGAGAATAAATTGTGATTTATTATTTATTATTCCACTATCTTTTTATATGTAACAAAATTTCCCCCCTCTATTCCGCTGAATAAGTATTTACTATAGTTGACTATCACTGGGCCTTATTCTGATAGAATATTCCTACCTTATCACCCCCAACCTAAGTCTCGAGTATCCGCTAATAATTGAATCAAGACATATCTTAGCATAAGTACGTGTTACTAATTCTCATCCTCCATATTATACACTAATTATTGCCCCATATTGCCTCAGGAAGTGTCCATCCTGCCTATCTCTGCTGTAAGTTTATACTTCCCCCAATTCCCCTCCTATCCAGGTTTTAGGCTTGATAACAGGTAACGGTTTCTATGCAGACAGCATTGTAGTATTTCCTGCCTAGCGTTCAGTAAATTATCTCTAGATGTCATGATGTGGTACGACTCCTATGCACATAGGTTGCATCTCTTCTTTTTGTTCGGTTTATATTTGTTAGCCCTCCCTAAAATTGACCATTTCAGTTCGAAAGGGTCTTGCCTAGCAATGAGGTTTCTCACAAAACGGCCAACAGAAGTGTTAGGCCTATCTATGTCTTCCCTTTGGCCTCCCCTGAAGGAACTCATGTGGTTTCTGAATCTATCTTTGAACTCACCCCCGGTTGAACCGATATATGATTTCCTACTACTCTCTGTTATCACATCGCATTTGTAGACAATGCTTGAAACTCTACAGTTCCCACCCCAGTGGACAGATGTTAGAAGCTCTGCAGTTACAGTTGTGTGCTGGGCCGCTGCTAGCTGTTCTACTACTATGGTTATTTATAATGGAGGTTCTCACTGAACTGGTGTTACTGGGATCAACACCAGAAGAGAACATGGCTTCCCTTGTTTTAGTTATCTTAGAATTATTATATCCTATGATGGATGTGGCTATATTTCTACAGGTTGAATAAGACAGTTTTACAGTATTTTTGTTAATGATTCCCCCCAATCTGCTATCCCTTGGAAAGTTTTTTTCCACTATGCTATAAAAAATCTTTGGGATATTAGTCTTAATATGTTGGCTATAGGGGGGGGGGGTTGAACCATGTAGTGGTCCTTCTCCTATTTTTCTTCCTACCTTCCCCCACCCCGGTTTGGGTAGCATGTGAGTTCAATTCGTTACTTCCAACTTCACGAATATTATCATCAACCGGTTCCCTCCTTACCTGGTTTACATTACCGTGGGATACACCAGGTCTCCTATATCTAGCCTTGCCCATTGCCCTATTATATGAAACCATTGATCGAGAGGCAATCGGTCTCCCGTTTAGTCCCCCATTCCCAACCGAAGGAGGCACAAGGTAATTAATTTTTTCCTTGTATCCTGATCTGTTTAAAGCTTCATTGTAGAATTGCTTACTGCTGTCGAATATTTGTTGATTCTTGGACAGCTTAGATATCCTACTCGATATTGCAGGAATAATGGCTCTTTTCACCATCGGTGGGTGATTCGATTTAGCGTCGATATAGTAGAGTGTGTGGTTGGGCTTGTGATAAGGTTCATATGTGTTGTTGCATAGATCAAGCGTAATATCCAAAAAATTGACCCTCCGGTAGTTTATATCTACAGTTATGCTAAGTTGTATTGAGCTGAAGAATATATTGAGTTTTTTCTTCTTAGTTTCAAGATTCCTTATACTTGTGTTGACAAAGAATAAAGCGTCGTCCCTATATAGACCGCCCGCCAGTTCAGGTATTTTCATACAAATTTCTCTGAGGATATATATCCCTACCAGGTCAGTAACCTGCGCTGAGTCTGGTGCCCCATAGTAATATCGAAATTGTTTTCCCTATCCTTTCTAGTCCATAACTTATCATTGTAGGATATTAGTGTCCTTCTGGCTAGTCTAATTATATCCATCTCTAAGTTTGTAATGTTGGATTCGTTTCTAGCCATGGTAAGCGCCTTTTCAAGTAAAGTAGAGGATATGGAGGGATAGTATGAATCTATATCAAACATGATAAATTTACTTTGATTAGTAATGTGTAATTCTTTATACCAACTTAGCACTTCTTCTGATGAGGTCCACAGATTCAATTGAGTTCTGCGTTTAATTCCTGGCAATATTCTGTCTAGTATTTTTTTGCTGATTACACTCATGTCTGAAATACACGGCGAGATCAGTCTAATGGATGGGTTATTACTAAAATCTGGCTTATGATCCTTAAGAGTGAAACGAGGGCACTTAGGGGTATAGATCTCAACATTACCTTCCATACCAATCTCAGAGCAGATCTTAAGAGCGGCCAAGTTAATATCCTGTAACACCCCGTTCCCTACGGTCTTGTAGTTTTTATTCAGTTCCTTCAGGATTAGGTTGTTGTATGTTTCCATATTCATGGAGTATGTGTTTAAAGTTTTATCCGCCGGAACTGTGATGTTAGAGTTATTCTTAATCCGTGTCTGTGTCCTATGGATATGTTCAATGGTAGGATTCCAATATTGTGATCTGTTTTTGGTTTTGATGTTTTTAACCATATTATGCATATCCGCTTCGAAGCTTTCTAATGCAGGGATGTGAGGTGGGTTCTTGTGAGTTCATATTTTATAGAATTTTCTATATGAGGCTGTTGGTAAATTATCCTCAGTGTCAGATGCATACTCAGGGGGTTCAGAGACGCCAGAAGGTGGATTCACGTTGCTCAACTCCCTAGTCGATCCCAGGTTGTGGTGAATTACCCGCCATCGGACTCTCTTCAAGAATGCATGGACCGCCTGGACCATGTCCATTATGTATGCTTTGGTTTGGTATGGAAATGTTTTTGGGTGAGAAAGTTATCTCCTCTTTGGCAAACATCCTGGTCACTCCGGTATTAAATAGCAGCTCACTTTGGGGAGCAGAATATAGATTTAGATTTTTCACTTATAAAATAGATCATTCAGTGAAGACCGGGGCTGTTCCAATAAAAAACAAGCTCGATGATACTCGATTACAGAGTACCGAGCATTTATATGTGATTTTATGAAGGCTTACCAAAGCATTCCTTTCAGGACACCAATGATCACCATTAAAGATATTTTTTCTTACAAATACTATTTATTCAAATTAAATGTTTTTTCCTACACGTGTTTCACTACCAAGCAGTTACTTGCTTGGCAGATCATCATGGAAATTAAATGTCTGGAATACTGGTTTCAACTGCCGACAAAACACAATGTGGCGTTGTAATAGTTGAGGTCACTTAAGAAGAGAGGAGGAACAAAAAATAAAAATAAAAATAAAAATAAAAGTAAAAGTCAAATTTAAAAAGCAAGGAAGAACAACGATAAAAAAAGAAAACACGTACTTATGCTAAGATATGTCTTGATTCAATTATTAGCGAATACTCGAGACTTAGGTTGGGGGTGATAAGGTAGGAATATTCTATCAGAATAAGGCCCAGTGATAGTCAACTATAGTAAATACTTATTCAGCGGAATAGAGGGGGGAAATTTTGTTACATATAAAAAGATAGTGGAATAATAAATAATAAATCACAATTTATTCTCAGAAATAGATATATTATGCGAAATGCATTGGGAATTTCAAGTAATTTTAAGTGAAAAATAAGAAATAGTAACCTGGATGCTATAACTATTTAATTAAATTAGATTAAATTAAATTAGTTTTTAATTAGATTAAAATAAATAAAACAATTCGGTGGCAGGAATGGGGGAAAAATAATTAAGGAAAAAATAATTTTAAAAACATGCATGCCGACACGGACTTAATTTCTAAAAATAGAAACAATTGGATTTTTATAAAAAGTACTTTGTACGGGATTTTAAATTAGTAATAATAAAGTCTCCTGTCATTTAACGAGTAAGAGTGATATTTTCCCGTAAAGTTGACAAAAAAATAAACCGGTCCATTAAAAAAAGTTTTTTTTCAAAATAGAAAATGGATTTCTGATAACGATATTCCGTAGTAACATTTATTTATGGAATATAGAATAATATTCTCCACAGAGAGTTGCAAACAGACACAGCCGTTAAGGAAATATTTTAAATGATTTAAAATAATAACTAGATTTTTGTAGAAGGCCTTTTTATAATAACAGTTTATTTTTGATATATGAATAATCTTTTAAAAACAAATTCTGCGGGATGGGCTTCTTTCGCTTCGTTAAACAACAAAACGATAATAATTCGGCAGTTAATTAAATGAAGGATATTTTCCCAAAATGTAAAATGACGTCCCAGACACTAGATAATTAATTTCTACAAGGAATAGGTTTAATAATAAATATTTTTAGAAACAGTATTTTGAATAAATAGTTTCTATATTAAGATTTTTTCTTAATGTAAGGGAGTTTTTCTGCGGGATTGACATTCAACTCGTCGTGTGTTGGTTTCGAAGGGTAATAAATCAACAATTGAAATAAGACTCTTTGAACTCGGACGAACATTTGTGTTGACTTTTCTTTGTGAGAAGTTGGATTTAGAATTCCCATACTATCATTGGATTGGAATGGTAACTTGTGAGCGGTTACTTGAATGATTTAGTTTATTTGTTTTCTTGTGGGGGGGGGGGATTTATTCATCATTGTACCGGCCGACGTGAAAGTGTATTATAGCACATTGTTCCGGTTTTATGGTTTTATTGAATGTATTTGGGACCAATTATTTGCTTGTGGGCTTGGTGGAAGAAATAATGCACGAGCTACTTTTCTAAGACTTTTCTAGGACTTTCTTTTTTTTATCGTTGTTCTTCCTTGCTTTTTAAATTTGACTTTTACTTTTATTTTTATTTTTATTTTTATTTTCATTTTTTTTCCTCCTCTCTTCTTAAGTGACCTCAACTATTACAACGCCACATTGTGTTTTGTCGGCAATTGAAACCAGTATTCCAGACATTTAATTTCCCTGATGATCTGCCAAGCAAGTAACTGCTTGGTAGTGAAACACGTGTAGGAAAAAACATTTAATTTGAATAAATAGTATTTGTAAGAAAAAATATCTTTAATGGTGATCATTGGTGTCCTGAAAGGAATGCTTTGGTAAGCCTTCATAAAATCACATATAAATGCTCGGTACTCTGTAATCGAGTATCATCGAGCTTGTTTTTTATTGGAACAACCCCGGTCTTCACTGAATGATCTATTTTATAAGTGAAAAATCTAAATCTATATTCTGCTCCCCAAAGTGAGCTGCTATTTAATACCGGAGTGACCAGGATGTTTGCCAAAGAGGAGATAACTTTCTCACCCAAAAACATTTCCATACCAAACCACAAAGCATACATAATGGACATGGTCCAGGCGGTCCATGCATTCTTGAAGAGAGTCCGATGGCGGGTAATTCACCACAACCTGGGATTGACTAGGGAGTTGAGCAACGTGAATCCACCTTCTGGCGTCTCTGAACCCCCTGAGTATGCATCTGACACTGAGGATAATTTACCAACAGCCTCATATAGAAAATTCTATAAAATATGAACTCACAAGAACCCACCTCACATCCCTGCATTAGAAAGCTTCGAAGCGGATATGCATAATATGGTTAAAAACATCAAAACCAAAAACAGATCACAATATTGGAATCCTACCATTGAACATATCCATAGGACACAGACACGGATTAGGAATAACTCTAACATCACAGTTCCGGCGGATAAAACTTTAAACACATACTCCATGAATATGGAAACATACAACAACCTAATCCTGAAGGAACTGAATAAAAACTACAAGACCGTAGGGAACGGGGTGTTACAGGATATTAACTTGGCCGCTCTTAAGATCTGCTCTGAGATTGGTATGGAAGGTAATGTTGAGATCTATACCCCTAAGTGCCCTCGTTTCACTCTTAAGGATCATAAGCCAGATTTTAGTAATAACCCATCCATTAGACTGATCTCGCCGTGTATTTCAGACATGGGTGTAATCAGCAAAAAAATACTAGACAGAATATTGCCAGGAATTAAACGCAGAACTCAATTGAATCTGTGGACCTCATCAGAAGAAGTGCTAAGTTGGTATAAAGAATTACACATTACTAATCAAAGTAAATTTATCATGTTTGATATAGATTCATACTATCCATCCATATCCTCTACTTTACTTGAAAAGACGCTTACCATGGCTAGAAACGAATCCAACATTACAAACTTAGAGATGGATATAATTAGACTAGCCAGAAGGACACTAATATCCTACAATGATAAGTTATGGACTAGAAAGGATAGGGAAAACAATTTCGATATTACTATGGGGCACCAGACTCAGCGCAGGTTACTGACCTGGTAGGGATATATATCCTCAGAGAAATTTGTATGAAAATACCTGAACTGGCGGGCGGTCTATATAGGGACGACGCTTTATTCTTTGTCAACACAAGTATAAGGAATCTTGAAACTAAGAAGAAAAAACTCAATATATTCTTCAGCTCAATACAACTTAGCATAACTGTAGATATAAACTACCGGAGGGTCAATTTTTTGGATATTACGCTTGATCTATGCAACAACACATATGAACCTTATCACAAGCCCAACCACACACTCTACTATATCGACGCTAAATCGAATCACCCACCGATGGTGAAAAGAGCCATTATTCCTGCAATATCGAGTAGGATATCTAAGCTGTCCAAGAATCAACAAATATTCGACAGCAGTAAGCAATTCTACAATGAAGCTTTAAACAGATCAGGATACAAGGAAAAAATTAATTACCTTGTGCCTCCTTCGGTTGGGAATGGGGGACTAAACGGGAGACCGATTGCCTCTCGATCAATGGTTTCATATAATAGGGCAATGGGCAAGGCTAGATATAGGAGACCTGGTGTATCCCACGGTAATGTAAACCAGGTAAGGAGGGAACCGGTTGATGATAATATTCGTGAAGTTGGAAGTAACGAATTGAACTCACATGCTACCCAAACCGGGGTGGGGGAAGGTAGGAAGAAAAATAGGAGAAGGACCACTACATGGTTCAACCCCCCCCCCCTATAGCCAACATATTAAGACTAATATCCCAAAGATTTTTTATAGCATAGTGGAAAAAAACTTTCCAAGGGATAGCAGATTGGGGGGAATCATTAACAAAAATACTGTAAAACTGTCTTATTCAACCTGTAGAAATATAGCCACATCCATCATAGGATATAATAATTCTAAGATAACTAAAACAAGGGAAGCCATGTTCTCTTCTGGTGTTGATCCCAGTAACACCAGTTCAGTGAGAACCTCCATTATAAATAACCATAGTAGTAGAACAGCTAGCAGCGGCCCAGCACACAACTGTAACTGCAGAGCTTCTAACATCTGTCCACTGGGGGGAACTGTAGAGTTTCAAGCATTGTCTATAAATGCGATGTGATAACAGGGAGTAGTAGGAAATCATATATCGGTTCAACCGGGGGTGAGTTCAAAGATAGATTCAGAAACCACATGAGTTCCTTCAGGGGAGGCCAAAGGGAAGACATAGATAGGCCTAACACTTCTGTTGGCCGTTTTGTGAGAAACCTCATTGCTAGGCAAGACCCTTTCGAACTGAAATGGTCAATTTTAGGGAGGGCCAACAAATATAAACTGAACAAAAAGAAGAGATGCAACCTATCTGCATTGGAGTCGTACCACATCATGACATCTAGAGATAATTTACTGAACGCTAGGCAGGAAATACTACAATGCTGTCTGCATAGAAACCGTTACCTGTTATCAAGCCTAAAACCTGGATAGGAGGGGAATTGGGGGAAGTATAAACTTACAGCAGAGATAGGCAGGATGGACACTTCCTGAGGCAATATGGGGCAATAATTAGTGTATAATATGGAGGATGAGAATTAGTAACACGTACTTATGCTAAGATATGTCTTGATTACATTATTAGCGGATACTCGAGACTTAGGTTGGGGGTGATAAGGTAGGAATATTCTATCAGAATAAGGCCCAGTGATAGTCAACTATAGTAAATACTTATTCAGCGGAATAGAGGGGGGAAATTTTGTTACATATAAAAAGATAGTGGAATAATAAATAATAAATCACAATTTATTCTCAGAAATAGATATATTATGCGAAATGCATTGGGAATTTCAAGTAATTTTAAGTGAAAAATAAGAAATAGTAACCTGGATGCTATAACTATTTAATTAAATTAGGTTAAATTAAATTAGTTTTTAATTAGATTAAAATAAATAAAACAATTCGGTGGCAGGAATGGGGGAAAAATAATTAAGGAAAAAATAATTTTAAAAACATGCATGCCGACACGGACTTAATTTCTAAAAATAGAAACAATTGGATTTTTATAAAAAGTACTTTGTACGGGATTTTAAATTAGTAATAATAAAGTCTCCTGTCATTTAACGAGTAAGAGTGATATTTTCCCGTAAAGTTGACAAAAAAATAAACCGGTCCATTAAAAAAAGTTTTTTTTCAAAATAGAAAATGGATTTCTGATAACGATATTCCGTAGTAACATTTATTTATGGAATATAGAATAATATTCTCCACAGAGAGTTGCAAACAGACACAGCCGTTAAGGAAATATTTTAAATGATTTAAAATAATAACTAGATTTTTGTAGAAGGCCTTTTTATAATAACAGTTTATTTTTGATATATGAATAATCTTTTAAAAACAAATTCTGCGGGATGGGCTTCTTTCGCTTCGTTAAACAACAAAACGATAATAATTCGGCAGTTAATTAAATGAAGGATATTTTCTCAAAATGTAAAATGACGTCCCAGACACTAGATAATTAATTTCTACAAGGAATAGGTTTAATAATAAATATTTTTAGAAACAGTATTTTGAATAAATAGTTTCTATATTAAGATTTTTTCTTAATGTAAGGGAGTTTTTCTGCGGGATTGACATTCAACTCGTCGTGTGTTGGTTTCGAAGGGTAATAAATCAACAATTGAAATAAGACTCTTTGAACTCGGACGAACATTTGTGTTGACTTTTCTTTGTGAGAAGTTGGATTTAGAATTCCCATACTATAATTGGATTGGAATGGTAACTTGTGAGCGGTTACTTGAATGATTTAGTTCTTTTGTTTTCTTGTGGGGGGGGGGATTTATTCATCATTGTACCGGCCGACGTGAAAGTGTATTATAGCACATTGTTCCGGTTTTATGGTTTTATTGAATGTATTTGGGACCAATTACTTGCTTGTTGGCTTGGTGGAAGAAATAATGCACGAGCTACTTTTCTAAGACTTTTCTAGGACTTTCTTTTTTTTATCGTTGTTCTTCCTTGCTTTTTAAATTTGACTTTTACTTTTATTTTTATTTTTATTTTTATTTATTTTTTTTTTTCCTCCTCTCTTCTTAAGTGACCTCAACTATTACAACGCCACATTGTGTTTTGTCGGCAGTTGAAACCAGTATTCCAGACATTTAATTTCCCTGATGATCTGCCAAGCAAGTAACTGCTTGGTAGTGAAACACGTGTAGGAAAAAACATTTAATTTGAATAAATAGTATTTGTAAGAAAAAATATCTTTAATGGTGATCATTGGTGTCCTGAAAGGAATGCTTTGGTAAGCCTTCATAAAATCACATATATTTATATATATATACACATATATATATTTATATATACATTTATATATATATATTTATATATATATACATTTATATATATATACATATTTATATATATATATATATATATATATATATATATATATATATGTGTGTGTGTGTGTATTTGTGTGGTGTGTGTGTGTAAGGATAGTGGGAGAGAACCCCAAGAAAAATAAAGAATAACTGGATGATATTTATTTCATGTATTAGCTCAGAACAACAACGGTACCGTCGGTTTCAAATCCAAACGAAGGAGATCTATAATTAGTCTCCTTTTACCGGACTCTATTCAGCTTCTGTTTATGTATGCCTCCGTAAACAGAGGCTGAAGAGAACTCGGTAAAGGAATCCAATTATATGTCCTTTTTGTGTGGATTTGAAACCGACAATTCCGATTTGCTTTTAGTCTTCTCTAACACACATATTTTACCATTTCTTTCATAGTCATTTATTATCCATTTTAGCACATCGGCGTGAAAATATAAGGAGAGGTTCAGGGATGGGTGTATTAGTACACGCTAGTCACGTGTACGCATCTTCTTCATTCTATTAGCTCTAATCTATTGCACTGATAATATATATATAAACACTTATATATACCTTTTTACATTGATTTTAATACATGTATATATATAATTATATAGATACATATATATATATATATATATAATTATTTATAAAAAACATTTTTCAATATTCAAAAAAAACATATATGTTTCCTCTTGACCAATAATCATCAGTGTGGCTAGGTATAACTGTACCACGAGTCGCAGGATTCTAATTCCGGGCTGAGGTCACTCGTGACTTCTATCCAACATCTTTCTCCCCAAAGCTACCGAGACAGCTATTCAAAGAAGAAAAGAAAATATATCTACATTCATTTAATGAGCACAATCAGCCTCCATAGAGTGTTCAACCAAGGGAAGGAAACTTAGCAATATTGCTTTAATTAGAAGCTGTTCATATTTCCTGCAGAGAGTGTTCTTCATTGATAGGAACATTAAATTTATTTGTAATAAATATTTATCAATAACCACATTGATCTATGTTGTATATAAACCAAGAATCATCAGTGTGGCAATAACTGTACAACCAATGGCGGGATTTGAAGCAAGACTCAACTCACCTTTTCTCTTTATTTAACATCTCTGTCCCCACATTCGCTGAGACAGCTATACGATGATAGACATAATATATACATACATACATACACACACACACACACACACATATATATATATATATATATATATATACATATTTATATATATGTATACGAATATACAATTTATATATATATATATGTATATGAATATACAGATATATATATATGTATATGAATATACAGATATGTATATATATATATATATATATATGTATATGAATGTACAGATATATATATATGTATATGAATATACAGATATATATATACATATATATATATGTATATGAATATACAGATATATATATACATATATATATATGTATATGAATATACATATATATATATATATGCATATGTATATGAATGTACAGATATATATATATATATATATATATGAATATACAGATATATATCTATATATATGAATATACAGATATATATCTATATATATGAATATACAGATATATATATATATATATAAATATATATATATATATATGAATATACAGATATATATATATCTATATATATGAATATACAGATATATATATATGAATATACAGATATATATATATATATATATATATATATATATATATATATATATGAATATATATATATATGTGTGAATATACAGATATATATATATATGAATATAAAATATATATATATATTTATATATATATATATATATGTATGTATATGAATATATATATATATATATATATATATATATATATATATATATATATATATATATATGAATATACAGATATATATATATATATATATATGAATATACAGATATACTCGTGCTGGTCAAAAAAATAGAACATATGTATAAAACTGTAAAAATCATTCTGTTTGAGATAATTTTCGGCTTTTAAATTGTGTAGGCGAAATATTCTATATGTAAATAACAATTACAACTATTTTTAATCATTTGTCATATTTGCATATATCCGACGTGATTGTCACAGAGTAGTTTATTGTCACATTAGGAAATTCAACGTTTCAATTTAATAGAACATTATTCGTTGAGTAATCTCAAACTCAAAAAATTTATGTGTTTAAAAAGATTTTGCAAGTAATTTAATCATAATCTCTCATTCTTATTGAGGACAATCTGTGAGATGTAATTGGTGCTAAAATATTCCTATAATGCTAAACTAACTGAAATAGTTGGTTTACGATAGAAACTTTTTTTCATATCAATTGCAATGTCAGTTTTTCAATATTTCGCGTTTCAAAATAATAGAACAAGACAGCTAAGAAAACAAAATAGTTTTTTTTATTAACTTAAATACAGATAAAAATTAATCAATATTTAGTAGCAGCACCTTTTGGCCTTGATAACAGCATCAATTCGCCGGGTATGGAATCAACAAGCTTCTCGCAAACTGTGTAGACACCGAATCCCATGTGTTCTGTATTGCAATCTTCATGGCTGCAAAGGTAGTAGGTTTTTCTTTGCGAAGCTTCCTCTTCATCTGATCCCACAAGGCTTCAATAACGTTAAAATCTGGCGAGTTCGCCGGCCATTCAAGAACAGGGATCGATTGTTCTCGGAGCCAGGAAGTTGGGGACTTGGCAGAGTGTGTCGGTGCCAAGTCATGTTGAAAAATGATGTATGTGGCGTCACTGTCAAACTGATTATCCAGCACTTACAGTAAATTAGCTTCCATGATATCTTGGTACACTGTTGCGTTTACATTTCCTTTGATGAAGCAGAAATTACCAACACCCTTAGCACTCATAAAGCCCAAAACCATGCAAGACTGCAGGAACTTCACAGGCTTCTTGACGCATTCTTGGTTATACCGTTCCGTGGATCTTCGCCAAACACGTGGCCCTTGGTCGCCAAAGGAAATACAAAATCGAGACTCATCTGAAAAGATCACACGCCGCCATTCGTCTGTAGTCCAGGTTTGATGAGCAGTTGGCCATCGTAGCCTCTTCAACATCTGATTTTTGTTAAGGAGCGGTTTGGTGGCAGCTATACGATTTTGGTATCCCAGTTGCTGGAGCCTTCGGTAGGTAGTGCTTCGTGAAACGTCGGCACCAGAAGCCTGTTTCCACTTTTAGTAATGTGGCTTGTTGACTGGAATCGACTTTTCTTTGCCACCTTGTCCAGTGCCCGGTCTTGTCTTTCAGTGGTGCTTTTCTTTCGTCCGCATTTCTTGTAATTGCTGTTGGAAACAACCTTAACATCTTTCTGGAGCACTTTGGTCACTACCGATTTTGAACATCCGACCTTGGTTGCGATTTCCATGTGCGTCTTTCCTACTTCCCGCAAATCGAACATTCGCTGCTTCTCAAACAAAGATATGTCTTTAGAGCGACCCATAATGAGAGATTATGATTAAATTACTTGCAAAATCTTTTTAAACACATAATTTTTTTGAGTTTAAGATTACTCAACGAATAATGTTCTATTAAATTGAAACGCTGAATTTCCCAATGTGACAATAAACTACTCTGTGACAATAAAGTCTGACATATGCAAATATTACAAATGATTAACAATAGTTGTAATTGTTATTTACATATAGAATATTTCGCCTACACAATTTAAAAGCCGAAAATTATCTCAAACGGAATGATTTTTACAGTTTTATACATATGTTCTATTTTTTTGACCAGCACGTGTATATACACACTCCAATATATACACGTGCTGGTCAAAAAAATAGAACATATGTATAAAACTGTAAAAATCATTCCGTTTGAGATAATTTTCAGTCTTGCATGGTTTTGGGCTGTATGAGTGCTAAGGGTGGTGGTAATTTCTGCTTCATCAAAGGAAATGTAAACGCAACAGTGTACCAAGATATCATGGAAGCTAATTTACTGTAAGTGCTGGATAATCAGTTTGACAGTGACGCCACATACATCATTTTTCAACATGACTTGGCACCGACACACTCTGCCAAGTCCCCAACTTCCTGGCTCCGAGAACAATCGATCCCTGTTCTTGAATGGCCGGCGAACTCGCCAGATTTTAACGTTATTGAAGCCTTGTGGGATCAGATGAAGAGGAAGCTTCGCAAAGAAAAACCTACTACCTTTGCAGCCATGAAGATTGCAATACAGAAAACATGGGATTCGTTGTCTACACAGTTTACGAGAAGCTTGTTGATTCCATACCCGGCGAATTGATGCTGTTATCAAGGCCAAAAGGTGCTGCTACTAAATATTGATTAATTTTTATATGTATTTAAGTTAATAAAAAAAACTATTTTGTTTTCTTAGCTGTCTTGTTCTATTATTTTGAAACGCGAAATACCTTATATATATATATATATATATATATATATATATATATATATATATATATATATATATATATATATATATATATATGTTGTTTTTTAAAATTTCTTTTAATAAAACACTACATTACAATATATATATATATATCTATCTATATACTACTAAAAGTCTATTGATCTTATATGTTTGCAATCAGCTTTCAGCTTTCCGGTTTTCAACATCCGGTTGCGCATGCGTAAATAGCATCGTCTTCAATCTGTTATTCCAATTCCGTTATTCTCTATTATGATTAACGAACGCATGAAATTTTTCATTCTGGAAATTTTTATATCGCTTTTAATATAAACAATTTCATTTAATTTCATCAAATAGTTTTTTTGTTTTCTTCACGGCTAAAAACTTTCAACGGGAGGACTTTGTAAAGTCTGTCGCAGTTTCAAAAAAACTCCTCCTTTTTAAAAAACAAAAACAAACAAACAAAAAAACAACACTCATTATTAATATCAGCCATACTAGCGGTCGGTGAACGAAACCACCTCCCACTTTCCCTCTCATAGATTTCACCACTCCTACTCCCTCTGTTTTCGTTACGTACGCGAGAAAGCCTGCTGTACCCCCTTCCTTTCTCAAATCGCCCTGGCCACCGCTACAAGTGACCTTATTATTAGCATATAAATACAATATTTATTTGCTGTACAATAAGTGCTTAAGCACCCGTGCTTTTCAGCGATACATATTCAATAAAATAAATGGATTAATATAAATAATCTGGATATAAGAGAGTTAGAACCTGATAAGAAGTCTCAATTAAGCGAAAGGATAACAAAAGTTTTCTTTAAAAAACTTTAATTGTACAAAAAATGTAAATAGAAAAGAATTGTCTTAATTTTATTGACCTTATTATTAACATACAAATTAAATATTTTACACAATGGGTACTGAATGTTTGCTTAAATTAAATGAAAAAAGTTACATTTTATTTTCATTTTCTATTTAAAAAGCCATTATTAACATGTGGAGAGTGTTTTTTTATTATTCTGTACTTTCAACTAACAATTTCATTTAAAAGATGATATATCAAAATTTGAATTTAACTATAATAAGTATTATGGTACCTGTTCAGTGCATATTTACCTATAGTATGGCCAACCATTTATAATTCAGTAACTGTAATTAAAAAAAAAAACAATTATAATAAACAGAACGACTCATAGAAATCTATCTATATTCTTTTTTCATTTTAATATACTTTCATAGAAATGCTTCTGTTATGTAAAAAAAACCTATTTTCTTTATGCCACAAGTGTCACGCTCATACATGAATTCCATAGCTAATATAACAAACTGACCCAACGGGTCACGGGTGGTCTAGTATATATATATATATATATATATATATATATATATATATATAATGTAAAAATTGTTTCGCGCAGAAACAAAGAACCAAAATAAACACATCATTACCAGGATCATTCGCTTATGCCATTATAAATAATTATTCAAGCTCTCGCAAGATAGAGCACTTTAGTTAAGTTGACCACAAGCCGTCGTTGTGCGTAATACATAATTTTGAGCTCTGCCTATTGAGTCCTCTCGATTGCTCGCTGAGGGAAACATGCCTTTCGTATTGGGCTTCGAACCGTGTGACCAGCAGGAATTGTCTCCTCCTATACTGGCGATTGCAGTTTTGGCATGAAACACATGTGTATATGGGTTTATTTTGGAAATAATATTTATTCATGAATAGTTATATATATATATATATATATATATATATTAAAAAATATATCAGAACTGTTTAATGTAAAAACCCGATGAATGTTAACATTTAACAACAGAGCATATATAAGTGAACATTGGTATTTAAAGTCCCAATAACCAAGTCTTTAATATATATATATATATATATATATATATATATATATATATATATATATATATATATATATATACATAAATATATATATATATATATATATATATATATATATATATATATATATATATAAATAATTTTTGTTTTATTTTACTTCAGTTGAAGTTCTCAGAAATCAAGTAGATTTTCCTAGGGCGAATACTTGATTTCAATATGAGATAAATAGATATTCGAATATTCCATTACCTGTCTCCTTTACCTGTCAAACGTTGAGTTAGTAAAGAAGTTAAGAATATTTATTTTTCTCTTCAATTGACCTGTGAACTATGTTATAGTATATCTTTCTTGTAGTCTCTTGGTCTTACCGGATTCTAGGACAAGAATTAATCTAGTATGGTTGAATGTCCAGCTAAGTGCTGTTATTTGAGGTAACATTACTTGGAAAAGGTGCACAATTCCTCGTATGAGCCAGTGTATAGCCGTGTCGATGAGATCTTATTTGGGCTTCGAATGCTATGTTATTTAAATATTTGGTCAGGGTTTACTTGTTGGGAAGTATCCTCATGTAAGGTTATCCTGACACACCCTTGTACAGAAAGACCGAAGACGCTCGAGGATTGTGTCTAGTAGGTAATTCAATATATATATATATATATGTGTGTGTGTGTGTGTGTGTTTGTGTTTGTGTGTGTGTGTTGTAGAAAAGGATTGATACATCCTTCCTTATACCCTGAACTATCCCGAGTAGCACATCAACTATGATGATGATTTCAGCTCGAGGAGTACGATGGTAGTACAAGTAAAGCTGAACCGTACCCCGTAATCATTACAAGCCAGTCACCCAACTCGTAACATCTTATTGCATTTTTACTTACAGTAACACCCCCTTTTATTTTATTTACCCCTTCAGGAGGTTAGACACAATGTCAGGTGTTAAGTTTAAAAGCCAATGCACTGCGATTATTAGCGCACTTTGACCTACAAAAACATATTAAGCAGCCTCGTGGGCATTCCCTGGTAAAGGCGCATCGGGCGATTAGCGATAACTTGCACACTTTTATAAAGAAAAGGTAACACCTGAGAAGGTGGACCTCCTGAGATTAAACAGGACCATAGCTCTGCCGACAGCAACAAAGTCATTGTCGGACTGATTGTCGAGGATGTATCTCCGACTGGTACACACAGAAATAAGTTGAGTCAACTATATGTTGGCCGTTCAAGTTATTATTAAATACATTCGGATGACATTACAAAAATATGGTAGCTGAAGTACCAATATCCAGATGGAGTAATAACTGCGACTCTTTAGGATAGAATCAAAGGCTTAGGTTTAGTCTCAGACAGTCATCCTCCCGGGATTACTATCTCTTTTCGGGGAGGGATCGATTCGTTTCCTGTCGCTTGAGGCGCTCTCATTCGTTAAGAAATGCCAACGCGGATATACATATATTTCTCCATATCCAGAATACCCCTTTTTGATGAGTTGGATTAAAAAAAAATCAACCTTTTGTTGAATTTTATCCTAAGGTGAAAACTGTAAGAAAAAAAACTTACATATCTTAAGTTATTGGCTTAGAATATTAAAAAATATTTGCGGAATTAA
>OY744521.1:164515860-164528360 GCA_963556195.1 Sepiola atlantica | reverse complement strand
ATGTCTGGTTTAAATTATTTTTTCATTCATTGATCGCTTTTAAAGATGTCTTTACTATAACTATTTTGTCATCTATCTTCAAAAGGATATCGCGATATTCTTTTGAAGATAGAGAATTTGTTGCTTGGAAGGATAAAATGCATATTTTAAACCCTTTTTTAAAAGCGATATATCTTGCACCTGAAGCGTGTTCAACGTTTGCAACCAGGATGGTGACGGGATTCTTCACACATAATAGCTTCAAAGACTAAATCTGTCCTCACTTGAGTAGCGAAGGATGCTAGGTGACCTGATTCTCGCATACAGCATCATCAACGGGAATGTAAATCTACCTTTCAGTGAGTTTTTCACCAAAGTGCCAAGTCGCTTTTGTCTCAACAGAAGACAAGCAGCATTCTTTGTCCGTGTTTCTGATCCCTGGAACAACGTGCCTACCATACCATGGTTTAAAGTCACCTTGGACGAACATTCACATGGTATATAGATACAATATATTCTGTCTTTTTACATGGCTTGCCGTACTTTGCTATTTTTGCGAATAAAATCGATTGATTGATTTTTTTCTTTGGTATTAAATAAGAAAATGGTTGATATGCCGCGAAACAGACACTCTTCATCATTTCACTACGATAATTCGTGTTTCATTTTTTGACTCTCTGCTAATTTTTCTTTCAGCATCATTTTCTCTTCTCTTTCGTTTTCGACATTTTCACGTGATCTTTGCTCACATTTCTCTTATTTGTCTATCTCTTATACACCAACAATAAATTCTTCATTTTTTAATTTTTTTACAAACCTCTCTTAATTTTGCTCTCTCTTTTCTCTTTTAAGAAATCCCATTATTTGTTTTTATTCCATTGTATCTCCCATTTATCTTTGTACTTCTACATCCCTCCCCCTTTTTCTACTCCAGTCACTATTTCTTTCTCCACTTCGCCTCTTGACTCTTTCTCTTTTCAATGCAATTCCCCACAGCTGTTAATACCGTGTTTCGACCTGTCATCGCAACCTGACATGTCTGTATTTTTTTACGGACTTGGTAATAGAAAAAAAGTGATGAAACTCATACAATGTTCAACGTGATTTGTATGGCCGAGTGGTGGTGGATAGAGACCAAGTCTTAACAGAGCAGAACGTGCATGCTTCTGAAACATGCTTCTTTTTTTCCGGGATCCAAGAAGCAGTTTGCTCCTATTTCATCCAGACAGAGCTGGAGCTGGAAAAGGTTCATTTTCGTTTTATCAAATGATTGGTAATACCACATCTTTCGTCGCTGCACTGTCTGTTGAAATTATGCAATTAATTGAGAGAGGAAAGAGGGGAAAAAGGGTGACTGTCTGACACTTTCATCCCATCGTTTTTGTCATGTTTCAGTGCACATTTGTGGCTAGTAATAATGTGAGGACCATGAAGTCCGTGTGTCATTTGGAAATACAGTTAGAAATTTGTCGAATTTTAAACAGGTCATTAAAGGTACAGATAGAGCGGAAAAAGGGTGACTACTTCTTAAACGATGGGACCCTAATTATAGGGTCCCATCGTTTAAGAAGTAGGAATTAGAGCGGCTACTTGTCTAGCAATATTGGGTGTGGATGTATAAAAATAATGTTAAAATTGGTATTTTTCACATAAGGTCACATTAAGAAGAAAAGTGTAACATTTTTGGATTTTTATATAAGTTTGTATATTGATTAGCTGTATTTATTAGGCGTATTGATTAATGGTAAGTGTGCGCATGCACAGTATAAACCGAAAAATAACTCTCATAACATTTCTTCCGTATTTCCTTATGGTATAATGGGCTGCAGTAAGAGTAGTTGTGAATGAGGGAGGGAGAGAGAGAGGGAGAGAGAGAGAGTGCGTTATTTCCCACGACCCCATCTTTGACATAAGTAATCAAAGCAGAAACGGTTAAGCGGACTAAATATAGAAATCATTTCAGGGTATTACGTCATCGACAGGAAGTGACACGTAGCGACAAAGAGATAAAAGTCTTTTTTTTTTGGCATGTAAGCTGACTGGATTGGGGCATCTTTTTTGAAGCTCTGTCTTTATTCGCCCCGTCACACACATTCACACACGCACCAGGAAGCGCGCGATAGGAAGCTTACGTAATATGTAACTTTATTGTGCTGTTGAAAATAAAAAAATAAAAAAGCATGATCTCATTGAGCTATATGTTGTTGGCGTTTTATTTCTTTGTTTCCATTCTTAAAGAATTAAAGGAAAGAGGAAGACGGAAACGTCCGCCTTTGCATCTTCACCCAGACTATGAAGATGGCTGAAAAACGGAAAAGAAGAGTAAGTAAGAGTGATACATCACTACCCATTGAGCCAACTGTTTACAATGTTAATGCGGGATCAGCTGTTTTATGTCAGCGAGAAAACAATTACGCCTTACGAGATCCCCGTCTAACGTTTAAAACCTTTATATAATGCCACGTAATTTTACACTTTTTAAGAAGCGGGACTGAACCGACTTCTATTCTATGAATTGAAAATACGTAATAAAAGTAATCTTACTATAATAGATATTTTGTGTATGTTTGTAAACAAGATTACGTCATAATTCTCGAATATATTACTTCATATTTACAACCTTTCTTCTTAAAAACTCAAAGATAAAGCATACTTGTATTATTATAATACCAGCTGCACGGCTTCATAATATTGTAGCACACTTGTTTTTATGGTGAATGATAGAAGACCCCACAATATCTTAAATCAAGCAAAAACATACTATTATTGTGGAAATACAACCTACATAAATTAAGTCAAGTATTTTGAAATAGGTACATTTAAAAATTAGGAGTCTTAAAATATACAGAAATCGCCAAAAAACTGGAAAATCAGCATACTTGATGTACTTTAACGAAAGGGTCCACGTTAATAGTCCCTAAACGCAATCGAAATAACCATGGATTGCCAGGGCTATCAATTTATATAGATATGCATTGGCGTTTCACAATTAGAAGCGACTTACTTTGATATTATCTGCAGACTATTCTTAGATCGAATTCTGCAACCAAAACGTAATGGCCATGGTTGATTATTTGTGAACAATAGTTGCGACCCGCAATAGGACGTCTGGCAGTTAACGCACCAGAGCTGTGAAACCCATGTTAAATGCAAAGCTAGGCCGAACACGTTCGGCTATCACCAAGCTCAACGTCAGAAAAAGGAAAAGCCGCGTTTTGAATTTCGCACATATGTGGAGCGAGTTATATGTTCTTTAGAATAAATGAGTTCATTCTCTTGTTGCCTAGTATACTTCAGGAGAGATAAATTGAATATGGTTCAAGAGAAATAAATCCTGAAGAAACTAGGCCAATATCTATAATATAAACAAATAAATGTTTCTTAACAGAATAAATGTGATGTTAAATTTGCATAATAATTGTAATAGTTAAAAAAGGAAGGTTTGATGAAATAACTGACTACTGTGATTGATTTCTGATATTCGTTGACCTGATATAACAATGGCTTCAAACAGGTAACGTTTAATCTAGGTACGAAGATTTGACTTCCAGATTGCTTTCATCTTGTCCAGTCAAGCCCAGGCCTTTCTGAGTTGCAAAAAGGAAATTGTGTATAATATTTTAAATTGAAAGTGTAAGACATAACAAAGATGTTATTTACAGACATCTTGTCTCGACAACAACAGAGTTATGTATATTTGTTTATATTAAGTTTAGTTTTTATTTAATAAGACTTTGTTGTCGCTATGAAATTGGACCGTAGGGTAAATTTGCACATTTGAATATACGAAATCAAGTCCTTGTTAAATAAATAAAAAATTCTATTTTTATCTAAAGTTTAAGAAAAGGTTATTATCTCGCTTATTTGACAGGTCATAAAGTCAGAGATCAGAGTTTAGATTGAAAATTGCATAATATATGGATTTGGAACCACTTGTGAATTTGATACTCTCACGAAACATCCTCCTTTGGAGGAAGTTGGTTCAACCCGCCTAGGGTGAATGCGTACCAGGTACAGGTACAGGTACGACCGAGGGCGCGTTAATTCGAATTATGTTTCCGCTATAAAGAATTCTGAGAGTAAAATGATTTATACTTGCTATAAGGGGGTTAGGACTTCATTGGAGGGGAAAATTGAAAAACTTTGAAATTTACTTCATGTTTTTATCCTTTAGAGGAGATCGAATTGGAAAAATTCTTCTTTAGTTGAATTGTATTAATGCTTCCAACCTATATATAATTCCGTCTGTCTTGCCCTCGAATTGACTGATTGTTTTCTGTCGAATCATAAGCGCTAGTTCTTTTATTGAGAACTTTCACCTTAGGCGAGTTTTAATATTAACTAACCAACCAAAAACCGTGTCATATTTTCTGCTACTCCATGATTGATCAGTCAGTGAAAAGCTTTATTTAACCTACGGACATAGATACTATAGTCACACCACAATATTTCGGCCTTAATAATAGAATACTAGTACGAATAGTACGCGTTACTAATTTCTAAAGGTAAGTATATATTTTAGATAAGGTTGGTACACCGCTTAACCTTTCAAATCGTAAACAACATTTGGTAATCGGAGAAATACTTTTTCCTTCAAGATTCATTATTGAAATCTATCGTTTGGAATTTATCAATTGTGCCATTTTTAATTTTCTAACACAAGTTTTTATTTTATAATCAATATTACTGGAAAATGATTTATTGATGATTCGGTTAAATTTAAGGAAAATGCTTTCCTCCATCTACCATCTTTAGCACCTTTAAAATTGTGATTTGAAGCATGAAAAATTCAGTTTAAGTAGTTTATCTTGAGTTGTCACCGAGACACGAGGAATATAACCTTTCAAAATTGCGATTTGAACATGGCTTTTAAATCTTAAAAATAAAAAAACGTTTGTCTCGAGAAATAAAAGATTTGGCGATACTAGTAGCCCCTAAATTGTGTAAACCCCGATTTCCATTTAATGTATTTTTATTAATAAATTTCACTTTATTAATTTATATTTCACCAGTAAAATACCTCATCGTGTCACAGCGTCTCTTATTTAGATTTAGATTTGATATTCTATGACAATATTATCATTGCCTAGGCTGGCTTATCATGAAACTAGTATAGAATGAGAGAGACATGATGACATATTATAGATTATTTGGTCCATTCGTAACTATAAAAGTGTGATTTGCATAAATAAATGTGTACTTTCAGGGGATGCTAACAGAATGACACGTTGTATTAACATCTAATCCAATTTTCTAATACTGTAATATCAAACTTAAATGTTAGGAAGGTGTCCAATATGCCATCAAAAACGTTACTTTTTCAATAAAACGATCATCTATTCGAAGTTCAAAGAAATCTGTGTTTTTTTTAAATGTCAAATGAAACGTTGGCATTCATTCATTTCACTGGTGTTGTCAGCTGTTCTAAAGAAATATTGTTGAGTAAGCAGAAAATGTTGGACAATTGAAAAAGAGAAGAACACGACGACCTTATTACATTTGGAAACGTTTAATAACAGGAAAACGCAGAGCGTGTTTTCGATCAAAATGTTGCGCAAATAGCATTCGCTTTACTTTATCGAAGAAGTAGCATTACAATTAGCAGTTATCATGAGTAAAACCATCTCAATGAGAAAAATGTGAACCTGCGAATGATCTATATTGTCATTGGTTAAAAGAATTAATTAAGAGAATACAGCTAATTCGTATTCATGAACATAAGAGAGCAATTAAAACAAACAACATGCTTAATGCCTTATGTGCTCATACTATACAATGGACAAAGTGTTGCACTACTCCTGCCTGGACCGAGGCAGTACGCGTTTCGTATACTCCGTGTGTAGAGAGTTGGTCGTGTCGTCCAGTGATGGTCGTCTCAGTTCGATGAATTCTTTCTTCTCTGCCGTCGTCTGTTGTCTACAATAAAAGCCATGTCGCCCCCGAAGACAAACTCTGCTTTTAAATTTAATTCATTTATTCAAACGTTGTTATTTCATCTGGGGGAAATTCATCACGCCGAGAAAGATGATGGAGAGCAAATCCTACTTTATCGTAGTTAGTTATTAATGTTTTCTTAACTATTCCCAGAGAGGGGGTGGAAAGGATTCTCGCGCTTGTCTTCCCTGAAGGGAAATATTCCGTATCTTCATATTGTGAATCGCATGTCCTCTCAGTTCGCTCTCTGAATCAGACTGACTAAAAACTCGCTTCTCGCGAGAGCGAGTGACGTCACAGATCCCTTTGTTTCCCACGCAGGGCCCGCGAAGTCACAGAGCCTCTTGCAGGTGTAGACTGACCCTTGATCCGAGGTCTCGTCACACGTAACCTTGTCACGTCTGCCAGCTCCGACTGTGAGAACAAGCCCTGTTCTGCACTCGACTGCCCCGCGTTAATTCGCGCAAGTCAAACCCGATCTACAACAGACACGTCCATTCCCACAGGGCCATTATCTAACAAAAGAATGGGTTTCTACTGTATCTCACACAGCCTCTCTAAACCAATCTTAAACGAAAATAAGATACGTATAGACACTGGATGATTCCCTGAATATTATTTTGGTTTCTTCTTTTTCCTTTTTTCTTCTTCTCTTTTTTCTTTTTTCTCTTGCCCCTATCTTCTCTCTAGTTTTTCCTTCTTTTTTTATATTACTATGTACATTTGAAATTACACGTTTATTTATGCATACATATATGTATTTAATTTATATATATATATATATATATATATATATATAAATATATATATATATATATATATGTATAATTATATGCTGACATTTTGCACACTTATTTCTGACACTTTACATATTTGCATATATTTTCCTCCATTCAAACACTACCACTATATATATTTCCCAATTATATGACTTTCTCGTCCTTTGTCATTTTTAGCACACTCTTCATCCGCTCTTGAAAAATCCCACATCACATCGGGCGAAACGTTGAGCTTGTGGGTATTTCACTGTTCCATTTTTAATTTCATATATATATATATATATATATATATATACACACACACACATACCTATATATTTTTTTTTGTTGGTGATTTTATTATTTCATTAATTGCGACAAAATATATGCTGTTTCATTAGCGTCCATAATGAACGCCAACTTTTCAAGCGTCAATGGAATCTAAATGCTTAAGATTTTAAATTCAACCCCAACCGGAAACTGAAGATGCATAAGAGGGAGGGGGGACGAAGATGGGGCTCAGCCTATAGCGAGGACAGGAAAGGGGGAGGGGAGAGACCCCAACAAGTGATATTTCAGAAAGTTGAGTGGGGTGATCTCTAGTGTCTGGGCCATCGTGACCTCAATTCCAACCAGGGCGGAGGGCAGGGTGGGTTTAATTTAATAATGAGAATAGGATTATAATTATAAAGTTATAACTGTCATTTCTGTCGTAATAGGTGATTATCGTGTAGATAAAAATGTTTGATAATTTTAATTTAGGGTATTAATTGCTACTTTTGCATTTTATTTTAATATAATTATTTATGGCTTGTATAATGAGCTCAGTAACGGTAGTGAATTTTGTTGTGATAATATTTTTTAATTGTGATTATATCATACTAAAATTAATACTAGGGAAATTATTATATAAAAGAAGTTTAATGGCGTTACTATCTTTAGTATTAATAAAAACAATTATAATAACAATAATAATAATAATAATCCCAACAATACCTACGATAGTCGCAGTGACAATAGTATCAATAATAATAATAATAATAATAATAATAATAATAATAATAATAATAATAATAATAACAATTATTATTATTATTATGATCTTATTACTTGTGAAGTCATTGGGCGAAATAAGTCTACAAGTGAAGGTAGGCTTTTATAGTTCTACTACCAATAATAAGGACTAAGCACCAGTCAATAATTAAGTGTTAAAGATAGTAATCGCAGGATTAAGTAATTGAGATTAGATTAATCTAAGTGATATCAGAGTTAATAGCTATCACAGTTATGGGTTTAGGTGGGAGATGATTTTTGTAGAATTGGTAGTATGACTGAGAGGCTATTGAGGCTGAGAATTATAGGTAATACTTAGAGATTTGATGTTATTGATGGTTTAGTGGGGTGGTTATATATTTATAGATTCATTGGGACTTGTTGGAGGTGGGGTTGGGTGGTAAATTTGGGTTGGTGGGTAGGGGGTTGTAATGTGTTTTGAAGTAGTGTATAATGGGGGTATTAATGTAATCATTCATTTTTAATTTTTTTTCATTTTTAAATATGTAGGTTAAGGTGGGGTATGTGGGTTGCTAAGGAGGTAGAGACTACTATGTTTACAGTTGATAGACGTCTCTTGTTTTCTATTTAGGAGCTTATTTCTGTCTTTAAAACGGATAATTTCCAGTTTTTCATTTAAACATAATCTACATGGTGAGTTCATTGATTTGCAGGTGCTAGATTTTTAAAAAGATTTTCCACTTTATTATGGAAGTTTCTTTTTTCGTTTTTATTTTGTGGTAGTGTAGTGACAGTCCAGTTTGGCCAGGATGGTCAGGGTTGTTGAAGGAGAGTTTATGGTTGTAGAATCTTTCTTTGAAGTTGTTACCTGCCAGACCAATATAATAGTTAGTCTGGGATGGGTTTTCGGTTGAGGAGATAGATGCCTCATAGACCACTTGGGTTGATAGGCACTTTTTGTTTAGGGGGCAGTTTGATTTGTTAGTACAGTTACATGTTCTTCTAGGATTTGAGGTTACTGAGGTGTTTAGTATTTTCATGTTGTGCTTTTTTATGATGTTTTCCAGGTTGTCACCACAACAATAGCTGAGTTTCAGTGTGTTCTTATTAAAAATTTTATGGAGTATGTTGTTATTGGGGAAATGAGTGTTTATTTAGGTCAGGAATTTATTACCTAATTTGGTTTTAGTTGAATTGTTAAATGGAGGTGTATACCAGATAATTTTCCTATTCCTATTTTTGTTCCTACTAGGGTTATTTTGTGTAGTTGGAATATACTCTATTTTGGTATTTTTATATCCACTCTCCATTAGTGCTTTATAATAAAAGTTCTTATGTTTATTGAATATATCTATATTGGAGGAGTTGTTGCTAATCCTTCGACTAATTGATTCAGGGATGTGTTTACTTACAGATCTAGGGTGGCTAGATAGTGGGTTGACATAAAGGGGGTAGGAATTATCTTTAGCATAGGGCTCATAAGTATCCCTAGTGAGGTTGAAGGTAATATCGAGGAAGTTGACCTGTTTAACATTTGATGTTATTTCAGCCTTTAGGCCTATACGTTTTATTTCTTTGAGTATTATATTTTTGATTTGTTCACACTTTTGTCCGTTTGTGTTTTTAACATACATTAGGCCATCAAATGTTAAACAGGTCAACTTCCTCGATATTACCTTCAACTTCACTAGGGATTACGTTGAAAGGGCACAAGTGCTAATAGTTCATCAGAGCACATTTCATTAAATAGTTTTTAAAACAAGCACAGAAATGCAACATTGCAGTCATCGGACAGGAGCTGGGGCTTTGTAGACTTTTCGGAACCTATTAGATTGGAGATTCTTTATTGGACCCTGTGTACGAAGAGACAAGTGGTAGATGCACCAGCCTAGATGTGATAGCAATACTCCATGCATGAGCAATGGTGCATTTGTAGGGATACAGGATACCGGTGGGTGTGAGTAGTTTTCTAGCGCGGTCGAGGGAGCTCACCTTATTTGCAGCAGCCTTGGCAATTTCTTCTATGTGTTTGTTCCAATTAATGTTGCCTGTGAATCCCGGTCGCATATTTTTGGAGGATGACATAATGCTGAACGAACATATCCTTGGAGGATGATATAATGACAATATAACAAATAGTGCACTACCCCTCTCTTAAACGAAGAAGATAATCACAGAAGGATGGTATCATGAGGAATGAACATGTACTATACATCTCCCAATAAAAGGAGGTAATACCTGGGATAGTCACTCCGATAAAAGGAGAAGGTAATGTCCGTGAGTATAGTATCATGGAAACAGAACATGTACTATACTACCCCCTCCCCCGAAAAAAGGGGAAGGTAGTCTCTGAGAACATGATCTCATGACACCAGAATATATATTACATTAACATCTTCCCCAAAGGAGCATGTAATACCTGGGAGGATTACCCCACTCCCTTAAAAACAGGAAGTAATTCCTGGGAGGACGGTCTTATGATAACATAACCGATACTATACTACCCACCCCCATGAAAAGATAATACAATTTTTTTTCATTCATTAAAAATTGTCTAGCCATGGAAAATATTATTTTTATGGTTACTTGGCCTTTTGGCTGCAATCAAAGTGTAGTATCTGTTCTAAATATCTGTTCTCAGTATCACAGCGACATCAGACGTTTTACTATTTATGAAAATATTGCGTATATATCAGAAAATATAACAATGCCAACTTTTAACTGTATATTACAATATTTAGATATTATTAATCTATTAGAAGCTGTTTATATAAACAATATGCAAATTAAGGAGTTCTAAATGTGTTTGAGGATATTTGCAGTTTCCTATATATACGGTATTTCAAAAGTCTATGTTGCATCATAGAATTAAATAAGCACAACATATATTTATGTTTACAGAGTTAGGATAGATGAAATTTTGTCGATTTACTCATTTATATATATATATATATATATATATATATATATATATATATATATATATATATATATATATATATATATATTAATAGATGAAAGGATAACACATCCGACGGAATGAGATTAAAAATAAAAAAAGAGAAAGATCTGTGAGCTCAACGTTTCGTCCAACTGCTACGCGGGCTTTATGAAGAGTGAACGGAAAATGCACTTTTCGTTCGCTCTTGATAAAAGCCACGTAACAGTTGGGCGAAACGTTGAGCTCATAGATCTTCCGCTTTTTCCATTTATAATCTCATATATATATATATATATATATCAGAGAGTAGAGAGGCAGAGAAGTAGTAAGAAACAAGAAGAGAAATTAGTAGAGAAATAACAAATGAGATAGATAGATAGAAGATTGAAGGTAGCGAATGAGAGGCCGACCACATTAGAAAGAAAGAGAAATGAGCAGAGAAAAGAAAAGAGAGAAAAAGGAAGTACTTATTATAAACATACATTGCTGTTTCATGTAACGTGGGCATAAGGTCTTCTATTCTAGAGACACCACCTGTCACCATGACAAGGAACCGATGTTTTGCTACACTTCTTGTCTTTGGCACCATGTTCTAAGGCGGTCAATTACGTGTGAAACAGAGTCGCGAATTCCGAACGCGTCTTTATGAAAGGACTGTCTATTTACGAAACGGCTTAGGTTATGCTCCCCCCCTCCACTCCAACAATGACGATCATTCCATCGGTTTTAGATGTCTTTACATGCCAACTTCCAAAATGGCCAGTTCTACGATTCCTTAAAGAAGTCACCATCATCGGCCTCAAGCAGCCTTGTCTTTTCTTTCTTTTCCAAATTTCTTAAGCTTCCATTAATCCAACCCAAGTTGTCTCTTATTTTATTTTGTCGATCTTCTTCTGTCTGGTTACGTTAAACTTATTCTCTCGTCCGGTTGATTCTGTCTGTCACGATTCAAATCTTATGTTAAATTAACTCTATGATATTTATGTCTTTCTGTTTATCGTACTTAAGTTTGAAATAGAATTTTCGTAATTCACTCAGGCTTAAGTTCAATATAAGATATTCGTTGGTCTGTCACATTTAAATTTGAACAAGCATTAACGTATGTCTCTCATACTATAGTTAAAAACAGAATCTTTCTTAGACTGTCACGTTTTATTTTGAAAGAAAATGTTCGTCATTCTGTAAAGCTTAAGTTTAATATTGCAATTTTATTCGTCTGACACGCTACAGTTTGAAATAGCTCTATTATTGGACTGCCATGCTAAAATTGAAAATAGCATAAACGTTTGTGTGTAACGGTTTTAAATATAATTGTTCTAGGTCTGTCACGCTTAAGTTTAAAATAGTATTTTTGTTGGTCTGTCACACTTAAGTTTGAAATAACATTTTTGGTCTGTCACGTTTAAGTATTAAATATTATGTTCTTCAATATGTCAAGCTTAAGTTCGAAATGGCATGTCCATAGCTAAGCAGTTTGAATGGACGTATCCCTTATATAAATCTGTCTATTTGTGTTCCCCTTCCATTCCTATAACAAATTCTCTCTCATTCTCCCTCTCCCTCTCCCCCCTCTCTCTCTCTCTCTATATATATATATATACATATTTATATATATATATATATATATATCTATATATACATATTTATATATATATATATATATATATATATACATATTTATATATATATATATACATATTTATATATATATATATCTGTATATATATATACATATTTATATATATATATATCTATATATATATACATATTTATATATATATATATACATATATACATATTTATATATATATACATATTTATATATATATATATACATATTTATATATATATACATATTTATATATATACACATT
>OY744521.1:164388360-164510860 GCA_963556195.1 Sepiola atlantica | reverse complement strand
CAGCTTTCTGCCCCAGTAGTTTCTTTCCAAAAAGCTGCAAGCTTGTGGAACTTTCTTCCTGCTGACTGTTTTTCATCTTACCCATAGCCTTGGTCTCTTTAAGACTGAAGGCAATAGGCATCTCCTATTTTTCCGTTAATCGTCTTTCGTTCTTTTTAGCTCTTTAACTCAAGTGTCTTCATGCCTTGTCTGAAGCAACTTCCATACAAAATAAAAACAATAAACAAAAAATAATTTTTGACTAGTTAAACAGGTAATAACTATAAAGTTTAAAAAGTATATATCTCAAATTAATTTTCATCCGTTTATTAAATATAAGAAGGTTTGTAGTTAATTACTTACTGCTATTGGGCGTATTTTGCTTCGATGGGCAATGGACGCTCTCTGAATTGTGCATCCGCGATGAGCATTCTCAATATGCCTTTGTAACTGTCTAAGGTAAGACACTTGTTCTCAGCCGATCACCAAATTAAGCATATTTCAATGTTAACTCCTAATTGAACGATTCCAATATTTTGTCCGATTCCGATACAATTACCGATTCTGTTCTAAATTTCCTATTCCGATGCAATTACCGATTCTGAATCCGATTATAAAATCACATAATCGTCTAAAAATTAAAATTTGGGATCGGTGGGTTGGGGTGTATTTAGTAGAGAGCAATCATCTACTTCTAAATGTAGATATAATGTACTTTTTAATTTCACAACCTCTTACTGTTTTTTCGTTTTTGTATTTTATCCAAGATTTTGATAAACTCGTGAGATTTTCATCTGTATTTTTTTTATTAATCAACTCGTGCGATTTTTAATTGTGACATTTTTACCGGACCATTTTTTCTGGTGACATTTTTACCAACATTAGTTATTATGATCCATACAATTTTGGTTTTACTGATAGTTTAAAATCAATAAATATTTATCATTTTATCATTAGTACCAGCAAAATAAAATTAAGTTTTAAACGAAAACAAAAAGTTAAAAGAATTGTTTTGGGAATCGAAAATTAGGCTCCGATCTCGATTCCGATACCTAAAAATGTTTCGATTTTTCCGATTCCCGATTCCGATTAATCGTCGCAACACTAGTCTTAACACTAAATGTCGTCAACTTGGAAGTGGACATGGTGTATCTGTTACAGGCGAGAACTATGAACAAGAGGTGACATGTTCAAGTTCTGTTCGGTCTGTAAACTAAATTTCTTTTGTAACCTATAGAAATCATGTCTCCCCTCTAGCTATGGATGGAACAATAAAGTAAACGAGACTGTCAAGTCTCAAGAAAGAAAAACTCCTAAAATAAGACTATTTATTCTCCGCTTAACCCAGCGTTCCTTCCGATCGTCTTAATCATCCCCTATGATTTGAAAAGTAATAATATTAAAATTAAACAATCTAAGATGTTCAACTCATGGGGGTTATATGCCGTAATTCGACAAACTTAGATTGCGTGATTTATATATTATTACTTTTCAAATGTCAGTGCGATTATATTAGCTATCATTTTTAATGTCAAGGGTGTAAGATCAAATTACCAAAAGAATGAAATATATTGCAGTATTTATTAGTAAAGTATTTTAATTTTTATACGTATTAATTGACAGCATTACAAAATTATATATTTAGGTAGTGACAACGGTATGGCATTTCTATATATATATATATATATATATATATATATATATATATATATATATATATATATATATATATATATATATATATCACATTGTAGTCCTGAGGGTAATGTTTTATTATTATTATTATTATTATTATTATTATTATTATTATTATTATTATTATTATTATTATTATTATTATTATTATTATTATTATTATTATTATTTATTTTTTTATCTATTTATTTATTTACTTAAATATATATTAGTGAAATTAAATATACATTAGTGAAATTACAACTGAATTGTTTCTACATTTGGTTATTATGGAAGTGTTCATTTGATCAGTAATACTATAAAGCCATTACTTTTATAACAGTTTAATATTTCACAATTTAAGTTAAAGTCCTCTGTTTTTGTTTCACTGTTATATACTCAAATCCTCTTCTACATTTTCCAGCGGTAAGTCGGTTTGTGCAAGTGATAAGACTCCGATCTTTTTGATTTAGTTAGTATACCTGGGAACTTAAACTGCATTTTCTTTCTTTGTTTAAAATCACCCAAAGCTTCTTTAGACTAATATATATATGTGAGTGGACAAGGAAGATTAGTATTTATTTGAGGTTGATGACAACGGGGAGTTGGAAAACAAAGGAGGAGGAGGAGGAGGGGAGAGGAGGAGGGACTAAAAGTATATATATGTATATATATATATATATATATATATTTTTAACATTTGTTTTTATATTTTGATATGTTGATATTTTTTATATTTTTAATATAAAACTAAAAATAAGAATACATTAATCGCCTAAAAAGTAGTGTAATGGATTCGTCCAAACACTTTAAAATGCAGCAACATTTTTGTAAGTAACGGATAAATTTTATTAGACAGACGAACAACACAGGTAAGGAATACCTTTTTTTTAAATAACTAATATAAGTTAGAAAAACATTTATATAGAACAACACTTAGATTTAGTATACGGAACGTTTATGTTTTTTTTTTTAAGGAAAGTGGGGTCTGATCAACTTTGCTGGGAAGCCATGAAATTAAATACTGTCTTGTTTTTAAATTCCCGAAACAGTTTTTTATAGTAAACAACTGATGATCCCTTAAATAATGTTAGAAGCAAACGAATATAATAACTGTAAAAAAAAATTGACTTACATGAGTTATTTTCCACTGAACGACTTGGGACTTTTAAAAAATGTTATGTGTGTGTGTGAGTGTGTTACATTATGTTATTATTTTTTTTTATCAATTATATATGTACGTTGCACCTACTGATTATTAACGTTCGGACTGACGAAACCTCGAGGCCAACACTTCCCGCAACATCATAATACGAAAGTCGAAATAATACGAAAACGCCCCCGGAAGCGCCAGCCAAGGCTCGTCTCATAAAATCGATTTAAAGTTGTTAATATCTTTCACAGATGCATGAATAATTAACAGTTTTTAACAACGTCTCAACATTTTACACTTTCACAATCGTTGTTAACTTTCTTTCTCGTAACTATATAAATGTATATAACCTTTATACTTTTCTCTGTTCATTCTTTAAATTACATCAAACACTTTTCTTTTTAAACAACTTATTTAAAATTCTTTTTTTTTAAAAACATTTATTTTTTAAAACATATTTTCTTTTTAAACATGGTACACATTTTTTTTTAACTGTCGCAGATTTTCTTTTCACTTTATCAATTTGATAAAGTGAAAAGGACCCGAAAATGTTCAATTGTACACAACAAGTTACTTTATAGTTTTTTTCTTCGTCTACTGGTCGTCGGCGATATCTGCGCTGTGGGTTTCATTACGTCTCTGGCCGTGATCAGTTTTGTCGCCTTTGTTCTATGGACAAGCTTTGTTTTCATGCAGGAGACAAAACTCGGAGACAGGGTTTTCTTAGAGAGAGATTCAATTATTTTATTCATCTGTCTTGTGCTATGGAAAGATTTCCATCCATTCGTCTCACTCCATTCTTCACTCATTCATACCTTTTGTTGTGGGGTGCGACGGATGCATGGGGATATATGTCGGATCTCATTTGAGGTCCAGACCATAACCTTTTAGCCCATATTTTCATGGGTCTGCTTGCTTCCAGGACGAGCGGCTACATCGTTGGTCTCATCGCTCTCACTCCCAAAGCGTTCTCTGTTCAAAAACTGCAGTTTTTGTGAAAAACAAATGACGTAACAAACACTTGCATCGCGTCGGCCAATCAGATACGATATTCAACAATCGTTCCATATCTGACCTTCTCCGACCCGAGATTTTCTGTGTCGGTGCCGAATTTGTCACTTTGTTATGGCTAGACAAACTGATTCACTCACAACAATCTCCTCCAGTGCATGTCATCTTAACCCGCACTTATTGTCTCAACTGACCCCAGCCATAATTCATACTAGCTAACTTAATCGTTTCCAAAAATATGTGGCCCCACCCATAATATAACATACATATATATATATATAATATATATATATATATATATATATATATATATATATATATATATATATATATATATATATATATATATATATATATATACTAGCTGCCACGTAACCCGACGTTGCCTGGGAAAGTCGAATAACTGGATAAACTATTTGCCAAATCTGTAACTATTGGATTATTTGGTGCTTATGATTGACCAGCGCGAACACAGACCCCACAATGTTAATGTAAAACAGCAGATGAAACAATTAATTGAATAATCACACTCTTGCCATGGTTAGTTGTTGCAGTCTTGCCATTGAGATGCACATGCATGGTTGTAGATAATGTAACAGTCTTGATGTACTTTCACAACTATGATAATTTAATGCAAGCATTCAGCTCATCAGCGAGACTTCCACGTGGAACAATAGGAAGTATTTGTCAGAAGTCTGCTCTTTCTTTAGTTGTGCAATACCATCCCGAACATCTGATCCTTGCTCATGGGGCTGGTCTCCCAAATTCGTTTTGGATAAGACACTGTATATGTAGCGAACATGATGGCAAACAAATGTTTCAAATATTCAGATGTAAATGCCTCTTGTAAAGTAGCATCTCAGTCATTAGCATCCTGTAATAGTCCATGTGCACTACATACGTCTCTTAATGTATTCCTAACTTGACCAGTCATAGTATCCAGTTCATTGAAACTTTGTGGATCCCTAATAGGGTGTAGAGACGCCGTCTCAAATAAAGAAACATAAAGTATCAGTATTTTTTTAGTATATTGTTGTTTAGTCACATAGTTTTAGTTAATCCTTGTTTAGCCACGTACATTTTTACGAGTTAATATACGTATGTATTTTTGAATACCTGACGTTTCGCTGTTAGTCTCGAAGATTAATTAACTTTGTTAAAGAGAAGTATTTTCCTTAAACGTGTTTTCCGGATATGAATATATAAATATAGTACTTATGCATTTTACTGACCGGGCTGAAATAATAACGTTATAATCTATGAACCCATTCTTAACATGTGGAGATTTCAGGTTGATTAACTATTTTGTACTTTTACCTTACAATTTAATAAACAAAAGATAACTTCAAAATTGAATTTAACTTGAAAATCCTCTCTAAAATTTAGCCCGGTCCATAAAGTAAATAAGCACTATAAGAAGGCAAATAAGGTATTATATAATATGTCTGATGTTATTTGTTACTTTTCAAAATAGAAATAACGTAGTGTCTGTCATACTGTACTTAATCTGTTCTCTCGTCGGTGAGTGAAGGATACATCTTCATACACTGGGGCAATTTTTATTTTTTGTCTCAATAGGAAGATGTATATTTCCCCAAATGAAAAACCGACCTTGTGCCTAACTCTTCCTTCGTGGGAAGTCAAGTAAACCAGAACAACATCAATGGTAAAAATGCCGAATAGTTAACAATCGAGAAATTATTAAGAAAAAGTAAGAAAATGTCTTATATCAATCGAATAACATTGAAATAAAAGGTCGATTTTTAATTGGGGAAAATCTCCCTACAGGAAAGTGCACATCGGATTGGGACAAAAATAAAAATTGCATCAATCTAGCAAGATTTATCCTTCTACGAACTGGCATCTTAAGCTCTTAATAATAAGCTCTTAATAATAACGTTATTATTTCAGCTGCAGGAGTACCCGGAAAAATATTAAGGATAAGATTCTACAGTTTAAAATAAATTCTATTTTGAAAAGTAAAAATGAAAACAAAACAAAACCGAAAAATTCAAAAATTTATTAATCAAGTATTTATAAAATAAAAAGTAAAATTAAAAGTAATCCTGTCTTTGTTTTTCAATAATTGCGATTAATGGTTTACTTTAGTCACGTACGCAAATACTTTATTGTGATTGGTGGCGGCGAGAGGCGGCGATAAAAAGTGCCATCCCATTTTTTGTTAAGCGTTCATATTGTGTTCTTTTTTTGACAAATAGTATAGAAGGAAGATTTAAAATGCGTTAATTTTTAGGTTTATATACATTAGTTAAAAAGTATATAACAACATCAATGGTAAATATTATAGTATTTGATTGAAAATTCAATTGTTTTGTTTCCCCTTTACGTAAATAAAAGAAAATAGTAACACTAATGATAGCATTAATAATATTGATTATAATAATAATAAGTAAAATAACAAATAAAATTTTCTTTTCAATTAATTATTTTTTTTAGTAATTAAAACTCATACAATAACTATTCCGTCAGTTTTTAAGTAATAATGATAATGATAATAATAATGATGATGATAATGATAATACTACTACTACTACTACTACTACTACTACTGCTACTACTACTACTACTAATAATAATAATGATAATGATAATCGACAAGAAGGAAAAAGTAGACTTCGCCGTTCCAGCAGACCACAGAGTGAAGATCAAAGACACAGAAAAGCGAAGCAAATACACAGAACTAGCCAGAGAACTGAAAGGAATATGGAGCATGAAGAAAGGTAGCATAATACCAATAGTCGTAGGAGCACTAGGAACAATCCCAAACAATCTGGAGAAAAGACTGTGAGAAATTGAAATCACAAGGACCATCGAAACCATACAAAGGACGGCAATGATCAAAACAGCTGCAATCTTAAGGAAAATCCTTGAATGCGAAAACCAACCCGCATAAGCTACAAAGGGTAGCCAGTCACAAGAAATTTATAACAGGAAGAAAACAAAGCAACACGAAGAACACGGGAACAGAAACTGCAAGAAAAATCACTTCATAATCCCTCTCCCCAATAAATTACACCGGCCTCCACCACACAAATATTAACCAAGAAACAAAAATTACAAGAAACACTATAAAAAAATGGTGCCGGCCTAAGAGCACAAGCCAGACCTCTACGAGAAAAGTGCGGAGAATGCTGGGACCTTGAGGAGGCTTATTGACACCCAAATCCAAAAGAAGACGAATGGTCTTTACCAGCGAGAAATCAATGGTAAGAGGCTGTTGCGATACCGCAAGGTTATTTGCGGTGGTTATCGAAAAGAGGTGAAGAATACTGGAAATCTGGGGAGGCTTGTTGTCACTCAGACTCCAGGAAATACCACTGGTTGTTGTCGGTGGGCAATCACTGACGATGATCTGTGTGAGAACTCCTAGTCAGTACAAATAATAACAATAATAACTATAATGATGATAATAATACAAATACTACTGCTTTAACTAATACTAATTCTAGTAATAATATTTACAAAAAGTAGAATATTACTGATAATGATCAAATAATAATTAATTCAAATAATAATACTATAATATGAAGTAGTTAAATAATTATTTTATAGTTAAGGCATAAAAAATAAAAGAAAGTGTGAGTAATGTCTTATGAAAAGAAGTCTATTTTAAAATTTATCGGCGAAAATGATAAAAATAAATTGAAAAGTCCATTGTTCAAAAATGTATTTGCTTGTTAGCATGGGTGTTGGCGAATGTGTTCGTTTCAAAAGAAAGCGTTTACTGAATAACGTGTAAATAACATGCAGCCAGAATTACAGAATAGAAATTCCAGAATCATGAATCGGCCGGTGCGGTGAATTTATTCCTCTTTATAAACAAAGCTCACGGTGTCGATGGGGTAAGTTTGAGGAATAATTTTATATAGAGAGATAATCGTAGCTTTTTAGAAAAATGTTTTAAATTCCCGGCTTAAGCTTAAGATGTCTCAAGAAGAATTGATTTTTCATGACTATGGATCAAATTAAATGCAAATCTAATATATTTCAATCATTAACTGGGAGCCTGTGCCCATATTATGCTCCCTTAAACCCTTTAAAATACTCCAGACTAATGTGTATTATGTTACGCAATCTTCAGTGTGCGAGATGATATTTATTGACGGTCGAAGGATTCGAAACAAGTTGCAAAGTAACCTTTGACTATGCAGCCTGGTATCCAACCCTTAAGCCACCATCAATTAACATGGAAAATAAGAGAATTTAAATTCTAAATAATGTCGAATATATATATATATATATATATATATATACAGAGAGAGAGAGAGAGAGAGAGAGAGAGAGAGAGAGAGAGAGAGAGAGAGAGAGAGAGAGAGAGAGAGCGAGATAAGAGGGAGCGGGGGAAGAAAGTAAAGAGGTGATAGAAGGAATGTGTATTTGTGCGAATATGAGAGAAATCACTTGTGAAAACATGCCCCGCACAAGCATTGAATGGGTGAGTGGAGTGGAGTTTATAATGATATTGGCATTTTCCAACTCACGCACCTGTCAAGAACACTACAGACATAAATACGTCGTTTAACGGCAAAAAACAGGGCTCGACTGAGTATCACCCAAATTGAAGTCGTTCACGATCTGTATCCAAAAGCACAGTTAAGTCAAATACACACACAAGACAAACCAGCATGTACACACGCTTCGCACAATAATACTGATATATGCGCACAGGCGAATCAATACGAATAGGGTGGACTAATGGTTAATGGAATCAGCTATGTCGGGTTCAAATCACATCGGAACTATTCGGGTCCTTTACGCATATATATGTTTGGAAGATATATTAACCAGTATTTTCCCTCAGTTATAGGTAAAATAGCAACTTGTGTGCGATTATTTCTATACAATGTATCAGTTAACCGAATTGTGTTTCTGCATAACTCTACAGAATTAACACTTTCTAAGTCACGAATTTTTGTAAGGTCTATTTTCACACAGATTTCACCATAGAAGTATTACTTTGATTGATTTGAAAAACAAATCTGTAGTTGCTGATACTAATGTGTCATCACATAATAAGGCCAACAGCCACTCGATTATAAGGGTTAATGAGATTGAATGATGTTCATTTTAAAGATGAAGCCCGTTATTATAGGATTGCGAATAATTAATGGAACGAACTGAGTTTGATTACTTATAGGGACGTTTTTGTTTTAAGTAGAAATCGCTCCAGACAAGGCATAAAGCCACTTGAGATAAGGAGCTAAAAAAATATTACTTCAAGGTAAACAAAAAACTAGCCAGCGATAAGTGTTAGATAGATAGATTTCGAACCAGAAAAAACAGCAATTCTTCCTCCTTTGTCAGAAACATTGCTCGTGGTATGTGAGGACTAAAGGACAAAATAAAGAGAAGCGAGAGTTACGAGGCTGCTGAAAGTAAATCCAATGCTCACTTTCTATTCTCTTTATGACAGTTTATGTTTCAGGTTTATGACAGGAACTGTTGACATTAGATTTGAAGCCGATCATGTTGTAATCTTCAGGGTAGCAGCCCCGTGGTACTGTGTTTCAGAGACGGGAAGCCTTCACGTAGAAGCTCTGTCCGTTGAATTTTCACCTGTGGTTAAGTACACGGACGAAGAAAGTAAAGGTGAATGTCTTACAAGAAAGAACCAGAGATTGCAGCTCAGCCGAGCACTTTCCATGGAAACCTCCTGAAATATGTAAAGAGCCTCTGAGAGAATATGAATCCCGACTTTGAATTCGTTTTTAATAATATTCAAACTATGTAGGAATATTTTAGCATGTAGTTTTTGCGATTAAAATATACAGTAATCAAGCCTTAGGGCTACAAACGTTAATTAACACACATTTAGTATAATAATAGATTAATATAAGATATACGATAGATAAATAGTGAAGCGAGGGAAATGTAGAGAGTGTAAATAAGAGTGAGTGGTGAAACAACATAAACTGATAGAGGAGGAGAGTAATAAGCAGAATCTTAAAAAGGATAAGGTGTCACTTGTTGGGTTAACTGAAAATTACGGCTAATTAGAACAATTCAAATTTAAGTTATGTTTTAAAATAACTCCATGCCGAAATTGATGAAGATTTAAGCATGTATATGTTGGCCAAAAAGTGTGTTCGTTTTTCTTAATGTCATCTTTCCGGCCAACTAAAGACTGTTTTATATTCCTATTCTTTAAATCTTGTATTTGATGTTGCGAGTATGTTGACATCAGTGTGTAATAAGCCTCGGAACAGAAGAGTTCTTATATTTTTGCTTGTATTTCAGGCTATGAAAGCGAAGATCAAGCAGAGCACTACCGACATTTGATGCTTTTTACTATAGAAAAGGAAAAAAGCTACAGAAACCTGCATAAAGAGATGCCATGTGTATGGAGAGAATGCTGTTACAGAACGGGTGTGCCAGAAATGGTTTGCTCGATTGCGAAAAAGAAATGTTTCAGTGAGAGATGCTCCTCGCTCTGGCCGGCCAAAGATGATCAACAGTGACCAAGTGAAAGCCGTAATTGTACAAGATTGCCGACATCGCAGACATTCTCAAGATTTCCAAATCTAGTGTGGAAAATGAATTGCATGAACTTTGTTATCTTTCTAAACTTGATGTTTTGGTTCCTTCTTCATAAAGAATGAACGAACATTTTGGCCAACCCAATATTTTGTGCGGTTAAGATACATAGGAATAAGCCTAAGGGAAACACACGTTTATTGACTCATATTTAGAAATAATATATTAGTAATAATAGATTATTGTTAATAAACGAATACTAGTAGAATGACAATATATTGGTAATTTTCGGTTACTAAAAGTTAAAACAACTTGTTTGTTAAATTTAGGAAAATGCCAGACCACTAATACCACGTCCAAGGTAAGGGTTTATGCACTCTCATAGGATTTATTGGTTATACTTTATTTGTTGGGAATGTATTATTTACTATTTATGCAATATTTTCCATTTCTAAAAGTAGTTAAGATATCTAATATTTCGGAATGTGATAAATTCCGCAATGTATTAATTAATTAAAAAAAAAGTGACTGACGGACAAACAGACGGACAAAATCCCTATTTATATAATCTGAAACATTATATGAAGTTCTATTTTTAGTATAAAAGTTTGTAATAAATAAATAATACCAATAATTTTACGAGAATTATAGTACGGTTTTACGATGCGCTTGAAATGTATTGCAGTTAAAATGATAATTTCACTAATATATTTGTATTTATTCGTAGACATGATAATGTATTGATAATAAATGACTTGGTATTTATCTTTAGATGTGATCAAGTGTTGTACTTTATGTTGATGTATTTATTTGCATATCATAATATATTAATTATTTATGTTTTTATATATTTGAAAACGTCGTAATGTATTGGTTATTCATTGTTTGATTTTTAAATATAATAATGTATTAGTAATTTATGTCTTCGCATTAATTTTCACATATGATAATATATTGTGCAAGATCTGCTGTCTCAAATCGATTATTTCGATTTTCAAAAGTTGTATTTTACCATATATATTTTCATTGCTTACTATATATATATATATATATATATATATATATATATATATATATATGAGAGATAGAGAGAGAGAGAGAGAGAGAGACAAAAAAGAGTTATACATAAACGAAATGTTAGAAAGAGAATAAAATCGATGAACATATGCAAATAGTCTGATTAAAGATAAATGAAAGAAAACCTTTTTTATATTGAACGGAATAGAAAAATATAATATGAAGAAAACCGTATGGCATCACATAGTTCAAATCACGCATAGTTGTGATTATGTAAGTAATAATCACAATCTGAAAGTACTATTGTTCAGTATTAGAATTTCCCAGACATTTTAACTACATTTTTAGAGGAAACCTATTTTAATTAAATATGAGTGGCTTCCAAGATTCTCAAATTCTAATACACGAGAATTTACAAAGAAATTTCGTATTGTTTCTTAGAAGCGAACTAATATTGTTGTAATTATTATATGCATTATAAATTGATGCCATCATAACACATTCATTTGGTAGATGACACGTAAGTCTACGGGATATGGTGGTCGTACTGTAGCCAATATAATACTTTTTTTAAACTGTTAACTTCTAAGCCACATTCGTTTACAAATCGGATGTGTACTAGAAGAGTAATTATTTTTACATACAGAGTTAGATAAAATGTTTAAAGTGAATCATAATACTTTCATACACTGTGATTATTACTATTCTGTAATTATCTAATATATATATATATATATATATATATATATATATATATATATATATATATATATATATATATATATAAGTTGGGATAAATAAGATTAGCACATAATTTCTATTAGTTCGAAGAATTCAATCACAACAAATAATTGGCATACGATCGTTTCTAAAAAGATTTGGAATATTTTATTTTGTATTATACTTTAGATGATTCCCAAAAGTCTCATTTTCATCTCCCCTATTAACATCACAAATAGAAGTCAACTAAGAAAACATAAACTTCTAGTATTATTTAATATATATATATATATATATATATATATATATATATATATATATATATATATATATATCCAGCTATTATAGAAAACAGAACCTCCTATTATATAATTTTATATTACTCTATTTAAAACAGCAATTATGATGATTATTATACATAGCAATTTACATACAAAACAAATAACGTAGAATAAAACATAATAGAAAAATAATAAAAAATAAATAATAAATGATAAATAAATTATATATACATATATATATATATATATATATATATATATATATAAGACGAGAAAAGACACTTCTCTAATTACTCTAAGTTTTATGTTCCTTTATGCAGATGAACATCAACATATAATGCTACAAAACTTTATGTAATGAATGCCTATTGCACTTATGATCAAAATTTATTACATGATTTTGATTCTAGAAAATGTCTATAATTTAAGGCTTAAAGTCAGTAGACTTATGGAAGAAATTTACATTCTGACAACCTTACATAATTGACGCTTAATAACGCTTAATCAAATTTAATGCATAATTGAAATATTTTAATTTTCAAATGTTAAATTATGCTTATATCATGTTCCCTAAAAACCCTTTAAATTACTCCCAAGTAACTAAAAATATATGAATATTTTTAATTGATATCTAATACCTATGGTAAAAATTTCACAAAAATCGGAAATACCTTAAATTTCCGGAAGGGCTTCACCCCCCCCATTTAACCCCATTTGCATGCACTAAATTAAACTTAATATGTCCCACATTACCAACCCGTATGCATGGCAGATGTGTTTCAAAATTCATAATGATCTGTTCATTTGTTTAGGAATGAATCATGTACATACAAACACATAAACAGATACACATACCTGATTTAATACAGATAGAAACTATACATACACACACGTACACACACATATATACACACATACACACATATATATATATATCTATATATATATATATATATATATATATATATACATATATATATGATATAAGACAGCTATAAAAGAAAATGGATACAAAGACTATGATCTTTGATGTCGATCACATTTGATACATCTATTCCTCTTTAGATTTAAAAGGCACTAAACTTGTACAAAAATGATTTAAAAAATCATCACGATCAGTTCCCCAACACCGACAATCACTCGCCTTTTCTAATACCCATCACACTCAATAACAACAACCATCAATTTTAGTGTGGCTTTTATTCCTGTTGTTTGTTGCCCAGCGTCCTCGCGACGTGCACCGCATTCGATATGGGCGGGCATTCGCTACTGATGGCGCCCGACTGCGACCCAGTGAAAGAAAAACGCAGCAAGCAATCAAGTAAGTCAGAACGTCTGCACCAAGCCAAGATGCCACCCGGGTTCAGGATTGAAACCAGGTAAGTAAGGAGGTTGTGCACAGTTAGGCTATCTCTAATCAAATCCCCTGGCGGCTACGGGAGCGAATGTGTATGTTAATCATCCGTAAATATAACGTGAATTTCTCAAAGCGGTCGCAATTGTTGACGCTAACTGCATTGAATCGACTGCAGTTTTAGATATAATGATGGCAAAAACTAAAGATCTATAGGTTACACGATTCCTCTGATTAACTAAAGTTGATTCCTGAAATAACATAAAAGAATGTACGCGATAGGCTGAATGGATGGTATCACATACTGTTTAATTGGCTCTACCAAATTAAAATCAAAGCGGACTTATTACTACTTAAACTTGTACTTAAAACAGCATTCACCATCCATCCTCGCCACTGTGTCCCTCACGAACGCCGACCTACACCAGCCATTCTCATGATATGAAGAATATTCCGTGTTACACTCTAAATAATGTATTTCTTTTTTTCTCTAAATATGGATGTTCAAGAGAATAAGTCATTTATAAGACAACGTACACTTGCTTATGTGATTGGTTACTGTAAAACCATCTACATTTTTTTTATTTACTTTATTTGTCTTCATTATAATCGACAAACACTTCGCCTATTTTGAGCAATGTGCGTTAGTGAATATCATAGTTGTAAAATAACGAACTTTCATTGCAAGAGTAAAATTGATGAATCTTGCGTTCGGGCGATTATGTGGGATGCCCTTCCCCATGTATAGCCGAATATAAAAAAAATTGATGAATCTTGCGTTCGGGCGATTATGTGAAATGCCCTTACCCATGTATAGCCGAATATAAAAAAAAATTGATGAATCTTGCGTTCGGGCGATTATGTGGGATGCCTTTACCCATGTATAGCCGAATATAAAAAAAAATTGATGAATCTTGCGTTCGGGCGATTATGTGGGATGCCCTTACCCCTGTATAGCCGAATATTAAAATAAATCATAGTACAATTGTGTTAAGAACGTATTTAGTAGTGATTGGACGATTGCAATATTTTTCCCGATTCCGATGCAATTACCGATTCTGTTCTATATTCCCGATTCCGGGACAGTTACTGATTCCGATTCTAAAATCGCTTAATCTCCTAAAAAAGTAAAATTTACTTATATCGGTAGTTTAAATCAATACGTATTTATCATTTTATCATTAGTACCAGCAATAGGTAACTAAGTATTAAAAGTACAAAAGAAAAATTTCAGGAATCGTTTTGGGAATCGGAAATTAGGCTAACATTTTTCCGAATCCGATACCATTTCCGATTCTGATTAATCGTCCCAACACTAGTATTTAGCAACCTGCAACTTAGCCATGGGTTGTTTAATTAAATTAATAAATTAATAGTCAAGAATACATACCATACAGATTCTAGTCATATAGACAAAATGAAATATGGCGACAGGATTCATTGCTAACATTGTAATTGTTGTATTTGCACTTGAAACAGCATTAACTCAGAGTTTGTTGTACCGGCTATATCCATCATTGCCACTGAGCACCTCATGAACACAGACCAATGTAGACGATTTAAACTCAACGATTGGGTGATCTCAAGCCACTCACTGTTCCAACGACGACCTCCGTAGATACCGGAGCCCAGGTTGGGTTCCAGGTTAGATTTAATTTCGTCGATGAGCTCTTCTAGTTGACGGCGAGAGGCATGACCTAACCAGTGCAGACGTCTCGTAAGGAAACTCTCCGGGGTGGGGTAACTTTGCAGCGGAAACATACTGCACTTTTTTTGACGAAGTGCTGCTATCAGACACAGGAGATGCGACGCAGGCAGTGGTGATCGAAAGTCTCCAGTCGCTTAACATCTTCCACTCTCATTAGCCAGGAAATACTGCCACAAAGGAGGATCGAACTTATTTTGGTGCTGCACCTTATCTCAGATCTTAATCAGAGCCGGGAATTGAGTCAGAAGAAGGCATGACGTGAAATGTCAATTCGCGCTTTGATGTCAACTCCACCTTGATCCATGGCTGTGATGATGGAGCCACGATATTTGAAACACTCAATCACTTCAACAACATTATCATTGATACGGTAGTTGTTTTGTCTGTTGGAGCGAAACCTACAGCAAGTATTTTTGCCTTTGAGGCATTTATCTTCATCCCAATCGTAAGTTCGTTAATAACAGACTGGACATCAGAACACTTTCAGTGTCCTTTCACCAACACTTTTCAATTACGGCATTGACTGAGTAACTTAGAATGGCTTAAAAGACTTTCTCGGTGTCACTGTTGGTCGCAACTTTGCCGTCAACGACTTAGTCTACGCAGATGATATCGGGCTATTCGGTGAAAAAATCGGATCTATTGCACTAAGCCCGTTGAAAAACCCATGTGCCAGATTTTTTCCATTATCTATGGGATATTTTGTAGATGAGTCCGACCTAAAAATATGCCCATCGAAGGAACAGAAAAAATGCGGGATGTACATTTGATCTTTACGTTACATACGTAAATTCGATTTACTATTTACAATCTCAAACCTAATATGGCCCGAACTGTCTACCAAGCTCCAACGTTTGTTCCATCGCCTCAATGTTGCATCCCTGTGCTTGTTTTACAATTAATCATATATAGAGATGAATATTAACATTTTGGTAATTTTTATGCAAATTTATTTGGCTTTAAAATAAGACCGTAAAAATGAAAAAGAGAAATCAATTTATTGTTTTTTAAAAGAGCAACTCTCCTCATACACACAGTGTGTGTATGTGTGTGTGTGTGTGTTAGAAAGAGAGAGAAAGAGAGAGAGAGCAGTCATCTTTACCTGTCTCTGCGAACTGTTAGGCCTCCTCGGTATATATTTCTTTCTAGTCAGCTAAGATATACTTGTTTTATTTAAATTATCTCCCCTGATATTTACCAGAGGAGATAATTTAAATAAAACTAGCATATACATTTTACGAAAAGTTTTCGTAATTTATCCTTTTTTTTATTAAATCACTTTTATTAATTACTGTTAATATCGAAAAAACTATTGCATATATATGTCAGAAATAAAACAATAACATTAGAAATGAATAACACAAAAGATTAACTTATTATAGACTTTTTGAAACGTAGTTTTGTAAACCAGGCATTGACAGAGCTGTTTTAGGTGTTTCCTTTGCACTATATATACCGTATTTCAAAATTTGAAGTTGTATTATTGATTTAAATAACAACTCGTTTTGATGGTAATATACGAGTGATGAATGAAAATATTTTTAAAATTTATTCATTTGGATATATGTACATGTGTACAATGTTAATCTTTTCAAATATTTTAATGCAAAAAGAAAATGAATCAGATGTTATTACACCACATATAACATTACAAAAGAATATGAACCATACTCAGAGTTTTTTTTACTAATGAGTCACAACATATCACAGCCAAAATCTATCCGAGAATAAGAGTTAAGGAAACGGGTAACTGTTAATGCTACTAAGTCAAAGCTCATTTAAAACGGACGTGCACATATCTGAGGCAATGGCGGCATCATTGGAAAGTAACTTTTCTCTAGTGGAATAAGGTCATAAATGAATGGTATCATTTAATGCTGGTAAGACAAAGATTCGTTCCTTCAACAACTACAAGAAACCTCTTCAACCACCGATTGCCATGGCAAATAACACGTAAACTGAGAGTCCAACGTTCAAACTCATCGGCCTAACATTCACGGGTAGCATGTATTGTAACAAATACATAGAAAACATTGCCAAGGCTGCTACAAAGAAAGTGGGCTCCCTCTACTGTGCTAGAGAATTTCTCACACCTGACAGTATCCTATATTTCTCTAAAGCCCCTTTTTGCTTATGCATGGAGTATTATTGTCACATCTGAGCTGGTGCACTATCTACTAGTCTCTCCCTCTTAGAAAAAGTCCAAGAAAGAGTCTCTAATATGATAGGCTCCTAACTATCCACCAAGCTTCAGGTCCTGTCAAATCGCAGCAATGTTGCATCGTTGTCCCTGTTTTACAAGTACTTCAATGGAATGTGCTCCGATGAACTTGCTGCTCTGGTGCCTCCCCGACGTAAACACATTTGACCGACCCGACAATCAGCTAAATCTCAGCCATTCACTGTGGAGGTCCCCAGATGCTGGAGAGACTTCTACTCCAATAGCTTCTTTCGTTGAGCTGCCGGCATTTGGAACTCACTCCCTGCTCCCTGTTTCCTCGACTGTACTGACATGCAGAAATGTAAAACTAATGTGAACAAGCACCTCGCTGAACAGCTCTCAATTTAGGATCACCCCCTAAAATTTCACCCTGATTCTCAGTAGCCCCTCACGTCTACATTGACAACTTGTGTGGGGTTAATTAAGTTAAAAAAACAACCCATTTACAACCACCGAGTGCCATGGTTAATAGCACCCTACTAGAGAGTTAATCATTCAAACTCCTCAGCCTAACATTCACATGCAACATGGACTGGAACAAATACATAGAAGACATGGCCAAGGCTGCTGCAAACAAGATGGGCTCTCTCTACCGCGCTAGAAAACTTCTCACGCCTGCCAGTATCCTATATCTCTACAAAGCAACAATTCGCCTTTGCATGGAGTATTGTTGTCACTTCTGGGCTGGAGCATCAACCACTAGTCTATCCCTATTAGACAGGGTCCAAGTAAAAGTGTCCAATCTAATAGGTCCCGCAATGTCAACCAAGCTCCAACCCCTGTCCCATCGCCGCAATATTTCATCCATATAAATCTGATCATGCATGTATTGAAATTGAAGTTAAAATGAATGCAGAGTTTGATGATATAAACAGAAAACAGAGTAACTGGTCTAAGATTACATAAGATTTCGTATCAGATAAAGGAGAAAATATCGATTGGAATTATAGCTCGAAAACAACTGATGTTAATGAAATGTGAGAGGAATTAAATGGAAATAATAGAGAATATTCCAGAAGTTATAAAATTCTCCAAACAAGGGGATCCATTAGAAAAATTACGTTGGGAGAGTAATCGCCTATCTCGTAAAAGGAAAGAAAAAGATAAAGCTTGGAGTTAATTTGGAATTATACCAAGTATGGAATATTATCAAAATGCTGTAAGTAAACAAAATGAATATGAAACACTAGAAATAAAAGAAAAGTTGAAACACGAAAATAAGATTGTTAGAAATATTAAATACAACTGTAAACCATTGTTCAAATATGTTAAAGCAAAATCTAAAATTCAAAAAAGCGTGACTACAGTAAGAGATGATGAGACAGGGTATTTAACAGACACGCCAGTAGAAACAGAAGGTGTTTTTCAATCAGTTCATTCCTTTGAAGAATTTGGTCCACTACAGGAGAGTTGTTATAGGGAGGGACAACAAAAATTGTGGATGAACTAAAAAAAGAATCTAAAGACATAACACTATTACTACCCAAGTTGGATGTTAGTAAAAGTATAGGACCTGAAGAAATTCATCCTAAAATAGTGAAATAATTATCATCAAATGAAGACTTTATCAATGCAATAACCATTTATTTTAGGAAATGTATGGAATATGAAAAGATTCCATATATTTGGAAAACAGCTATAGTAATACCGCTACATAAAAGTTTCGATACATGTAAAAAGTAATTACGGACCAGTTTCTCTAACATGCATTTTGTGTAACGTATTTGGAAAAAATAATTAGAAACCACATATCAAATTTTATAAAGGATTATATAAATCATAACTAACATGACTTTGCCCACGATAAATCAACATTATCTAATATTTTGGAAAGTATTGACATAATAAATACATATTTGATGGAGAAGGATAGTGCGGATATCATATATTTGGATTTTAGCAAGGCATATGATACGATATCTCATCATCGTTTACTAGTGAAAATGAAAATCTTGGTATTACTGACAAAATGGTAAATATTGTGAGGGAGGTTTTGAAGGAGAGAACTATAAAGGTTGGTAAACATTATTCTGAATCACAGTACATACCCTCCGGTGATTCACAGGGTTCAGTATTGGGTCCTTTGTTGTTTTGATATTCATAAATGACTTACCTAATAATATAAATTATGAAATAGAACTGTTGTCTAATGATGTTAAACTACTTGTGAGACATTTATCAAAGGATATAACACACATGGATCTAAATAAATTATCATATTGGGAGGACATTTGGAAATTTAGATTTAACATAGACAAATGTAAAGTACTACATGTAGGATCCAGGAATGTTGGAGTTGAATATATACTAAACAACAGAGAAATCAAAGTAGTAGATGTGGGAATGGGGTTTGATGATACATTTAGGGCAAATACTCATATTTTGACCATTGTATCGAAGGCAAATAGAATGATCGGGTGGATGATTAGGAATATTATTTCGAGGGAGACAAATGTTGTGTTAAGGATATATAAAGCTCTAATAAGACCTCATATAGAATACTGCACCCAGACCTGGGATCTAGCGACTAGACATGGAAATTGGAATGTAATATTGAAACTGCAAGGCGTAGAAATAAGGGTGACAAAACTAATAAGTAAAGTAAAGGAGTTACAGATAGAGATTGGACACATTTAAATTGACTTCTTTGCTGGAGAGAAGAATGAGAGGTGACATGATTGACATTTTCAAGATAATTAATGGCATTTCTAACTATGTTGGGCATTTTTTAGTATGTCTCCTAGATCTGGAAGGTTATTGTCAAGACAATTTTCAAAAACTAGATCTGTTTACCTGTTAAGTTTTTTTGCTCACAGAGTAATATGTTTTTGGAATAAGTTGCCAGATCGGATTAAGAACAGTAATAACGTGGATTAGTTTAAGATGAGTTTGGATAAATTCAGAGAAAGTGGTAAAGAGAGTAATTGAGAGGACACTTTTGGGAGTTGTCAAATGAAATATTTTACAGAATTTATCTGGATATCGATACTGTACTAAAAGTTTGATTTTTTTAACAGTTGAATCGATAATATTGTTCAAGGGGAGATACCCAAGGAGGCATAACAAACAAATAATAATACTGGTAATAATATGCTTGTTTTCCCAGTAGTTCAATGAAATGTTCTCCGATGAACACGCACGCGGAACTCCTGCCCCCTAGGCGTGAATACACCCGACCACCCGACCACCCGACCAGCAGCAAAATCCAACCCCTTCACCGTATAAATCCCCAGATGCCGAAAGCTTTCTACTCTAATAGTTTCTTCCCTCAAACTGCTAGCCTGACATTTTCATTTATTCATGTCAGTACATTCAGAGGATAAAGGAACAGGCAGGGAATTCCAAAAAAATCCTTTCCTGTTCCCTAATCCTCTGACTGTACTAGCATAAATATGTATTTGAACAACCGGAAATGTACAGAAAGATTTAATTTGGCGATATATTTTATGAAAATTAAAACTTGTGTCGACACTTTTGCGCCCTCGTCAGTGACAGAATCGGCAACAAACACTGGATATGCAGCAGTGTCAGCAGAGAACCGAAAGTAATCAACATATACTGGTCTTCTCGACAAATTTGTGTTCCAACCGATCCACGTGGAGACGAGTGGAGCGACAAACTTCATCAACAACCCTGGTATGTTAATGATACACCACACCGGAGACCATCGTGAATTGACTTGGCTTTACAAGCGCCTCTCCATCTCAACTATTAGTGGAAATGCTTTTAGCCTGCTCTCAGCCTGCCAAGCCAGAAGGACATTCGATGAAACTTCCTTATTATTGTTCTTTGTTAATTGAGTGTTTAAAGCAAATAAACTTTTCTAGGTGGCGTGGTCTAAATAACTTAAATTTGCTATTTCTGAAAACTTTTGTTTTACCGGAAACCGTTCGTTCCGCTAAAATCCCGGATCTCTATATTTATTAAAATAAATTCATTTTTCTGGGTCATTAATCTGACTTAATAATCTATCACTCAATGAATCAATGCATTTTAAAGATTAAATAAACTTAAATGAAATAAATTTAATATTTTTTACTAATACCACGAATTTGAATTTTATGAATTTAATAATTTTACGTAATAAATACTGATAAAAATTCATGTGCAAGACATTAAATAAAATATTCGGCTATTTTTTAATCATGGTTATTTCTCTGTTATACACTTCCACCATCCCTTTCTGATTGTATGAATATTAACATTATTAATTCACAAAAGTTTTATCAATACTTTTTAATGCGATAAAAAAGTAATAATCACAAAATATTGGTTATAAAAATGTTCCATAGTTTTTTTTATTATATAATAAAAACTGAAAACAGGTTTCGAATTATTTTTCTCCTGGGCCTCCATACTTTTTGTTTTCATTTTCGCAATGTTTTAATAACATGCAATTGTTTTTCTGTCGTAAAAAAAACAAACTTTTTTTTACAGCGGAAAAAAAGTCCGTGGAGGTACCTAGTTTTAAATTAAGTTGTCTGGAAGACATAAACGAAACCTAGTAGTGTTTGTTTCTTTTCTTCGAAAAAAAAAACATATCTTAGGAGGATGAAATTATGCACTTGCCCGAAAGACACCCAAACTAATGCTGAATTCGTTCTTTAATAATGTTTTAAGCCGAACGGGTTTTCTTTTCTTTTTTTCTAAACATTTGTTTTCTGTGAAAGTTATTTATTTTATTTTAGCAATATCGATAATTTCTATTGGCATTAGGTGAAAATCAAAGAAACACAAACATATTTAAAGAAATTCTTTTTTCTCTTCCTCTTTAGAATTCTATGATGTTGATCGCCGGCTTGATTGAGTTGGCCTTTCACCTCGGGCTGTGACGATGACAGCTGCGTTGCTTCGGACGCTCAAAACTGAACTTTATAAGCAGAACAGGACTTAATGGATCATCTCATGAAAGACTAAACATTAGATCACAGCGGGGTTAATTAAAATTTCATGACCTATTTGGAAGGTTGAGCTTGATTCAATTCTATTTTACTTGCAGTAATGGACATATTAGATGAACCTCTAAATATTAATAAAAATAAGGAGTGAAATATTAGCCTAATAGATACGATCGCAGACGATACAATCGGATATGTGAAGTTCAAAGCCTAGTCATTCGACCGTAGTCGAGGACGACTGAAAAGCGACTCGAAAGTGATCTGAATGTTTTAATTTAATTCCGTGATAGAGGGGAGATGCTACTTCTTCTCCTGGATAACTCAGCTTACCTTTCATCATCATCTTGTAATGCTGAGTGTTTATCAAAAAGGCACCAAGTACTATTTTTGAGTCTTTGTTATTACTCGACCAAGGATTGAACCCCGACCCTGATATCTTATTGTAATCAATTATGCACTAATATAGAAAAGACATGAACCAACTAAACCAGCAACTCGTTTTCAATTAATCATATACAATGAATCGTTTACAACAGCTATTATATTATGATTCAGAATTAAAAAAATATAAGATGGTCGGCCATAGATGAGAACAATCTCAAGGCTCCGTTTTTATTAACTACCACACCGAAGTGTAGGGGATTGCGTTACTCCTTTTCCAGGATTACTTCACTTACCATTGACCATTCCTATTATAATGCTGAATGTTTAGCAATTGGGCACCAAGTACTATTTTTGAGTGTTTGTTATGACTCGACCGAGGATTGAGCCCCAGTTTCCTTACTCATTAGCAAACACCCTATCAATTATTCGGTATTAAATATAAAAAAATAGTTGATACGCCGTAAAAGACACAAACGATATATCAGTTTCAATAAAAAATAAAACATTTTTAAAATTTCTATAATATTCATAACTAATGGAAGATGACCTATTCTCCTCTCTGCATCCTCTTTATCACAGAAGAGCCGATACTAGTCTTTCCTTATTCTATGGTAGGTAGTCGACTTATCTTCAAGCATTGGCACCCCAAACCTTTTCAGCAAGAACTCGTCTTACTACCAACACTGCAAAGAACTTTCTTTTCTTCCTGTGTGTACCTAAAATCAAACCAAACAATGTAAACTGAGTTTAATTCCAAGAACTTTCCACCTGTGGAACACGTTAGCGCGGGAATGTTTTTTCTACAGACTACAACATGATCATTTTTAAGTCCAATGTCTACAAATATGTCATGTCGTCCTGCGAATCAATTATCATTGTGTGGCTTTTGGGCTTAGTAAGCGATGAGACATAAGTTATAAAAATCTTCTCATAGTTCACTTTTTTCAATCACGTTTGTGAGCGGAGAACAGAAATACGTTTATTTTCGTTCAAGGACAATAATGAAGTCTGGATTCTCCTATTATTCGCACTTCGTTCTCACCATGACGCTCATACCTCAATCAGTTAAATAGCGCATTTTGGCCATTCGAACAATCCCTCATTTGGGTCAGGTTCATGATCTGTTTTTCTTCGATTTATACGTATACCACAAATTATTCAATCCACTCAAATCCAACAAAACTAACAAAAACATAAGTCAGTCGTGATACTACATACCTCCAACTGACAACGTAAGATAGGCCAAAGTCTAATATGTGACTATACTTCTACATATTGTATCAACTATTCCCGAAGTTATACCATGGAATCGGTGATAACTCAAAAACTATTAATCTAATCAGGCTGGATTTTTGCATCAAAAGTTGACATTCTGTCAAAGTCATAATAAATGCAGGACTTCATTGGCTACGACTTGGGAGAAATAGCAGGTTTCTATGACAAACAGAGCCAAAGTTATCGCCAAAAGTGTGACATTTTTTCTGATTTCTAGCCTGACCTTTGACCTAGATATCCCCAAATTAAATCAGTTCTAAGTTATACTATGGCCAATATTTTGTACAAATTTCGTGACTATTGGTCAAACAATGTGGACGCTAGACTGTATACAAATATAGTGACAAACTCGACCGAAAGCATAACCTCCGTTTTGGAGGAGGTAATTATATCTGGCATAAACACACCTGACATTATTACGATTACTATGCAACAGTTATGCTAATTGTGTACTTATTTATTTTTTATTAGAGCCTCCGATTAGCCCGAAAGTTCTCGAACGTTTTATTCTGCATTACATAGTTTCAATTTTCCAGTCTATTTTCATATAGAATCAACACTTTAATCAGAGTGCTATAACAGCTCCAGGAATTTATGAACTGGAGAGACAATATGCAAAAATCTAAAAAAACTAATTGCTTCCTTCTATAGGGAAGTAACCCAATCTGACTCTTATATCCATAGTTCCGACGAGTTATTTCTCTTACATCAGAGCTTACACGAATTATGTAAACCACATATGGCTATAATAAATAAATAAATCGGAATTATATTTCAGTAGAAACACGTAATAATAATATAATTATTACTGGTAAAACATTATAACAATAATTTAATAATATCAAACACAAAATACGAGGTCACATTTCATCAATAAGTAAATCTTTTTCTGCGAGTCTATTGCAACGGGTATCTCATATTTTCCGCTTGCCTGGCCAAAAACCACTCCAACCGAGTGGTTGTAAATATGTTTTCCTTTTCTTGCTTATGATATGGTTTACTTCAAAATTCAAAGAACATAATCCTACCAATACCATCGTGGTTCGACATATTCAGTTCGTAAATAAATTGATAATCGAAAATTATTAAAATTGGTCAATATTATCATTTATTTTGTTTACTTTGTCTCGTATCCAACGGTGTTTTCTACCAAACTGCATTGTTATAGGATTTAAACAGTATTTCGGATACTCTACGCACAATGCTTCAAGACTTGTTTGATGACAATAATGCTCACATCGCTCAAATGCTACAGAAAAAACATGAACTTCATCAAAGGCAGATTGATAGCGGCTTTTCACCTTAGAATCTGAAGTATGTGGAACAATCACACTTAGCTATTAAATCAGAGTTGCAGAAAGAACTTAGACGGATGAAACATGAATGCTGGCGATAAAAGACTTGTGATATTCAGCATGCCGCTGATGTTAAGGACAGTTAAACAATGTATGACTTGACGAAGACAGTTTATGGTATACATGTGTTAATCCTTCGTTGTGGTGGAAAATCATTGGCAGTTCAAATTAAAGGGTTGATTGACTACATCTCGTTTGATGGGCATGTTTACCAAAATTGGCGTGACTCCATTATGACTTCTTTGTACGAGGGCAAAGGGAGGAAAGATGAGTGCGGCAATTATCGAGACATCTTTCTGATGAATGGGACAGCAAAGGTATTTACCAGAATTATGTTGTATGGCCTGAATGCCTACATATGTCTTCTTGTGATTCCTGAGAGTCAGTGTGGTTTTAGAAGGAGTAGGGGTACCACTGATATGATTTTACGGCACGTCAAATGCCGGAAAAGTCTAGACCTATATAAGATATTTGTTGATATGACTAAAGTGTTCGATACAGTTAATCGGGATGCACTGTAGAAGGTATTGGGTAAGTCGGGATGCCCTCCTAACTTGGTTAGACTCCTTCGTGAAAGCACGTGTCAACTGCAATGGTTGTCTCTCTGAACACTTCGCAGTTGACAATGGTGTTAAACAGGATGATATACCTGCACCTACTTTGTTTTCCATATATTTTGCTGTAACTCTGTCATTGGCTTTCACGAACTGTGCCAAATGTGTGTATCTGCGATTTCGTATATCGGGTCGGTTGCATAACTTACAGCGTTTTATGACTTTTTCAAAGACATTCTCCACTGTTGTTCGAGATTTACGCTATGCAGATGATGTAGATATCGTGGCTCACTCACAGAATGATATGCATGGTATCATGGGTCGCTTTGCATGGATGTGTAGAAGCATTGGCCTCACAATAAGCCTGGGCAAGACAAAGGCTATGTTTGCCCCAGTCCCTGGCAACCCGTATCAGGAACAAGATATATTTGTTGAATGCCACATACTGTCTGTGGTGCATCGTTTTATTATCTGGGTAGTGTTATTTCGAGTAACGGGTCGTTGGATGCTGAGATAAATGGACGTATTGAACAGGCTGGTGTGTATTTTGGTCATTTGGAGAAGCAGGTATGAGCAATACACGATATCAGGCTAGACACTATAATCTCTGTGTATGAGGCCTCTGTGGCATCAACTTTGTTATATGCTTATAAGGCATGGACCACTTACAGAGCTCATATTTGCCTGCTAGAGCGTTTCCAGCAGAATTGCCTTAGGCACTTGCTTAACATCCGTTGTGATAGCTTTAACTTTGACACAGAAGTGTTGGAACTAGCTGCTGTTCCAAGCATCAAGTATCGTATAAGTAAATTCAGACTTTGTTGGACTGGTCATCTTATTTGTCTTAATGATGACCGACTTTCCAAGCAGGTGATTTATGGGGAACTGGAAATACTTGCCCACAGCATAAACCTCATAAGAGATTCAAACATTGTCTTAAGGACGATTTAATATGCTTTGGAATTGATGTTGGAAGATGGGAGGGGGTTGCTGTAGATACATCAAAGTGGAAGAAATCGATTTTTGAAGGCAGCAAGCTTTGTAAAAATAATAGGATAAAAGACCAGCAGCAGAAAAGAGCAACGAGGACGAGACAGTAGTGACACCTCCAGCACACCGTGGACATTTGGAACACTTAAAATGACAAGCTTGCACCTTGGTAACTATGTAACGTGTAGGTTTTTTTAAATTACCAACGAGTGCACGTTTTGCAAAACCATGCCCGGACAAGAGGTGGCTTCAGTTATGGCATCCACTCAGATCATCACAACACTTGCCACATCTGTGGTCTGGAAAAGTCTAGCAGGCTTGAAGAGCCACATCCACGCCTCTTACTTGGAACCTTTACACTAATATCACATCGATATGCCAAAAGTCGTCATATTCGAAATCGAATAGACAGCCACAATATATACATATAAGAGAGAGAGAGAGAGAGAGAGAGAGAGAGAGAGAGAGAGTGAGAGAGAGAGATATTAAAAAAGAACTAAATTAGAGATGGAATGAAAGATTTATTTTATCGATTTAAATTTCTTTCAAAGAATTATTAACGGACAAGTAATTCATGTCATTTTTCGAATGTGAACAACAATTGTCAAAAGCGTGTGTGTGTATACTCGCTAACGCTTTCGACTTTAACCAGTTATCATCAGGACTTGTATCGTGTTGGAATATAGCATTGACGGTGTAATATCACGTGATGTAAAATAACATTTGACGTCACTCACCATTATAACGCACAGGTTTTCTTATTTGTTGATTGACGTAAATATATATATATATATATATATATATATATATATATATATATATATATATATATATATATCGCTGACTCTTGGTACCCTATCCTTGAGATAAATAATAACTTAACCGCCTTTGCAGAAGCAGCGTATCGTCAGTTGACATTTGCGACAAAGAACCCAAATGCCTGCAAATGGTGACACAAAATGGCGACAGATGTTGAACACTAACTGATAAATCATATTTAATTGCACGTTTTAGAACTGTTTCTCAAGTTTTCAAGTTCCCCCCTTTGTTACAGTTTCTTTCCCCTTCTACCAAAACCATTTTAACACATATTCGTCTTCAATCGGAGCTTAAATGCCAGCTTTTATGACCATTATAAAAAAAAACTGAGAAAAATTAGATCGCCTTGGCATAAAAATTATTTGAGACATCCTCTTTGATTATTAGTTTTTTTAGGTAAAGTTTTGAATTTTTGGTTCATCTGCTTTCGCCGTGGCCGGTGCGACTATTTGTTTTAACGAATAAAACCTTACTTCATGGGATTCCTTGATGACTACATTAAATTGGTATTTAATTGGTATGTAACATCGTCTACAACACCCTCTACAACATCGTCTACAACATCATTAACAACATCGTCTACAACACCGTCTACAACATCGTCTACAACATCGTATACAACATCGTCTAAAACATCGTCTAAAACATCGTCTACAACATCGTCTACAACATCGTCTAAAACATCGTCTACAACACCGTCTACAACACCGTCTACAACATCGTCTACTTTTAAAAATGATGTTTCAGTTTGTATCAGATGCAGTTTAGTGCCAACAATGTTCTTGTTGAGTGTGCAAGTATTTTATTAAGTAAAAAAACTATGCATCCGTTGCATATTAGTTACAAGACTATGCTTTTGAAGTGAAATGTAAATATGTTTTAGGCATGATTAATAAAAAAAATGTTCGATCCATATAAGGGAAGTAATTATAATTGGATGTTTCTTCCCTGCAAACAAAAACACGTTTTTTTTTTTTAGATGAAGGGTGTTTCTTTTGAAATATCAAAATATTTTCCATCAACCCTGTTTCTATTAGCAATAACTGAAAAAAATACTGAAAAAATATGTGAAGGATTTACAGAAAATAAATAGATATAATGAAGAAACATATCGCACATATTGTCTTCAATTGTTTGTTTTTGTTCATCTTTTTCACTGTTCTGGCTTATTCTGCATTGCAAACAGCCTTATTAAATCCCTTATGCTTAATTGTAATTCGTTAATTTAATCTTGTGACATGATGAAAAGAGGTGTGATGCATGTAGGGATGTGATTATGATTGGTTAGTTTCATCTTGTGATGCAGAATAGATTTGAAGTTGAATAATCAGTTGCAGTTTAGGCTTTAGTGAAGAAACAAGCAAAGCAAGATACTATGGGATATGGGATCCTTAGACTCCTGTCTGGATGATCCAGTAAGAAACAGCTCTTAATTAAGAAATAAAAGCGCACATAATTTATCTCCCTTACAATTTAAAAAACAACCTGATTAACTGACCTAAAACGCTAGTCGGTTCGAGATTAGATTTGTAATGGGTGATAATTTTACGTTAAATTTATATGCGAAAGTAATCTTACACTCTAAATTCTAAAAAATATATTTTTTTTGTTTGTTTGTTTCTTTATTTTTTGCGACGTTTTTCAAGATGTTCACACGTAATCACATAAAAGAAGAACAATCTCACTTTTTTTGGGGGGGGGGGAGGAGGTAGCGAAGGATGCTCATTCGCAATAATAATAGTTATTTATTTATTTGCTAATAAAAATAAAATGTTTGGGAGAAATGCCATTTAACCCTGAATAATTTTGGTAACTGGAATATGATTTAACTGTGATGTTAATTACTAGTTGACCGCGGTCGTGAGTCTGTATAGCGTCTATGAACGGGCCTTTCTATACTAATGCAAGAAGAGTTAATAAAAATAAAAGATATTAAAAAAAATATTCATTGGTAAAAGGGCAATACCGATGGGCGCCAGCACAAGTGGTAACCAATGTGGCAATTGCGATTCGGTCCCTTGAAGTCGGGGTTTTTGAAGGAGCTGATTTGTTTCGGGAAGCCATAACGTGTACGATGTCTACGAGCTTTATCTTCGGTTTCTTTCTGTTGATACTTTGGCCTTTTTTTCTTTTCATAAACAAAATCTCTTATTGGCGAACGGCAGCTTTAAACACTTAACAGCACACTTAACAAAAAAATGTCACAATTATACGCTTACTTTTTTTGTAATTGTTTAAAAAGAAATTTGATGTATTTATAATCGCGAATATTATTTTGTTTTAAACTGAGACTCTCTGGTCAAGCAAATTTCGTTAATGTGCCCTCCCATACTCATCCCAAATTATAAAACGATAGAATTATTTATTTTTCAAATTCTGTTATTTATTTTCGCCGTTTTTCTATAAAGGGAAATAACCCTTATATTTTACTGACCGCCCCCATTTTGGACGAAGGCAGAGATAGAAACAAGGTCGGCTTTCATCTGGGGAAAAAATCAGCTCCTCAAAAAGGGGAGCCCTGGATTGGGACAAAAATTTAAATTGCCTCGGTCTAGAAAGAGTTCTCCTTCACTGGCCCAACACCAAACAGGCGAAGTGTAATATCAGAACAGATACTACATTTTGAATTATTTATTTGCTTTAAAGTAAAATTACAATTTAACAAATTAGACACACTGCTATAAAAATGTGAGGAGTGCGAGTGAGGGCTCGGTGTTCATCTTCTGTCTATCCTACTCTTAGTGAGAATCATTACAGTCACCACAATACCACATTTACTCTAGAAGACGCAGAGATAGATAAATGCTAATATTTTCTTTGTCTTTGTATTTTCTTTCTTTCTTTACGTATCTTTTAACGATATTTAATTAATTTTTAGTTTTAAATAAATACATTTTTGTACCTTGGACCTTTATTGTTCCTAATTTTCATAAACGACCTCTCTGATGACATTTTGTCCGAGATGGGTATATTTGCTGACGACACCACGCTCTACTTTTGTCATGTGAGTAAAACAGACGCACACGTATCCGAAGCAATGACTTAACCCTTAAAAAGTGACCTCCAGTCAATAGTGGAATGATGTCATAAATAAATGGTAACATTTAATGCTGCTTAGACAAAGCTTCTTTCCTTCAACAACTACAAGAAACCTCTTCAACCACAGATTGGCATGGCAAATAACATTCTATCTGAAAGTCCAACGTTCAAACTCCTAGGCCTAACATGCACAGGTAACATGAATTGGAACACATACATAAAAGACATTACTAAGGCTGCTGCAAAGAAATTGGGATCCCTCTATCGTGCTAAAAAGACTTCTTACACCTGACAGTATCCTATATCTCTATAAATCTACCATCTGTCCATGCATGGAGTATTGTTGTCACATCTGAGCTGGTGCACCATCCACTAGTCTCTCCATCTTAGACAAGGTCCAAGAAATAGTCTCTAATCTAATAGGTCCCTCACTATCCACCAAGCTTCAGCCCCTGTCCCATCACCGCAATGTTGCATCCTTGTGCTTGTTTTACAAGTACTTCAATAGAATATGTTCCGATGAACTTGCTGCTCTAGTGCCCGCTGACGTAAATATTCTCGACCAACCCGACAATCAACTAAATCCCATCCATTCACTGTGAAGGTCCCCAGATGCCGGAGAGCCTTCTACTCCAATAATATCTTGCTTCGAGCTGCCGGCCTTTGGAACTCCCTCTCTACTCCCTGTTTCCCCGACTGTACCGACATGCAGAAATTTAAAATTAATCTGAACAAACATTTTGCTACACAGCTCCCAATTTAGGATGACCCTTTAAACTTTCACCCTAATTCTCAGTAGCCTCTTACGTCTACAGTGAAACTTGTCTTGTTTGGAGTGAACATTTACTAAAAAAAATATTTTAAAATAAAACTAAAATAAATATAAAAATAAAATAAAATAAATAGTAATAAAAATACATTAAAAAAATAACCGAAGGGGAGTGATAAGAAGTATAATGTTTTCGTCAGAAAATTATAAAATACAGTAGTTTTTTAAAATCACAAATACATTTTTCTTGAGAAAAGATGAACATAGGTAAGGAGAACATTTTTTATAACAAAATAAGTCAGGAAAAATTTCATCTGTAGCAAAAACTAGATTTGATATCCGGGGCGATTTCTTTTTTATGGAAGTGGATTCTGAATAAACAATGCTGAGGAGCCATTAGAAACTGTTTTGTTTTTAAATTCCTAAATCAGTTTTTCAAGGTAAACAACTGTTGATCCCTACAAAATATTAAGACGAGCGTAAATTCTTGGAAAGTAACTAATATAGTTATTTCAAGTCAATGAATTTTCTAACGAAGGACTTGGGACTAAAAGTGTTTTTTTTTAATATAGTTTTAAAGGTTGTAAAATTCTAAGACTATATACATGTATATATATATATATATATATATATATATATATATATATATATAAAGAGAGAGAGAGAGAGAGTGAAAGAGAGAGAGAGGGAGTGAAAGAGAGAGAGAGTGAATGAGAGAGAGAGAGAGAGAGAAAGATAGATAGAGAGAAAGTTGTTCGAAATGATATATGACACATTGAGTACATAATTAATGACAGTGGTATTAATATTAACAATCATTATTAATATTTCAAGAATAAGGTTTTCGGAATTTTACGTATTATAAAAAAGAGTAGCACCAACACTCTATTATAATAAGATAACTAGCCCAAACATCTATTTATGATGCATAATAGATTATGACTATTATTTTAAACATTGGAGAGCATTAACTCTTATTAATTAACGGGGCCACTCGACGTTGTCCGGCGACATGAATAACAAAATAGAAGACTGCCTCTAATATCCCCCCTCTCTCTCTCTCTCTCTCTCTCTCTCTCTCTCTCTTTCTCTCGCTGTTCTCTCTCTATGAAGAACGAAAGTAAAAAGAAAGAAAGAAAAAGTTGACCAACTGTTTGGCCTAGTTTCAGTGTTGTTTTTAAACAACTGCTAGTATAATGAAAATAAGTATTGTTGCACTCTCCATGCACTAATTTCGTCCCTGATGACTATTTTATTATCATAAGTCGATGTCACATTAAATATGGTAGCATAATGTTTTAAAATATATGTTGTGTAGTTTCTGACTTTTTGCCATACACACACGCAGACAGAATAACGACTAGAGTATCTGTCCAAGCACGGGTTCATTATATTACGACACTTTTATACTTTTTTTATAGGTGCAAGAAAATCCTACCCTACTATATTTTAAGCAACCTTAAACATGCTGCCATTGCGAAAAGTGTACGAAATAAAAGCGTACACAGCAAAGTTAATGGAATGTTTAATTTTGTGGAGTCAAGCCTCAATTATGGGATGTACAACTGATTGAAATTCTCTGAAATATTTTGAATCTGATTAGTTTGCTTGTATTTTAAATGTCATTAAACTTAGAGGCAACAACATTTTGGTGATCTATCCTAAATAGTCTTTCATAAGAAAAAAGGTGAATATATGTATAAAAGATAGTACCTGTGCCGATACATATAATCTCTTTAAAATCTTGAAAGAATTCTTACAATAGTTTTAAAGTTAAACATGCTGTCTATACTTTAAATGAAATGCCCACCGCTTACAGGTAGACAGGGTTAAGTATGAGGAACATCCTTGCCATTGTTTTAAGTCGAGTCTGGCTTGAACAACACGACTCTTACTAGAAATAGCATAGAAATATTGAAAGCACAATCTAACCGACACTGTAAATCAGTGGGTTTTATATAACAAGAATAATAGATAGATAGAGAGAGATAGAGAGATATAGATAGATAGAAAGAGAGAGAGAGGAGGAGGAGGAGGAGGAGGAATGTGATAGATAGATAGATACATACATAGATAGATAGATAGATAGATAGAGATGGGTGATGAGGGAGAGGGGAACAAACGAGATGAGAGGGAGAGGGGAGTGGCAGATAGATGAGGCTGGGGGAGATAAGGGAAATAAGGTATAGGAGGAGAGAGGGAGGAGTGGAAGAGAGATAGAAAAGATAGGCGAGATGGAGGGAACAGAGAGTTAGGTAGAGATGAGGATAAAGAGAGAAAGAGAGAGAGAGAGAGAGAAAGAAAGAGAGAGAGAAAGAGAGTTAAAATCAATGTTACATACTTTTTAAACTTCTATTCTGTTGTCTATGTCGCCTGGAACGCCTAATAAATATTCTAGTAATATATAAAAGCAAAGCTGCGTGTATGTCTGTCTGTCTACGCATCAGTTGTTAATCATTGATCTTCAGCAAACTAAATAAAATATTTAGAATTAGCAGATTTCCGCGGATGTTTAACCTGAATTGAAATAATTAGACGTTTTTCCATTATAATTAAAGGAAGAACCAGTTAATCTTTACGTAACTCAGAAACTGAAACAGACTTTGGCGCGCACGTAGTCGATTCGGCGAATTTTCTTTTTTGGACTAACAAGTCACCGCTTATCAAGCTTTAAATGCCACTTCGACGTTAAGAGCTACTGGAATTGTCAGGAGTTCTTTGAGACAACACCGTGAAGATTGGTAAACGGTCGTTGAAACTGGGCAGAATTTTATTATCTAAGGGGACGGTTCGACAAGAATGTGTTAAGATTGGACTTGACAACGACCATGTTGTAGTCAGCTTAAAAGCAGTCCCACAGAATTGTGTTGATCAGACAGGCAGTACTTAGAAATAAACATTTCTCATCACGAATGAGAGTTGTCTGATAATTAACAGAATTCTGCGTGTTCAAAATGCAAGCGTTTGAATAGTACTCAGTGGATTACCTTTATCATACAGTAATGTCTGTTCTTTTGTATTCTTTATAAAATTAAATTCGTATGACCGGCTGATTCTGTTGCCGGCATGTTTGCAGAAGGGGCCACGTAATGGTTGCCAACATCCTTAAGTGAAAGTTATTCTATGGAACCGACTGGATTTGTACTTGACACCCCCAGGTTGTTAGTTCGCGTCGTTACCCATTTAACCACCGTCACCTCTCATTTATATCAAGGCCAAAATAAACAAAATCCAAGAAAACAAAAAATGTAGAGTCTGTGAAGAAAGAGACGAAACTGTAAATCACATTCACTTTATATGATTTACTGTTTCGTCTCTTTCTTCACAGTCTACATTCCCTGATCTCCTGGGGTTTCTACTTTGGCCGTAATATAATTCGACTAACAGTAGTGATTCTATTTCTCCTTTCAAAGTTTTTTATATAGAGATTATCATCTAATTTCATGTCTCTTCTCTAGTTAGTCTTATAAATCGTCCATGTAGCTGTTTCTCTTCCCATTTTTATTTCCTAGCCATTTCATTACCAGTCTCCCTGCTAACTGTGTTGTTCATCGTAACGGCATCTCTTGCAACAATGATCAGCCTTTCTGTGTTTTGGTTATATACTTTTCTAATTCGTACTCTTCCCCCTTTTCTATTTTTTTACGTAGAGTCAATCGGTATCAGTCTTCGGGTGTAGTGCATTGTGCATGGTTATACGTTTCCTAGTCCAGAATATCTGACTAGCGATACTGCCCAGGTATTTATTCCTTTTATTAAGTTTCGAATATAGTGTTTAGTTTCTACGAATGTCTTTATTTTTCAATCTTTTCTTTCATTTCTTTTGAATTTGATGGCGCCCGCTTTCGAGACTCTCAGATATTTATAAATATCACGTTTGAAAAGTGCTCGCATCTATTATTTTAAGGAAATTTTCTAATCGTGTCTTAAATCTTTGACATATATTTAGCAACTGCAGTTGCATCTCTCTCTATCTACACACATACACACACACAACAAACACATTATATATATATATATATATATATATATATATATGCATCATATATATATATATATATATATATATATATATATATATATATATATATGCATCATTCCTTCTTTAATAGAAGTAGAATGCCTCGACATCAAGCCGCTTTTATATGTGTTAAATTATCATTGTTTATCGGCTATTCAAATATTGGGCGTGCGGTTAACGACGTTGGATGTTAGTTGAAAAATACTTGTAATCCAGGGTTTCGAATCGTACGACCGGTAGTGAATAGTCATATCTCTATGCTGATGAGTCCTGATTGAAAAGGGACGAAACGTATACGTACATAGATTATAAACAACAACAAATATTTTATATTTGTCGCTCCTCGTAAAATAAGTAGAGCACTCTTAATGGTAGTACAAACACAGCATGACGTCACTTGCTTTATATGCATCATTCCTTCTTTAATAGAAGTAGAATGCCTCGACATCAAGCCGCTTTTATATGTGTTAAATTATCATTGTTTATCGGCTATTCAAATATTGGGCGTGCGGTTAACGACGTTGGATGTTAGTTGAAAAATACTTGTAATCCAGGGTTTCGAATCGTACGACCGGTAGTGAATAGTCATATCTCTATGCTGATGAGTCCTGATTGAAAAGGGACGAAACGTATACGTACATAGATTATAAACAACAACAAATATTTTATATTTGTCGCTCCTCGTAAAATAAGTAGAGCACTCTTAATGGTAGTACAAACACAGCATGACGTCACTTGCTTTATATGCATCATTCCTTCTTTAATAGAAGTAGAATGCCTCGACATCAAGCCGCTTTTATATGTGTTAAATTATCATTGTTTATCGGCTATTCAAATATTGGGCGTGCGGTTAACGACGTTGGATGTTAGTTGAAAAATACTTGTAATCCAGGGTTTCGAATCGTACGACCGGTAGTGAATAGTCATATCTCTATGCTGATGAGTCCTGATTGAAAAGGGACGAAACGTATACGTACATAGATTATAAACAACAACAAATATTTTATATTTGTCGCTCCTCGTAAAATAAGTAGAGCACTCTTAATGGTAGTACAAACACAGCATGACGTCACTTGCTTTATATGCATCATTCCTTCTTTAATAGAAGTAGAATGCCTCGACATCAAGCCGCTTTTATATGTGTTAAATTATCATTGTTTATCGGCTATTCAAATATTGGGCGTGCGGTTAACGACGTTGGATGTTAGTTGAAAAATACTTGTAATCCAGGGTTTCGAATCGTACGACCGGTAGTGAATAGTCATATCTCTATGCTGATGAGTCCTGATTGAAAAGGGACGAAACGTATACGTACATAGATTATAAACAACAACAAATATTTTTTTTATATATATATATATATATATATATATATATATATATATATATATACACTAAGGAAACCAGGAAATAGTGAGTTTTAAAATAGGATTAAAATATGTTGAAATAAAAAAAAACAAGTCCAAAATTAATCTCTGTTCACTATATACGTCCCTCTCTTTGTTTCTCTCCGAATATGGGTTAAATAGTATGACTAGTTGCGATGATATTCCCTATTGTTTATAATGGACTATTCCAATCTTCTGTTTTACAGTTAGTTTTATTAACCTTGACTGTTGAGAAAGAGAGAGAGAGAGATAGTGACATAGAGAGAGGGAGACAGAGAAAGAGAGAGAGGGATAATGTGTATGTGTGCGTGAGTGAGTGTGTGAAAGAGAAAAATAGAGAGATAATATAACATACAATGATATAATGTAAGGTAATTGACAGAAACTTAGCAAATTGGAAATGACGGCTAATTTTAGCATAATTATAATACTAAATAATGGATAGTTTTTTAAAGACTAAGGAATATGTTAACGTGTATTTTGTGTAATTAAAATATATAAGAAAAATCATTAGGAAAACGAACGTTGATTAACTCAACTTTAGTATGATAATATATATACAGATATTTTTGTGTGCGTATTTGTAATGTCTAAAAAAATATCATCAATCATGTAATTAAAATTGTTAAAATATGCATATTTCCGGGGTTCGAATCGTGCGACTGGCGTAAATAGTAATTTCTATAACGATTATTCCGGAAAGATGAAACGTATATGTATGTAAGTAATAATTAAATATTTATTATCAAAATAATTATATATATATATATATATATATATATATATATAGGGTGGGCCAAAATAAGGGTCCTATCTTTAAATTTGAATAACTTGAATTTGAATAACTTCCACAAAATAAAAGTTAAACTCACCAAACTTTATGTGTGTGTAGACTGACCCTTCCGAGATTTTTTGAAATAAACAAAACAAATTTTAGCCGAAAAACACTTCTTAAAACTTACAAAAACTAAAGTATTGTTTTTTACACTGTTTTGAGTTTTTTAAGCAAAAATAATGTTTTCTAAATGAGGGTACGTTCCTTAGGGCTAATACGGCTCATGCTTGCTTCGGAAGGGGTCCTTTACTTATTCTAAAATAAAAATTAAAAGAAATCAATAAATAAAAAAGTTATGAATTTTTAAAAATAGGACCCTTATTTTTGCCCACCCTGTATATATATATATATATATATATATATATATATATATATATATATATATATATATATATATATAGAGAGAGAGAGAGAGAGAGAGAGAGAGAAAGAGGGGGAGAGATAAATAGATATATTGATGAGATAATAGGCGGTTGTTTATATAAAGGCAAATATGTATATAGTAAATATGACGGTGGAAAAACGAATAAGTTAATAGATCATATATAAATGAAAAAAAAAAACAGTACCTGTATCGCTCTGAGAATAAATAAATATAGGTGAACGGAATATCTATAAATAAACAATAAAGGACTAATAGCCGAATAATGAATACAGATATAGAAGACAATGTAACAACAAGAAAACAGTGTATTTTCGGGATCCGGTAAAAAGTAAAGTCACCTACCACATGGAAAAAACTATAATGCAAGAAAAAAAAAATTCAGAAGAAAATAGCAACAAAAACTCTACAAAAAACATATGTCTCACTATGCCAAAATAATGTCCAATCATGGGATGTTCTGTCGTTGTGATGGCATAGGTGGAGATGTTTAATTACTAATTACACATAACAAATACGAAAATTAGAATAGCGGTTATTAACCATATATAAAAATATAAATAAGTTATTGTAAACACTATATTAAAAGTACATATGATGAATTTTATAGAAAGATAAAATGAATAAAAATTAGAATAAATATTATATCACTTTAGGGGAATAATGTAATTAGATAGATCGGCACCAATGTCATAGGTTATAATATGACATCTAACAAAATAAATATCCAATTCAATTGCATACGGCGAAAACAAAAATATGTTATGAAAGCAGTCAGTGCTAAATATGATACCTAATTTTATTAATCATAGAAATAGTTTAAATACTACCGATAATCTTTACAATATTGTAGATGCACTTAGTTATTAATGGGCTATAAAATAGATAAGTTTGCGTACTTCCGGTGATCTGGGAAAAACGATGGTCACCTAAATTTACGGATATAAAAATATAATGTATCAAAGAAAATAAAATAAATAATAATATAATTCCATAACGTACTATATATATATATATATATATATATATATATATATATATATATATATATAGTTTTATACCATTTCAATGTTATAAAGGACAGATTCACGTTATTTCATAAAACTTATTTTTTATTCAGCATACAATTGTTTCGACAAACACCAACACATTTGTAAAATACTCCTGTGCATTGATTTCTTGGTGTTGAAGGAAATAACTGGGTGAAACAACAAAGGGCGGTCAGTAGAAATATATATTTTAATGCAGGAATATTTACATTAATAATTATAGCGGATGATGAATGATTAGAAATACAAATAGATAAAAGGACAGGATACATATATGTCACCACATGAATATAACGAGACCATAGTGCCATGTGAATATATATATATATATATTATGTTGATAATGAGTACTGATTGTAATTTAGGTTTTGATCGCCTAGTTTTTTATGTTTTTTTAGTTTTTACTTTGCTTTGTAAAATTAGCACTGAAGATAGCCACACCAAGAAATAAATGCACAGGAGCATTTTACAAATATATTGGTGTTTGCCGAAACAATTGTATCTTAGATAAAAAAGTTTTATGAAATGACGTGAATGTGTCCTTTATAACATTGAACTGGTATAAAATCACCAAAGAAAAAAATGTAATATAGCATAGCTCTGAATTTACTCTATTGAGCTATTATTACTTAATGTTATAACATTTATATTTGAATAGAAAAAATTATAAATATAAATAAAAAAGTACACACACACATATATATATATATATATATATATATATATATATATATATATATATATATATATATATTTACAAGTAATATTTTTTAAATTCACCTATATACACATGTTTTATGTCAATCTTGCAATCATCAGAATTGTATGAGACAATCCCTGCTGGTCGCACGGTCTGAACCCCAATACGAAAGTCATATTTGACTCAGTAGTCAGAGCGCGTACCACGCACTGCAGTAGAAATGGGAGAGTAAATTAACGTCTAAATGGCAAATTAAGCGGCCATATCAGCAAGCCGTAATTCAATAGGCGGACCTAGAGTATTGCATTACACTACAAACAACGACTTGTTAACTTACTTAAAGTGCTCAATCGAGCGAGCGCATGAATAATTATTTACAAATAATATTTTCAAATTAACCCATATACACATGTGTTTCGTGGCAAACCTGCCATTATCAGTATAGGAGGAGACAACCCCTGTCCGTCGCTCAGTGGACCGTGGTGTTGGCGTGTCGGGTTTGATTTCTGTTCGGGTTAGTGCACTAGTTTCACTAATACCTTTGAAAAGAGCTATGAATCCATACATCCTCTCTCTGAGATATGCAGGGAATAGCATAATAGACAAGAGTCTGAAGCATTGGTTGTGACACTAGTCTAGGAGAAGGAAATCTTCGAAATAACTGCAGTATGTCTCTGATTGTCCCAGCATTGTTTCCTGTTGTTTTGGAATTCTTCTTGCGATTTGACTCAAGTAATGTCGGTTCAATGTTGCGCGACGCTCGCTTCACTATGAACTCAAACTTGCGCGGGAGTATCCATTGTCGAAACTGAAAAAGGTCTCTTATGTATATGTGCGCACGCGCGTGTGTGTGTGTGTGAGTGTATGTGTGTAAGGTTCCATACCTCAAAAATCACCATAGATCACCAAATATAGAACTCAGAATTCGTACCTAAGGCAAAGCGTCCAACTTGCCCCCCCCCCCCACGTAGGCAGAGTTCAACAGAACGACAGTTTTTAATGTAGGAAAAATCTAGCCTGCTCCCCCGAAAAAGGGGCACTCTGGATTGTGACAAAAATAAAAATTCCCTCAGTCTAGAAGGATCCTACTTTCAGTGACCTAGGCCATAAAGATTAAGTATAGTATCAGAACAGATACTATACGTTGCTCCTAGTCAAAAAGCCGACCTTCCAGGACTAGTAGTCGGCAACCGAGTTACATTTCCCCTCGACTTTTACCGGTTCAGCGTCATTCAGTTGTTATTTTATTGTGTTTAGATTCGATGGCTTCGATTTTTTCACAGCTGCTGCAAATCAGCTAAAGATAAAAGAACGACACTTGAGTAGTGAAGGACATATAATTAAAATTAGCTGAACCATAATTGATGTGTTAGTTTGAAACGTGGGTCATTTGAAAGCATTACCCCCTCCTGACCACATTCTTTCTCGTTGTGCTCTATACAAATCTTGGTTAACTGATGGGTGTGGCAATGTTTGCCGCCGGATTTCTTTCTTTTCTATTTCAGAAGTAAAGCAGAAAAAGTGTTCAACCGAATCGTTGTTTGTGCGATCTCTTCCCGGACTGTAATCGTGTGAAAGTACAATAAATAGGTTGCATTTAAAAAAAAATAAATACAGCAAACATCTTTGAATGTGAACATGTGCCGTTAAATTTGAATCTACTGTTCAAATTACTAGATGAAACAGGTGGTGTAAGGAGTAAACGTTAGTTTTTCAGAAACTTGAGGATAAAGAAAGAACGAAAATAAGTTGTCAATATGAATCTTTTCATTTTAAGTGCATGTTAATATGCGTAATATACAAAAGAAATGTAATGAGATTTTATTCGATACGTTTTTATTTTATTTCCGAAGAAGTTACGGGGTGGAGTAGCTTTAATATTCTCTCTATGGAGATTGATATATCTAATATTCACTTTAAAACATTTTATCTATCTTCCTTAGAACACTTTCATCTACATATTTAGAACACTTTCATCTACCCCTTTAAAAACACTTGCATCTATCCCTTTTGAACACGTTTTCACACCATTGGAACACGTTTACCTATCCCTTATGAACGTTTTATATCTACCTCTTAAAAAAATATCATTTCCATTAAGAACACCTTTATGCACATTTTATTAAACATGTGATATAACCCTGTAGAACACTTTATCTACCTCTTGAGAACACCTATATCTACCTTTTTATTAACTCTATCTATTTAGAAAACTTTCATCTACCCATTTCTTGGCAATTTCATCTACTCCTTTAATAACACTTGCATCTATCCCTTTTGAACAAGTTTATATATCCCTTTAGAACATTTTTCCACACCATTGGAACACGTTTACCTAGCCCTTTAGAATATTTTATATCAACCTCTTTATTTAAAAAAAATATCATTTCCATTATGAACACCTTTATGCACATTTTATTATACATGTGATCTAACCCTGTAGAACACTTTATCTACCTCTTGAGAACACTTATATCTACCTTTTTATTAACTCTACCTATTTAGAAAACCTTCATCTACCCGTTTCTTGGCAATTTTATCTACTCCTTTATGAATAACTTTTTCTAGACCCCTAGCATTAACTTATTGACACTAAGACATCGAGATGGTTTAAGGGAGACAAATCAAACACTGAAATACACCACACTATTTGTAAGTAAACAGTGTATTATTCAATTGGGCAAAGCAGAATATTAGAACACGAAGTAGCTTGAGAGCTAATTACTTAGAAAGTAAAGTTTACTACCTAAGCATTTGTTGTTTAAAACATCAATGTTTAACCAAGAACCTGTTCAAATCATCATATTACTTTTTATTTCAATTATATTGGCTACGATCGTTTCAAAGAAATTAATAGTCGGGTGATGTTTGAAAACAATACTGTTTTACAAACAGACCAGAGCCTACTGGATGACAACAAACACTGTGTTATAACCTGCTTTGAAGAAGAGATAAACCAGTTTTGAAACTGCCAGCACGTTTAATTTGAGTGACATGAATCCTTTTTTCTGCATTGTTATTCTATTTTAAAATACCACTGAACTATTTATTTCTCTGCCAACATAATTATAGTAAACACTAATGTGATGCTTTGGAACTTGTTCTTGGTTAAAAATTATTTTTTTCTGAAAAATCGAAAATAATTATTATAGCTCTTTTCCTAGCAAAAGTAGAACTTAGCAAAGTAAAAAGTTGATTGTAAATTCCCCCAACTTGTGGGAGTTATTAGTGAATTACTATAAGTAATTTTAACTGAATATATATATATATATATATATATATATATATATATATATATATATATATATATATATATACAGGGTGGGCCAAAATAAGGGTCCTATCTTTAAATTTGAATAACTTGAATTTGAATAACTTCCACAAAATAAAAGTTAAACTCACCAAACTTTATGTGTGTGTAGACTGACCTTTCCGAGATTTTTTGAAATAAACAAAACAAATTTTAGCCGAAAAACACTTCTTAAAACTTACAAAAACTAAAGTGTTGTTTTTTACACTGTTTTGAGTTTTTTAAGCAAAAATAATGTATTCTAAATGAGGGTACGTTCCTTAGGGCTAATACGGCTCATGCTTGCTTCGGAAGGGGTCCTTTACTTATTCTAAAAAATTTTTTTAAAAAAATCAATAAATAAAAAAGTTACGAATTTTTAAAAATAGGACCCTTATTTTTGCCCACCCTGTATAATGAAGATGAAATACAGGATATCTCATAAAATGAAATATCGTGAAGAAAGAATCTATGAAAGACAGAATGAAAAAAAACAATTAAACACAAGAGAAAATTAAAAACAAACACACGAGAGATTCAACAGTATCAGTGTGGCTATATAAAGCTATAACGCTAGTTGTTTGTTTCGAACACTGGGCTAAAGTTAGCTTTGACTTCAATCCAACACGTTTGCCCATTCTGTCACTGTTATAACCTTACGAAATAAAAGGGAAATATATCTATTTCAAGATTCCTTAATGTTTTCATCCTATTTGCTAAGCAGAGGAAACTTTGCAATATTGCTTTAATCAGAATCTATTAATTCAAATTTAATTTAATTTTTTCCATGGCAGAATTGCCTGTGGTCGTACACTTGTTTCTCAACGAGTAAAATGCAGCCATTAACATCCTTTACCTGCTGTACATCAGATGCTTAAATGAAAGGTATATATAACGTGTTACATAAAGCACATAGTTCATGGAGAAAAACAAATACACAAACAAACAAATAAACAAACAAACAAACAAAATAACAACAAAAAGACGACAGCACTCACAATGGATCCCCCTACAAATAGGATGACAGAATTCCAAGCAAACCTCCATTTTGAAATCATCGCACAGAGCTAAGTTTTTAAATAGTTATAAAAAACACTAACTTTTAATGGAAGAAAAATATAGTTGCAATAGCTGTTGGTTAATTAAAATTCGATATTAAAGTGGATGATTATTATTGTTATAATATATATATAACAACAAAAAGACGACAGCACTCACAATGGATCCCCCTACAAATAGGATGACAGAATTCCAAGCAAACCTCCATTTTGAAATCATCGCACAGAGCTACGTTTTTAAATAGTTATAAAAAACACTAACTTATAATGGAAGAAAAACATAGTTGCAATAGCCGTTGGTTAATTAAAATTCGATATTAAAGTGGATTATTATTATTGTTATAATATATATATATATATATATATATATATATATATATATATATATATATATCAACAAGCAAGACATCACCGCTCAAAATAGTAACAGAACTGAATTAGCGCAACTGACTTGAACAAACGATGGACTTGACATCCAATGTGATATGCCTATATTAATAATACATGATAGACATGTATTTAACATTTTCCTGCAGTTTCGTGACGTCAATGTTCCCGACTGACATCAATCGAAAACTACACACATACACACATAAATATATACATATTTTTTTTTTACATTATTTATATATATATCTCGGGCTTCTTTTTGATTGAACTTTTTTTCTTTTTTTTTTTTAAATTTTTTTTCTACCCCTTTCCTTCGCTATAATTCTCATAGCATCCTTTTTATATTTGGCTCTGTTGAGCGAGGTACGAAACCGGTCAGCTGCCCTTTCATCTGTTTAATTTTTTAATTCATTATGAGTAATAAATATTGTCTCTTCAATGCTATTCTAAAGTTTTGTACGACAAAGAATATATATATATATATATATATATATATATATATATATATATATATATATATATATATATATATATATATATATATATATAAGGTTTGCAATATTTAATCTTAGAATATATACTGAGTGAATTCTCGTTTTTTTTAAATTATTTTTTTATTTATTATTTGTCTCCATTGATGAGCGGTTTTATTATTTGCTGCGCGGTTTCATTATAAATTCCTCTCCACTTAACTCCACTCGACGTTCTCCTGTCGTGGGTAACAACGTCATAAATCTCGGATTCAACATCATATAAGTATTAGAAATCTATACAACGTTTTCCATATGTGATTTCTAGATAAAACAGGTTTTACTCTCTGGTTTTATACCTGATTGTAGTTGAGATAACTTATCTGTCTGTCGCTATTTACTTGACTCACTCTCGTCTTATTATATGATAAGATCCGAAGAAAGTAATATTAAGAAAGAAATGAGCACTTTAAAGACGTAAGGCATATATTTTTATGGAAGTTTATTTTTGACAAACCTGCTGTTTCACGTAACGATTGTTTATTTATTTAGATTTTTTAGAGTTTACCAGCGGTATTCACCCATTCTTGAATTTTTTGTTTTTACTAATGGGTCACCGTTAATCAAGGCCGTGTAACCATTCGAGGATAAGGGTTAAAAAGATTTTTAGTAGGGCAATGATTCACCAATAGAAGACCGGAAAAATAGGTGTGAAAGGCGTATGATTACTGTAGAGGAATTAGTTATCCAAGAGGGCGGCTCATCAAATATTTATTTACATCAGGCTTGAAGACGACCATGTTATAATCAGTTGGGAAGACGCCTCGTTGTATGAGATGTTCTTGGAACGACACTTTCTTGATAAAAGTTTCGTTTGGGTTTTGGTAAAGAGTCAGAGAAGGGAACATTCTTTGCTGTGATAGTAGATAGACGTGTTTTTACACGGCGGGCAGTCGAGCAGCTAACCATGAACATAACGATACAGTAGAGAAAGGCTAGCCACATCTCTTCTTTGTGAAAGTAGTTGTAGGGACGAGAAGCGATAATCTCCCACTAGATTGCGGAGTCGATTTTGTTTGGCCGGAAATAATTCGAACTTACGACTATATAGTTAATACTCAGCGATTCTAACCACTTTGCTACAGAACAAGTGCTGTTGGCAAGTGGCATCTTAATGCCCCTTTTTAATAAATACTGTCAACTACTAGTGAGTGCAACATTTGTTTATTTACAAAAAAAAATTTGCATTGGCCACTAGTTGGCGATACCATAGTGCTCAACCCGAGAAGAAGGCTTATACATAATCAGCAACAGACTTACTGTTTCGTCGTATCACAGCTCTTACGTGTGGCTAGACTAACACCCGCAAAGGAGCAGGATCAAACCTACGACTATCTAATTAATGCAGTGATTCTAACCACTTGGCTACGACTCGTGTGCTGTTATTCATCCAACGTTGCCGGTGTGGTGATATATTCTTGGTTAGATATACTTTAAAATATAATCGTGTTTGCAATTATTGCCTTGATGAAAAAGTTAAAATACATTAGGACTACGAGGTCAAGTTATAAGCGGGTGTGTTTCTATTACAACTACTTGTTGACGCTGCGTTTCTGTAAAATGGCAAATGGCTTTTAAGGAATCGAAACGAATTCGTTATTATTTATTTACTGTAAATCTTAAAAATAACAATACAAATTATTATTTACATGTGAAAAACTAAAAAAAATACATTCTTCATTGATATATTTTCTTTGTAATTTTATTTTTGTTTTATTGAAAGAATAAAATCTACTTGAAAATGAATTTCATTTCTTTACGTTCTAATATATGTCCGTTATTTAATAGACCTAATAGATAATTGACCCCAGTGACTCTAGATGAAATCGAAGGGAATTTTCAATGGTGTTTTTAGATTCTTTCAAAAATCTAACCCTTATTGAAATTTGTTATAATGTTCTAACTGTTAACATACAGATTTCTATAAAATACAAAAAAACCTTTATATATATATATATATATATATATATATATAACTGTAGTAACATCCATGTCATTATTGTACACGCGCGCCAGCGCTTCTCACTACAGATATCGGACATTAAAAACAATCTCATCAACCACACCGGAAGAAATCGGCGATCTTTGACTACACCGTAAGATATCAACAGTAAAAAAAGAAAAAAAAACGAATAATATTGTCTATATTACCATGATTAGGGTTTATAACACCGAACATTTGGATTAAAAAATATGATTGAATAAATATCTCATTTATTTGAAAACAATCTCGCGTCATGTTATTTGGTTTCTTAACGGATTTTGAAATTCATCATTTCATCGGCGCTTCTGACTGTAATAACATTCATCTCATTATTGTACACGCGCGCTTTCGTATCTCACTACAGATATCGAACATTTAAAACAATCTCTTCAAAAACACCGGAAGAAATCAGCGATCTTCGACTACTACGTAAGATCTCGACGATGAAAAAAAAGGAAAAAATAAAAAAATATTGTCAATATTAACATGCTTAGGGTTTATAAAACCGAAAATTTGGATTAAAAAAATGATTGAATAAATATTTAATTTATTTGAAAAAAAAATCTCGCGTCATGTTATTTGGTTTCTTAACGGATTTTAAAATCATCATTTCACCGGCGCTACTAACTGTAATAACATCTCTCTCTATATATATGATATTCAAATTACCATATCACACGGTAGTCTTAAGGGTAGTATATTATTATTATTATTATTATTATTATTATTGGATTATTATTATTTATTTATGTATATATAAGTAAAATTTTAAGCTGAATTACTTCGACACTTGATTGGGGAAATGGTAGTTTGTTTGATCTGTACCATTGGAGAGCCATGCATATAACTGTCCTGTTTTTAAATCTCCGAAACAGTTACATGGTAAACAGCTGATGATCCCCGTGTTAATATTGGATGCTTACGTTAAGGTCTCCTGTTTTTGTTTCACTGTTAGATACTTAATCCCCCTTTTTATTTTATTTACTTACTATTATATATTTTATTTATTTATGAATTTTCCAACGAATGTTAAGTCTGCACTATTTTGGATTTAGTTAGTTTCTCTGGGAATTTAAACTGCATTTTACTTTTTTTTTGTCTTTTTGTTTAAAATAACTCAAAGCTTCTTTAGACTATATATATATATATATATATATATATATATATATATATATATATATATATATATATATACTAGCTAGTTTTGCCAGTTCGCAATCGTTTCTTGAAATACTTGAAACAAAAATGTTTAATAACAAACATTTCATTCATTAGTGTGTTGTAAACACAAGATAATCTATTTATTGATATAATTAGATAGAGAGTGTTCATGGATTACTTTTATGTCCGTATAAAATTAATGAAATTAATACAAATATATCTACTAACGAAAATACGTCCTATAAAGTTAAGGGCGACTAATAATGCAATCTTCTGCATTAATATGTATCTCCTAGAGGAAGTGAACAACTATAATAAAATAAATGCAAACCAAGAAACGCTGCAATCACCTACAAAAAATTGCATATAGATTCATTAAAATATTTAGGTGATAAAAAACGTACATATTTCTAGAAAAGGCGTCATAGTCCAGAGATAAAACGCTAAACTACTGACATCAACATGAAAGGTTTGATCCCTGTCTAAGTTAGCCATGCTGATGACAGCTGTGATCCAGAAACACGTGCTCATGGATTACTTTTATGTACGTATAATATATATATATATATATAGAGAGAGAGATAGAAGAAAAAAGAGTGATAAATATGCGACGATTGTCTAAATTTATTTCAAATTTCAATTGTTCAATGCAAGGTGTAATCAGCAATAAACTAGTGTTTATTTTTCTTTCCTTAAGCCAAGGCTTTTCAAAGATCGAAATCTTATCATCAGAGGAGAAATACAGATGGATAAGTTGGCTTTCGAAAAAACCAAAGTTCAAATATTTGAAAAATATGAGAATTGTTATTAAAAACGTATTGAATGAAAAGAAAATATATATATATATATATATGTGTGTGTGTGTGTGTATATATATTAGGGTCGGAGACAATTATAATCTAAAATATGCATGAAGTTCACACTCTTGTTTTCCAACGTACTGCTATTTTTTCTTTATAGTCTTTTTAGTATGTCAAATGATAAAACTTCAAGTTATGATGCAAATTATAACTTTGCTTATTAGCGTGATTCAGACAGACACAACACATTATTTATAAGTATTCAATTACATGTGCTTCCTCGTTATAAAGAATATAATATGCCTAAAATCATTGTCACTCCTGGGGCAATCCCCTATATGTATAAAAGTCAAATGCGTCTCAAGATGAAGTACTGTTGCCACATCTGTTGAGTTTTCGCTTAGAGCACCATTTTCTGCCTTGACAGAGTACGAAACCGACTTCGAAATCCAATGAATGCTGCCCTTTTCTCTTATGCACAGCCTTTTTCTCACAGAAGAGCGGTTGTTAGTTGCTCTACTCTATCCTTATTTTCATTGTAAGTGTTCACCCCTTGTAAAACGTTCACAACACTACTGTAAATAATTTTCTTTCCTACACCTGTGGTCTTAAAACATCACAGAACTTCCTATAGCATATTTTCTTTCCAAAAACTACATGTCTGTAAAACAGAATGCTATAGAGTTTCTTTCCAGCTTACTACAACATGACCTTTTTCAAGTCCAATGTTAACAAGTTCTTGTTGAGCCGTCATCTTAAATAATAAAATTCTGCCGAGTGTCAACTACCGTTACTAATCCTCACTGTGTTGTCTCACCGTCCACCAGACACACTCATTGACCCTTATCATCGAACGAGAGTTAGTTATTCGTTAGTGCATAAAAAATTCCCATAGGGCAAATATATATCGATAAAAATGTCACAGATATTCATCTAGTGATAGCGTTGGTTAAGTGGATAACGACGCGGACTAACGACCTTGGTGTGCCAAGTTCAAATCCAGTCGATCCCATAACATTACTTTCACTTAGGGATGTTGGCAACCATTACGTTGTCCCTCCTGCCAACAACAAAATCAAGTCAGCCAACTAAGTTGTACGATTTTGATTGATACGAATTTACTTACTTTTATCTAGTGGTTCCGAATTGATGCGGAGTCGGAGGACGAATATTTGGCGAATTATAATTAAATGAAACTAAAAAATCTCGTTACGTGCACGATATTAAACCGTCTGCGACACCATTGGAGCAAGGTGTTTGACCCACATTATTCCATGACACCAAATTTATATCTCCTATTCCTTTTTACCAGTTTTTATACCTGCTCTACATCGAAACCCTACGAACTACTCAAATTCAGTGGTGAAGTCTTAATCTGAGAATTCGCCCAGGTCAACTCTGATCCGAAGTATTGGTATCTGTCAGAGTCCCATCTATTGGCTAAATATGATTTACTCTGGGTATGACATGAAACTGAATCAGGTTGTGAGGTCACACTTTGGGAGCTTCTGGGAGTGTGGAGTCATCCCTTAGTGGTCAGTACTTTCAAGTCTATTCTGACCCGGTATACTATCGTTTACGAACTATTTATTGCAAAATATGTGTAGACAAAACAAAGCAATTTATAAGTATTTGAAGACTATTAAGAACAGAGTACTTTTACAAACATGATTTTATTCACCATTCAATGCCTCTAAAACGGTTGATATATCATTTAAAATATATAGGTTATCTCTCTTTCGTTGAGATGTTGACCGCAAGGGATAGATGGTGATCAAGATTAAGGCGCGAACTTTGAATGAAGCGCCAGAGAAAACCACGTCGAATACGGAGCGAAGCAGATGGTAAATGTAATTAGATTATCACGTTGTCCCCATGAAAAGGCTACCCTGCAACCAATTCGTCTATAAGTATACTATGTACCATTTCTGATTTTGAAAAACATTTGTCTATTTCAATAACCTTGACACCCCTTCGCTAAACCAAATTTGTGTAGTAATGCTCCTCCTTTTTTAACGTTTCCACTATCCAGTTTATAAATCTTTTTGTACTAGCTTGTTTGTTTGCATGTTCTTTTAGAGCCATCAATTGTAAATATCGTAACACAAAACAGCCAAATCAAACCAAATAACTTAAAATCTAATTCTTTTAGATGGATTTTGCAACGTTCGGAAACGTTTACTATTCATTATTCATGAGTACTTTATAGTATAAATAGTGTACTTATTACTAATAGAGATTTGGCATCAGTCTGTCAGAAGCAGAAACATACTATTACTATCTTTTAATGCCCAATTCAGTTTACTATGCCTCAATTCAGCGGGGTAGTGTAGTATCTGCTTTGTTGTCATGATACTATCCTCCCAGGCATTACCTCCTACTTTTATTTGGAAAGAGTGTAGTATCGTATTTTTTTGCAAGGATAATAACCTCCTAGGCATTTGTTATTTTGGAGAGTAGTTTAGTAGCTGTTCTATTATTATGACATAATCCTTCCAGACATTATCTTCTTCTTTTCAGGTAGTGTAGTATCTGTTTTTTTATAATTAGACCATCCTCCCGGGCATTGTCTTCACCTTAGAGGTTAGTGTAGTATATATTCATTCGTCCTAATACCATCTTCCCAGACATTATATGTTCGTTCGTCATATATACTATAAAAAATATGCAATCGAAGTGAGCATAATATTGCGTGTAAAATTAATCGCTATGATATGATTAAGTTATGTATGCATTAAATGTACACTTTGAAGGCTTTGATTCAAAAGAATAGTATCGTATTTTAAACTCCTGTTGCGTTCTTAACCTTGTGTAATACAAACACGTTGTCGTAATCATTATAGACACATTAAAGTTCACAAATTATTCATACCTTAGTTTCCAATCGTTCCTCCTGCGGTGATTCTCCCATACTGAGAGAATTCCGTCGTGTAATTAAAGTTTCTTATTTATACTTTAAAATAGACTAACTCGACACAAAACTGATGGAAGACAGCGGCCATTTATTCTATTGGATCTTCGGCCCAAATCACTGTGTAGTGTAGGGGAGAAAGAGAGATAGAGAGAGTACGGTTCGGAAACCACTAATTAATCATATCTTCTCAGCTCATGTCATTTACACGATCGAACGACTCACATGCTTCCAAACAGACTGTTTTTTTGTATCGCAATCTCTTTGAACCATGTGACATCATTTCCGTTTCTAGTATATTCTCACAGCCTAAGCAATTTTAAACTGGAGATCACAAAGTTGACCTCGGTTAATCTCTCAGCAGTTTCTATTTCCTGTTATTCTCAACCGACTAAACTATAAACTAGGGGATCTACCCTTTCAGTATCTATAACTTCTGCCTTCAAAATCTTTGCCCGCGTGTGGAGGAAAGTAAATAAAGACTGGTTGAAGTACACCTTTATTTCTAAGAATGTTTGATTCATATACATTAATCGCTATAAAATAATACATGAATGTTTGCATTATCGAAATTTAAACTAAATAGAAATTAATTGAAAAAATAATTCTGAACTTCGAACAGAATTAACAATAATTTATTTTTAATTTACAATTTTAAAAGCTTGGATTTAAAATAATATTATCATCAGAAAGGTGTTGTAGTTTCGTTGAAGCATTGTGCGTTGTATGTAAGAAGTTGAATTTTGAAGTAAGTGACAATGCAGTTTGGGAGAAGAAACCGTTTGATATGAGACAAGATAAACGGAGAAAATGACAATATTGAAGAATTCAACAATTTTCGATTATTTATTTTGTACAAACGTAAGGTGTCGAACCAGGAGTGTATAAATTGTGTCATATTGTTTCAATTATCGAGGTAAACTTTTTTTCAGAAAGAAATTATCACTTAATCGAAGTGTGTATTCACCTAGACGTCAATAAAATCTCATATCAAACTCCTACTATCAAAAACAAAGCCAGTGATATCCTAATTGGCATCTTGCTAAGTATTAATCTGCGACATTAAATAAAAAAGTACTGAAATATAATCTGGCTCATAATTGCTACAAAATGACCACCTATTCATGGCGTTCCGTATTCATTTTTTCTCGGCACCATCTGTTAAGAAATAATTGATTCTTTGAAGAGAAGCAATTCAAAGAATAAACACCAGAACGCATCAGGGTTCCGTCGAATTCCAACTGTGATACGCCTATTAAATCAAAAGCAGAAAGAAACATCAAAAGAAACGTTTATTCAAAACCGAAAAACGAACAAAAATCAATCAGTAATCATCGTAAAATATCAAATATAAAAAGAGATACGTTATCGTCTATTAGTATATCAGACCTTTAAATAAATAACCATCTTTCTACCTACCAACAAAAATCATCTCTATGAATATCACCTGTTACATGTGGAGGTGTGTAATTGGTCCAATGGATACAACCGTAGATTATGTAATACGACATGATAAGTTAAAATCAAGTCAAATCTATTTTGGTAATTAATATAATAATACTCTAAAGCAATTTCATGTTCGTACGTACGTCATAACCCTCGACATTCTTTTAAAAGATGGAGTCAACCGATCAGCAAAGATAGTGACTGGTGATTAACCTGATATCGCTAAAGTTAAAAATCTTGATTGACTTTATCCATTTTAAAATACATTGTTCCAAAATCAGATTATGTCTCCTGTCAAATAAAAGAGTAGAATTCTAAATGAATACATATTTAAAAAAACGTTACATTCTTTTTATTGATTTGAAAAATATTTAGCTGAGAATTACTTTCACGGTTAGAAGACAGAGAATGTCTATTGTTTTATAAAGAATTACATTTCTGCAATTTTAAATAAATAACAGACATACTCGTTTTATTTATTTACCGATGATAATCATTTTACGGAAGAAGACAGAGTGACTTTTATTTAATTCATAGTAATTGACCCTGACAGAAATGTATTATTGTTATTATTTTAACAAGAACTTATACAGATTGATGTGGAAAGCACTGTGTAATTTTCACGGGGATCCACTAGTTTACATGTTAATACAAAAATGTATGAACTCACAATTGCCCACTTCTCATCAATATAATAAAAGTGAACGTATGTGTGTCCGGCTCACTTCAATAATCACATATGCAAATGATATTTTTATGAGTAAAAAAAAGAATAGTTAGATCTTTATAATTACTAATGTGATACCATGAAGACCGACAGGATAGGAAGTGACTAATCGACAGAGACAAAAGAAAATACGGGATAGGAAATGACTACTCGACAGAGACAAAAGTAAATGTGGGAGTGGTCAATTTCCATTGTTCAGGACAGGTCACCAAGAAAAGAATACTGGACACGACATTTTAGGAGTGACAGTGTTTTACGACACCTGACTACAGTAAGGTAGGTTAGTTTTACGACAGTTGACGACAGTAAAGTTTATGGCAAAAGTTGACGAGTTTAGGTTTCGGAGAGAAGACGAACAGTTAAAATCGAACCTCCCGAGAGTTAGGATCGAACTTCCCGAGAGAGCGGATCGGACCGGGAAAACGATGAGATGAGCTGACGACTTTAGCAACGACAATGGGGGTCTCGACAGACCGCGTTGGTGTCACACACACTCATAGTTCTAACTAAATTAAACACAACGTATATGTGTTTGTGGTCTTTCTCGAGAGTTGTGTTTCTTTTATTTAACTTGTGGACCAGTGCTGTGCCCTCGACGATTCATCAGTAGATAGACGACTCGGCTAGACGATGAGGATAAAGAAGAAGACTACGGAAACACAACGTTGGGGTCGATGGTCGTCGAGTGGGGCAGCACGTGGTTCTACACTAATCATAATAACACAGAAATGAAAATAATAATCACGTATATAAAATTACTTTTTATAAGAAATCAAGCAGAGGCTGAATTTTAAAAAAATGATAATAATATACATGAAAATAAAAAAGTTCCTGCACTTCTAATATAGACACAACAATATTCGCTTCTATTAATTATTATCATTAGTAGTAGTAGTAATAGTATTAGTATTATTATATATAATAATTTGCCAGTGAGTTATCGAGAGAGATGGGATGAAAAAGATAGCTGTTAGATGGAGTGACAGAGAGGAATAGGGAGGGATAGAGACAATGAACAATGATAGATAGATAGAGTGAGACAGAGAGCTATATATATATATATATATATATATATATATTAGTACTTCATGTATCCACATAAAATATTATAAAGAGATATAATTTTTTATGTATCAGTATTCAGTATTTACTTCAACAGTGCTCGATACGTAAGTAGAGCTAGGTAGTAAGCAATGAAAATATATATGGCAATCAAGCTACACAGAGACTCCCGCGTTTCATCCCCGAGGGGGGATCTTCAGGCTAAATGCATGGAGTTATTTTTGTCAGGTGTTTTTATATACATGGCTTGCTAGTTAACCAATCAGATCTGATCTGATTGCTTAACTAGCAAGCCATGTATATAAAAACACCTGACAAAAATAACTCCATGCATTTAGCCTGAAGATCCCCCCTCGGGGATGAACCGCGGGAGTCTCTGTGTAGCTTGATTGCCATATATATTTTCATTGCTTACTATATATATCTATATATATATATATATCGAGAGAGAGAGAGAGAGAGAGAGAGAGAGAGAAGTTTTAAAAAATATTACATACACTTTTAAACTTTTTTTATTTTGTTATCCATCCTCGGACAATGCCGTGTAGCCGTGCTAGTAGCTAATATTGAAACTTCTATTAAATAAACTGTATACAATGTGTAGTTTTGAATATATATTATGTTTTAGCATTACATATTGCCAAAATGATTTGATATACTGCAATACAAGCAATATCAATAAATCTGAAACAATAAAGAAAGGAAAAAAAGAGGGAAGGATGCTCTCTGTTGATTGAAACGACATTCTCGACACTAAAACTGTGTTAAGTTGTATACTTTTTCCGACAACACCGTTTTACATGTATTAATGTATCCGCCACTGGACCCTAATCGCCTAATGGACTTTTTTTCCAACAACACAATTTTCAATACCGATCTCTATCACTTGATGATTTTAGTCCTTCGACTGCGAAAAGGCTGTCTGTCGACTTCCATTAAGTCCGTCTTTTATGGATGGCCAAACACACCAGTCACACATGGCAATAATATAGATACTCTCGTTCCAGCGTGTACTAGTTTTTCTCATACATCGAGGTTATACACGGTAGGCAAAGACGGGTTCTTTTATGGCGGCGATAAGGTAAGCCAAGGCTAGTTATTTCCACCACAAAATCCAGGTTTTGGCTCATCACGTTTGCCACAGAATCCAACCTGTTACGTGCGTAGTTTGATCAAAGGTTTTATTGATTTTGTAATTCGTTTATTTATATCTATTATCCAGATGATCAGGTTTTACCATATTTCACTTTAAAATACCCTGAACATGTTCTTTGATAATTCACACCTGCTCTACTGGATACAGAAGCTGGATATGGAATCGAGCGAGCTGGGTTCAAATTCAGTCGAATCTAACGCATTCACTTCTATTTAAATGAAATGAGGAAATGAATGAACATCAGTCGTCAGCTGTTGTAAAAAAAACAACTTGTGTCCAATAAATGGTTTACAATAGGTATTGAGATTTGACATTAAACAACCAGAAAAAAAGATCAAGCCAGAGTGGGTTTCTCACACTCTCCACTACTTATATAAAAATTCAGATATAAACCCACAAATGCAAATCACTTTCAAATACGTTGGGACCTTGAACGGCCGATAATAGATAAGCCAACACGGTGGTATATTTACAAGAGTGTGTATTTATAGAAGTACAGAGTAGTATGTTACAGAAAAATTGCTCGTCTTTCGTCATAGGCTCCTCTAAACAAAATGTCTAGAAGAGTCAATATAGTCACGAAAAAGGATAGATCACCATCACATGATAGCATCCCCTTTATAACCTTATTCTGTATGAAGTCAATACTCTTTCCTTATAAGGTTTATTACCATCAAGTTCGTAACCTTACGTTTTCTCTTTGATATTCGCTATTTAGAACCTGTTTCCGGAATTGGTATCTTAAATGTATCGAACACGACATCCATTAGTTCGTCCGATGGATCATTATTCCTGACAGCATCCTGAATATCGTTTATTCACCTGGTTCATGTGTATTTTGTGGATACATCTGGGTCCCATTACAAAGTAAATCATATTGCCTATTCGTTTATCCACTATTCCTGTCTCACAGTATGGTTTTATTGTTTTTGAACACCCAAAAAGAAAATCTTATTTTCATCTTTGAAGCGACCCTTTGTGAAATTTCTCTCACCTCCTTGTTACGTATGGGTTGACAATAATCTATCAAACACTGTCTTAATCTTGCTTGCAAACATTGTTTCTGCTGGCGTCATGGAAGCCTGAACATTGTTTGGGGGTTATCCTATATACCGCTCGCGTTCTTAAGCGCTTTCTAAAGCGCTAATTTGGACGGGTTCACGACCCATCCTGCCTTAAAATTGCTTCTAGCATGGTACGGCACGATCATGATATGCCCCACTACAAATATTTGACAAAATAGTTTCAATTCACAAAACGTGAATTGCGTTCCGTTGTCTGATACAATACAATCAACGACCCTGAACCGGGCATACATTTGATGTAAAAAATAATGGTTACTTTTGTGGCTGTTTTTTATATTTTAATATTTCGAGACATTTCGAGACATTTCGAGAAACTGTTCACTACTATTAGGTAATAGAAACCATCTAGTGGACCAGCAAAATCTATGTGGATGCTAAACCACGTTCAGACAATTTTCTTCCAGGGTTTGAACGTTATAGGAGGCGTCTTCGCTGCCAAAGCACAACCGTTGCATAGTTTGCCCGCATTTTCAATGTCTTTGTCCACACTTGCCTAATACACTCAGCTTCTCATGAAACTTTTCAGTCTCAAAATTCCCGGGTGACCGACATGAATATTTTTAGTATTCTTTTATGTAATGCTGCAGGAATAACAACTCGATCGCCGTACAAAACTACTTTATTACAGATTGAATACATTTCCAAGATTTGTCGGTGTTTTTCTTTTCTTTTTTCTTTTTTTAAAATCGTCGTCCAACGTCTTTCCTTGATTTCTTCGAGTGTTACTGGACCTACCCAATTGCGTTACACAATGTATTTTGACTTCTACCTCAGTTTGTATGGAGATAACTACCGTTTTCAAGTGTAGATAATATATCAGCATGATTCAATTTTGACGATGGGAGAAACTCTATTTGATAATTGTAATTGAAGTGAATAGCCCCCTATCATTGCAGTCTTTATAACACATAAATCATTAGCAGTGGCGTAACGTCGGTTCGCAACACAAAATGTCTTCCATGAACACATCGATGAAATTTGATGACAACAAAAATAATACCTAATGCTTCCTTCTCGATTTGTGATAACTTTTTTCTGCAGTTAGTAATATACAAGACGCGTGGGCGATATGTTTTAGCGATCCGTCGTCCATTTTGTGTAATATGCAAGCTCCCATGCCGTACGAGCTAGCATCAATAGCCATGATGATTTCACGATCTACATTGTAGTGCGTGAAAACAAATTCTGATTTGAGGATACTTTTCATTTTCTCAAATACATCCTGGCATTCTGTCGTTCAGACTCAATCTATTTCTTTTTTAATAGCCCATTTAAAGGAGCTCGCAAATTGTGCATGTTTAAAATAAGTAATTATAATAATTTGCTAAACCAATGACAACTTTGTAATGACTATACATTTTCCATAGCCAGCAATTTTTTTATCGCGCTGGCTCGCTTTGGGTCTAATATTCTACCATCTTAATCTCTAATTTTACCAAGATATTTTTTATTTTTTTCCATGAAAAAAAATCGAACTTTCTACAATTTAAATCCATAATCATGGATTCTCTTAAATACTTTGCACGTTATGTGTGTTGCTCGGTGCTTTTACTGATCACTATAATTTTATTTGAGAAGGCTGTCGCCAATTCCACTCCGCTAAGCAATGTGCTCATTACTTGTTAAAAAATGGGTGGTGCAATCTCAACACCGAGTACTAATCGTTTGAATTTGTAAAAAGACCTATGCGTATTTATACATAGTATCTTTGAGAACTTCTCGTCCACATATATTTTTAGATAAGCATCACTTAAATTAACCGTTACAATTTCTTTTTCTCCGTTTGAGTTTAGCTGAAACTTTCTTCTGAACTAGGCTGAGGATAGTGGTAATGCTTTAGCGCATAGTTCAATCCTGTGTAAAAATCTGCAAAAACACGGATTTCTTCACTTTTTTTGACGTAGACTGTAGGCAAAGTCCACTCGCTGTATCCCACTTTCGATCATACCCCCATTTCTGTAGCCATTAATGACGCGAATAGAAATTTCTTTTCTTAAAAATCAACTGGTTTGAATATTCGGTTTTAATTCAAACTTGACAGTCATGTTTTACATCTTTCAAGTCCAAGAAGGTTTCTTTTATTCTCTCTTTAGTCTCTCTGCTTCGACATTTTAAGTTTCAATAGAAAAAAAATGTATAATCACATTTCATAATTAAAATTTTTCATCCAGTCTGTACTCAATAGATTGTTTGAGTTGTTCAGCACGAACATTCTTTATTTCAAAGTCTGTCCTTTTAATAAAAAGTTAAAGATTAGCTCGCCATAAATTTTATTTGTTCACCAGTGACGCGTTTAGCTATTCTACTCGTTCTCATGAAAGTTAGGGTTTCCATTTCTTTCAACGTTTGAAGATTTATTATTGACAGATCTAAGCCGGAATCAAGTTGTAACTTTATATTTTATGTAATATTTTTACCTGCATGAATATTCTTATAATTTCGGCTTTGCCACTTTTACCAATTTTAATAAAGCTTTTTTGATATTTTATTTTAAATTAAGTAGTGTGTACTATTGTGTCCCATATGATTGCAATTTAAAAACTTGTAAATTTTATGTTGACAATCTTGGTACTAATGTAATTGCCGCAACCAAAAAGCGGTTTACGAGGCAAATTATTATTCTTTGATTGATCAAATTTAGTTGGTTAATTAATTTTCTTTTTGTTACACATTTTTCTAATATGTGACACTCTGCTTTGCTCAATGTCTCTTGAATCTTGGCGAATGCTAATAATACGTTGCCAGTCTTCTATAATATGTTGAAGCGTTAAATCAGGTTACTTCTTTAGTTTATGTACAACCTTTCGTCTGATTTCTGCATCCTTATTTGATACTAAACCCTGGGTGAAGATTACACATTTCAAGTTGTTAGCGGTCAACACCGACAATTTAAAATCATCGCAGTCTTTGTTAACTACGCTCGCAAAAGTTATGTAGTATTCGTTTTCTTTCCTTGTGAGAGTCATACATTTCCATCCTTTGTAAAAAAACAGACGTTTTAGGTCTAAATAATTCAGTTAATAATGATAAATGTAATGTTGCTGGTGCCAATATATAATTGACGAATTTGTAATGTTCTACTGTACACAAACTCCTTAATAGCAAACGGACATCTTATACATTGGTCCAGTTCGCACAGACTGTATTATAATGGTCTTCGTATCCTCTAAAATACGAAGCAAAGTAATTTTGTTTTCAGTGTCGTAAGTAAAATTATCGATAGCGCCCCAAATAGCGATTTGTTATGATTCACTTTAATCTTAAACAAACTCTATTTGATAATTAGTAGTATTTTTCTGTTCCTGTTGAGTATGAAGAAACATTTCCTCAAATCTTTTCCCTTGCTCAAATTGTTTTTTTCTTGGAATTTCTCTTCTAGTCGAAGTTTTTGTTCTCGTTGGTGTTTAATGTGTCGAACATGGCACTTTTAAATTCCTCCATTTTCACCACTTAAAATAGGCTACCGACTTTTTCTTGTTTTTTTATACAGTCATAAATTTTCTCACTGGAATACAAATTTGTTACTTCTAAGCGAGAGAGAAAAAAGTAAGCTTGTTCAAACTTATTTACGTGTCTCTGATTTAACAGCAATGGAAAACAGAAAAAGGATCAACATGCCTTTTGTTTTTTGCCGTGGTCGAATGACTTAGATGTATAAACTTCGTGTTGGGGAATGACTTGAAATTTTTTTATACACCTCAAGAACGAGCACATTTTTTATCTTATTATCTAACAGTGAATACTTTATTTTAGCACATTTCGTACACCTGGTGTGTTAAAAATTCAGTATGGCTTTTTAACCTCTCGCTGTTACTGTTGTAATAAACAAAATTTCTCAATTTCTCAAATTCTCTTTGATCTATATAATTAGCCTCCATAAAAAGCCAGTTTCATGGAATAGAAACAAATGTCATGCTATTATAATGAAATAATGTTTATGTTAAATAAATAATCATATTTCTAACTTGATGCGGAAGATTTATTGATTTATTTAACGATACTCAGTCAGGTCATAAAATATGCAAACCTCAAACGGGTTAATGATTGACAAGCGCCATATTTGCATTTCAACAGCAACTTGGTCATCTTTGTAACTCACCAGCTAATAACAGACTCGACTGATGATGCCATTATTAACCAAACCAGCTGACGTGCCCATATATTTCATAACTCAACACTTTTCTTGTTTTTCGTCTTAATACTTTTACAGGTATTTGTAATAATTTGATTATTTATGACTACGTGGGGATGTTAGTTAATTTATATCACAGTTGGCGTATATATATATATATATATATATATATATATATATATATATATATATAACACGTTGTTAGCATGAAGCAGTATATAATATTAGATAAATATACATACCTTAATGTAGACTAGAGAACCCAACTTGTGATAGCGAAATTAGTCTAACACAAGAAAAGACTCCGAACACGTGCGACCTCGTCAGTCTGTTAAACGTGCCTTCTCATGCACTTTTATATACATAACACACCCCTTAATAAACCAGTATCGTCCGGGCCTTTGCTTTTGGATTTACGCCGGTCTATTGGGGGTTGTCTGGTCCTGTGCAGTTCTACGAGGTGCACCCTCCCAGGCTTCGCCTCCCCTCTTTGGGGAGGAGTAAGTTTATTGCTGACTGTCTGAGGCGCCCTACCGGGAATGCCGACGGGGCTGCCCAGGCAATTTTTAAATGGCCAGAATGCTCAGCACTGGATTATCTAATCCCACTTTCCCGACCTTGTGTCACATCTTGCCTTGTGGGAGGTAGATAAATATACATAACAAAGTCAGATCTTGGCCTTTTGGCTAAGATCAAAGTGTAGTATCTGTTCCGATGGATACTGCACCCCATAGACTGGTATTGTCTTGGCCTTCGGGGCTTGATTTACGCCGGTCAATAGGTTTGTCCTGTGCAGTTCTAGGAGGTCCACCCTCCCAGGCTTCGCTTCCCCTCTTTGGAGAGGAGTAAGTTTATTGCTTACTGCCTGAAGCGCCCCTACCGGGGAATTCCGACGGGGCTGCCCAGGCAATTTTTAAACCCCACTTTCCCGACCCGACCTTGGGTCACATCTTACTTGTGGAAGTAAGATAAAAACTGGCCGTGTGCCTAACTCCTGGCGAGGAGTAAATCAATACATAACAAAGTCAGATCTTGGCCTTTTGGCTAAGATCAAAGTGTAGTATCTGTTCCGATGGATACTGCACCCCATACTGGTGTTGTCTTGGCTTTCGGGTCTTGATTTAGCCAGTCAATGGTCTGGTCTGTGCAGTTCTGGGAGGTCCACTTTCCCAGGCTTTGCCTCGATTCTTTGGGGAGGAGTAAGTTTATTGCCTACTGCCTGAGGCGCCTATACCGGGGAATGCCGACGGGGCTGCCCAGGCAAGTTTTAATGGCCAGAGTGCTCACTTTCTCGGGCGCTGGCTTTTCAAACCCTACTTTCCCGACCCGACCTTGTCTACTTAATCTCAAACTATTTAATGCTGTTATGATTTTAGTAAAATATTATTAAAATAAGAATTTTAATAACATTTTATTTTAGTTTAATTCACTAACGATTTAAAAAAAAAATTTAAATTTAGTTTCATTTCTCTTTTCCGGGAAAGTGGGACAACTCTTGTAAAATAGTAATGAATTATCTCCCTTATACATACAAATATAAAACTAAATTATAAATCTCCAATATATAATTTCTTTTACAGGATTTTCAACTCTTATTTGATAGTGGTTGGTGCACCATCACAGCTATGACCACAATACTTTATGCATGGGGAAATCGTGGCTTCGTAGAGATATAGGATACTGACAGGTGTGAGATGTTTTCTAGCTCGGTAGAGGGAGTCTACATTTTATTGCAGAACTGACCGTCTACGTCCATTTTCACAGATGTTTCTATACTTTACATATATGTTTTCAAAATCTTCCAGTAATTCGGGATAGGCTTTTAAAATACAACTAAGATGAACGAGATTGCTTATCTGGGAAAATTTCAAAACCTGCCATAAGTTACGGCAACAGACATCACCTGTAATAGTTCCTATTGACTTACATCCCCAGGAGAGCAGAGTTAGACACATCGTCGGTTTTTAAGGTAGAGAGATTCCAACATCCGAACGGGGCACTCTGAACTGGGACATAACATTGTTTCAGTCTAGAAGGATTTCTCCTTCACTAGGTAAATGCAGAAAAGATTAAGTTTAGTATCATAACTGATAATACTACACTTTCCTCCTAGCCAAAAGGCCAAGGAGTTACATCACATGCAATAGGTGTTAGGCTTTGTTTTCTTACCTGGACGTTTATCACTATTAAATTACATCGTAAAATAAATTTACAAATTCTAGTATTTTTTCTTCCTTTTACTTGTATTAATTCCAAACAAGGCACAATGTCATTGAGACGTAAAACGCTAGTGATAATTAACAGCCATATTTATAGGGGCATCTTAAGTGAGAAGTTATGCAGCGAGACGTTTGTTCACATTGCATTTAAATTTCTACAGTCGGAAAAATATTGAACAGGGAGGGAATTCCAAAGGCGACCAGTTCGAGGAAAGAAGCTATTACAGTAGAACACTTTCTGGTATCTGGGGACTTCTATGTTAAAAACAGATTTTTCTGTGTACAATGTGTTTATATAAACTTGCATATACTGAAAGTAATCGAAAGTAAATTAAGTTAATTATTTATACGTGGTTGAACTACTCTTCAACGATCTTCATCAATAAACTTGGTAAGCAATGAGATAATAATACAAAAGATTAATCCTGCTGTGTAGGTAGTGGCTAATGTGAGATATGGGACGAATATAAAGAAAGAATTGAATAACACACCTTTGTTTAAATCAACAATTAATATTGATTCTCTATTTACGACTGCAGAAAGAATTAGTTTAGACGTGTGACTTGTAAAGAGCTGTGCGGCACGTCTTAATCCAAGATGTCTAGTATCCGGAATGTACAACAGACACCCATCCCTCTCCAAATTTCTTTAAGGCATCGATTATAACCAAGGGCAAAGAGTTACTTTCCTTTTCATATGTTTTCTAGATAAAAATCTGCTTCATCTAACAAGTACAATATTTCCAGTATTAAGCCAAAATAAATGAGCCATACAAGAGACAAAATATTATACATCTCTTTCTCTACTTCGTCCTCCTTCGTCTTCGTTACCCTTCGGGACGTCCCTGATTGTTTTTCTCAATACATCATACACTTCAACACTCTCTGTTTCGCTTTTGATTTTATTCTTGTTTTTTTTTGGGGGGGGGGGGGCTTTTACTTCTTTCTGGTTTGTGATTTAATTCGTTTTCATCCTTGTTTTTTTTTACCCGTTTCGCTTATCTTTTTGATTCATGTCGTCTATCCCCGCGTTTGTCATTTTACCAGTGCTTTATTTCTTCATAAGAACAAGGTTAGTCTTGTAATGATGGCAAGGGAGACATTAAGCGTCCCTGTAAACGACGCCATTATTAAAAACCGCCGAGATTTCGATTTCGAAGAGGGCGGGGCTCGGTTTGCGAGTTTTCAGACGAGATCGGCAAAGAAAAGATGTTCTGGCAAAATTTATTGTAAATAGAAGCGGAGTATTACGATAATAAAAGTTTGCTTTCTTCTAACTGGCTACGTCCAATGAAAAATATATAAAACAGCGGAAAAAGAAACGTTGTATGATTCAGCAGTATTACACAGGTACAGAATCACATTTTTATTATATAAGAACGAGCGTCTTATATTTATAGTTAAACCAGAAAATGTCGATACTGGAAATCGTATTTACTCCATTAATCTGTTTGCATTTTGAAAAACGGTCGAAAAACGAATGTGGTGTTGTCGTATGTTTATAATAGTTTTATACACGCTCTTCGACCCGAGTCCACGTACTGTCTCGCAGTCTTCGCCGTCTTTGCCGTCGATCAATTACAGGAATACTGTTTATTTAAACGGAGAATGTTGTATTCCCATGAGACATATACGTAGACATCAATTAAAGGCAATCATATATATATATATATATATATATATATATATATATATATATATATATATATATATATATTTGTTTATTTACATACGTATACGTTTCATCCTTACGGAATCGTAAGTGTAGAGATGATTATTCAAGCCGGTCGCAAGATTCGAAACCCTGGAAGAAGTCATGTTTATAAGTAAAATTCCGACATGAGCAACTACATAAATTGCGAGAGTTTTTAATCTATTGTAGGCAGTCGACGTCAACAGTGTTTAACTTATGAAGGAACGTGCATTAAAGCTATGATCTTGACGGCTATATTAATACTACTCACAACAGTGCCCAGCCTGGATTGGGGACGACACACACACACACACACACACACACACACACACACACACACACACACACACACACATATATATATATATATATATATATATATATATATATATAAAGAAAAAATTTTGAAAAAAATATATATAAAAAAATCACTTGTTTTTTTCATACTTCTCAACGCCGACATATTTCTATTTCTTGCATTGTGATAGCCTTCTAATACCCTCTCTCTCTCTCTCTCTCTCTCTTACACTCTCTCTCTCTCTCTCTCTCTCTCTCTCTCTCTCTCTCTATATATATATATATATATATATATATATATATAAGCAACTGTATTGAAGCCCTGTTCTCGTAAACATGATGTTAGAAAGGCAATCAAACATATATTTCTTTTGTTCCATAACGCTGTAACAAAAATCTTGAAATGATTTCTTGAACTTTGACCATATCGTTATGGATCGAAATTAATTCTTCCTGTGCCATCTATCATTTCCTTATTTTGGCATTTAAGAATGAATAAGTTATCCAGTCCAGTGTTTTGAGCAATAAAATATCTTCAAGTCTTTCAGACCTGTGTCTTGCAAATCTTCCAGGTGAGCACCACACATTTGAGGTTCATCATTTAATATGAGTTTCTATTTATCAATTCATGACAGGCTAAGTTTCGTTTGAATAACATACATCTAGACAGCAACGTTGAGATAGTATATTTGACTTAGATGAGGTGGACAACATTTCCTTGCAACTGATAATTTATTTCATCGAACTTTTTGAATATATCTGATAAACAGTCAATTTTATTAATGATGTTTTAAAATAATCACAGAACTCAGAGTTAGAGTATTGGAACATGCTGCAACTGTACTAGATAATTAATAGAAATATTCAAGGAATTTTCCATTTGAAATCTTACTTATATGCGTAGCAATAGACGTTCAAACTCTTCATCATGATAAATGCAAAGCTGTTAAGACAATGTTACTTGATTTCATTGACCCCATCATTACAGTATTCATTGATTTCTGACTGTATAAGTATTATGCTACGAGATGGATTAAGATCATCACAGAATCCAAAGTTAAGGTATTGAAACAATTCCACAGTTTTATTTAGAAAAATACTGTAATGGGAAAAATTCTACAACTCTTTCTGGAACTATACTACAACAGTATTTGGAAATAAATCCACAACTATATCTGTGAAAATTTCATAAATGTATTTGGAGAAATTCTACAACCGTATTTGATACAATTCGACAACTGTATTTGGAACAATTTAACAACTGTATTTGGAAAAGAATCGAAAACTGTATTTAGAAAGAATCCACGATTGTCCTTAAAGAAATTCTACAATGGTGTTTAGAAACAAATCCTTAACTGTTTGGGTAAAATTATACAATTGTATTTAGAGGTATTACACAATTGTATTTTAAAAAATTCCGAAACTCTATATGGAACAATTCTGCCATTGTAGTTGAAAAAAATCCGCAACTGGATTTGGTAACATTTCACAACTGTATTTGAAAAGATTTTACAACTGTATTTGGAAAAATGTCAAAACTGTATTATGAAATAGTCCACAACTGTATCAAATGATTCATAGAACTATGATGCAATAAATGTCGAAACTTTTTATGATTATTAATACCAAGCTATTGAGAGAATGCGCTTTGATTTTATTTACCCGCATGATAACGGCATTAATTGATGTACGATGTTGACCATTTAGGTTATTCGCTACCAGATGATGAATGTGATTACACTGCATCGTAAGCACACCAAAAACTAATGAAGCCACAATGGCGATATAACATCGATGCTGAGCCATCTGTGGTACTAGCAAGTATGTTTAAAAGTGGGGTATTTTCTCTTTGAAAGAATTCCCAAGAAGATTAAATACTGATTTTCCTTCAGCTATATAACCAACGTTTCAGCTTTGATAAAAACGAACATAACCAAAAAGCAAAAGATTCATTTCTTGGTAGATTGGACTCGTCTAATTGAAAGCAATAGTATTTCACAATGTTTTTCAATACTTTTAACCGTTTCAACTACCTTTCTTTGAGCTAGGTTATCACTGAGATGGATAGCTTTTTAATTTTGTCAGGTTTATGTAAAATTGTGTACAGAACCTCTCTTATTGAAGGCAGAATAAGCTCCTGCCCAATCGTATCCGGCATACCAGATCAAGCAATTATCAACGATATGTTGCAACGAACACCGTCTGTCGCCTGTTAGGGTTAGTGTTAGCTAACATATTTTATATTGTTTTTCATTTCTAAAAGTTTAATCGACGGCCTGACAGAAAATATGCTAAATCTCTGCTTGGTTTATCAGTGTGCATTTTGTGAAATGTTCCAAAATTCTGGAATATTTCATCGCTTTGTTTGAAAAACCTTTCTCACACAGCAAACACATAGGTTGTTGTTGTTAGTAGCAGTGTGATGCCTGTACAACATATTGCAGATATTCCACACTATGTTATACTGCCTACACCTCTTTATTGCTCGCTGTGGTGCTGCCATTCTGTATTCTTAAAAAAACAGTAATTGGGGCCGGCAGAACAGTTATTTACACACTGACGATCACTAAAAGGATGAATCATATATGTATGTAGATAATAATGAAAAATATTATATATATATAATAATGAAAAAATATTATATATATATATATATATATATATATATATATATATATATATATATATATATATATAATAGACATATACTAAACTCCGCTACACTGGCATGTCGATGTTTCTACCATTAGTTATTAAAAACTAAACATCTCGGGCGGAAAAGGTCTGATCTTACACTTAGGTATTCGTATCAAAATAGAAAGAAGAAAAAAATCCAGATTCAAAACTGAGAGGCCACATGGTCAGATTTAAAATAATTAAAATTAAAAAAACTGTTTACATGTATTCGTTTTTTTAAAACGTCTTATAAGTTAAAAGAGGAGGAACAAGAAGAGGAGGACAGGATGTGAGTGCTCGCACGATGGTCAGGGAGTAGTAGGTCAGCAAATTGCCCCCCAAAAAGATGGGGAAGGTGGTAAAAGAGAGACCTCATTGCAATGTCTAGACATGCCTAGATTTTAGCGTGTCAAATCTGTTAGGGTTTGTATTTTTTAATCATGTACTAGTTTTGCAACCATTAACACTATATGAAGAAAAAAAAAACACACTTTTAGTCCCAAGTCGTTTGTTGGAAAAGTACTTTGCTTGTAAGTCAAATAACTTTTTACAGTCACTATATTAGTTTGCTTCCAAGAATTTACGCTAGTTTAAACATTATTTAAGGGATCATCAGTTGTTTACCATGCAAAATCTATCTATCTATCTATCTATCTATCTATCTATCTATCTATCTATCTATCTATCTATCTATCTATCTATCTATCTATCTATCTATCTCTCTGTATATGTATATATATATATATATATATATATATATATATATATATATATATATATACAATAATATTTATAAATAAATATTAATTATAAGGAAATAAAATCGAGATTTTTGTTAAATCATTATTTCGCTATTCACTCTAGACAGCCGTATTGCCCGAAAAAATCAAAAATACATATTTTTTTGTTTAAAAAATAATAATTCTAATAATCCTGGCGTTAGCAGTAGAAATCCCAATAAAACCAGAAATTTAAAAAATTCAATTTCTTTGGGTTATTTAAAGGGGTTTGAAGATTCAAATATTTCAGATCTGCATTGAATTTAATACCTAGTACTCATACACCAATTAACCAAGATTCCCTGGTCATTATTTTTTGTTTAAGACCCATTAAGCTTAAGCCTTACATTTAAGATGGTTGCTAGAATCAAAATAATGAAATGGATTTAGATAAAAAAAATTGGAATGAAGATTCTAAAAATAAGGTTTAGTAGTATTATATATTTTTTTAAATTTTCGTAATGGGCCATAAAAGTGGTGCAAAACTGTTCGGTGCGGGGAAGTTATTTTACCCATGCTAGGGTGGGTATTCTTCTAGTATATATACGCACTAATTTGAATACCTTTCTATGCAGATGTATTTGTGTACTAACAAGAGCAATGGACATTGGAATAAGTGTGATTAGACAATTATGTGCGAGCTGTTATGTATTTTCGGCGCGTGTCGATGTACGTTTTTTTTCATTTAATGTGTGGCCTGTGTGTGCGTCTAGACGACGTGGGATCTGTGATAAAGTGTGTTTATTACGCGTGTGTGTGTGCGTGTGCGTGTGTGTGTGTTTTAGCAGCAGCTTGTACAACAGCTGTAAAAAATGATTTGCATTAAAAGAGAAATACTATCAGTGCTGGGATACTAAAGAAGAAGAAGAAGAAGAAGAAAAAGAAGAAGAAGAAGAAGGACGAGGAGAAGAAGAAGAAGAAGAAGAAGAAGAAGAAGAAGAGGAAGAAGAGGAAGAAGAAGAAGAAGAAGAAGGAGGACGAGGAGGAGGAGAAGAAGGAGGAGGGGTAGGAGAAGAAGGAGGAGGAGGAGGAGGAGGAGAAGAAAAAGAAGAAGAAGAAGAAGAAGGAGCAGGACGAGGAGGAGGAGGAGGAGAAGAAGAAGAAGAAGAAGAAGACGACGACGACGACGACGAAGAAGAAGAAGAAGAAGAAGAAGAAGAAGAAGAAGAAGAAGAAGAAGAAAAAAGCCGGGTTAAGTAGACACAGTTACAGAAACTGACAAAGAGAATAAAACACGCCTAAGAAGTAGAATAAAGAAAAATAATAGACAGAGTTTTATATATATATATATATATATATATATATATATATATATATATATATATAGAGAGAGAGAGAGAGAGAGAGAGAGGGAGAGATAGATAGATAGAGAGATAGATAGAGAGAGAGAGGGGAGAGAGAAAGAGAGAGAAAGTAAGAACGACATGAGGGGGGATAAAAGAAAGAATAGAACCAAGATGAGACGCAACTATAGACAGAAAAATAACTGATATTTAAAAAAAAATTTTTTTAACATGGTTCACCCCAAAGAAGGCGGGCCGCCACTGTAGACGTAAGGGGCTACTGAGAAAAAAGAAAAGGGGAGAAGGTTGGAAGGTCAGCCTAAATTGGGATCTGCGCAGCGAGATGTCTGTTCACATTAGTTTTAAATTTCTGCATGTCAGTACTGTCGGGGAAACAGGGGGAAGGGAGGGAGTTCCAGAGGCCAGCAGCACGAGGAAAGAAGCTATTTGAGTAGAAGGCTCTCCGGCATCTGGGGACCTCCACAGTGAATGAATGAGATTTAGTTGATTGTTAGTTAGTCTAGTGAATTTCCGTCGAGGGGGCACCAGAGTAGCCAATTCATCGGAGCATAATCCATTTAAGTATTTGTAAAACAAACATAAGGATGCTACATTGCGGAGATGGGACAGGGACTGGAGCTTGGTTGATAGTGAGGGACCTATTAGGTTGGCGACTCTTTTTTGAACCAGCCCAGATGTGGCAACAATACTCCATGCATGGGCGGATGGTGGCCTTGTACAGATACAGGATAATGTCAGGTGTGAGGAGTTTGCTAGCACGGTAGAGTGAGCCAACCTCCTTTGAGGCAGCCTTGGCAATGTCTTCAATGTATTTGTTCCAATTCATGTTACCTGTGAAGGTTAGGCCGAGGAGTTTGAATGATGAACTCTCAGGTAGGGTGTTATTTGCTATGGCAATCGGTGGTTGAAGAGGTTTGTTGTAGTTATTGAAGGAAAGGAGCTTTTTTCTTTGCGGCATTAAAAGTTACCAACCATTTATGACCCCAATCCACTACAGCCTGGAGGTCATTTTCTCTAAGATTCAGCCATTGCCTCGTATATGGTCGTGTCAGTTTTACCAACATGGCGAGAGTAAAGCGTGGTGTCGTCAGCAAATAAACCAATCTCTGACTATGTCGTCAGGGAGATCGTTTATATAGATCAGGAACAACAAAGGTCCAAGGATAGATCCCTGGGGTACACCTGCATTTATGTCATGTTGCTTAGATGAACGGCCATCGAGCACAACCTGGATTTTTCTTTTGTTTAGGAAGGATCTAATTATATTAAGTAGTTGCCCAGTAATACCGTATGAGCGTATTTTCAGGAGAAGCCCTTTATGCCAAACCTTGTCAAAGGCCTTGGATATATCAAGCGCTACTGCCCTAGCTTCACCTGCCTTGTCGAGTGTATGATAAATGCGTTCAGAGATGACCGTTAGGATGTCTGCAGTAGATCGTGCTTGTCTAAATCCATACTGGCGGTCAGATAGAAGTTTAGCATTAACTAAGTGTCGTACTATCGCTAGATTGATTAAGGATTCAAAGATTTTGGCAAAGATCGGCAGTAGACTGATTGGGCGGTAGTTCTGAGGGTCGGTTCTTTTTCCAGAACTCTTGTAGACAGGTACCACAGAGGCAATTTTCCAGCTATCGGGGAAGCAAGATTTCCTCTCAGAGGAAGAGAGATCCTCCTACTTTTTATTTTTCATCCCAATTCGGAGTTCTTCTTTTTGAAGAGAGACAAAGAGAGATAGAGAGATAGAGAGAGATAGAGAGAGATAGAGAGAGAAAGAGAGAGGGGGGGAGCGAGCGTGGGTGATAGGAGTGGACGAGAAAGATGACGTCACAAAACATTCATGCATAGACTTTTTATAAAAGAAAACTTGATAATACTTATTTTGAAATCGATACGGAAAGAAAGAAGACGGGAGAAGACAACAAAAAACATAATAGATAGCACAAACGGCCGCGAAGAAAGACAAAATGAAAGATAGAATAGTAAACAGAGAGAGAGAGAGAGAGAGAGAGAGAGAGAGAGAGAGAGAGAGAGAGAGAGAGAGAGAGAGAGAGATGGAGATATATTGAATCATAGAGACAAAGATACGTCCATATGTAAGTATGTAAGTATACGATACTTTCTGCATATTCAGTGTCCCAGCACTTCAGTGTAAGGTCTAACAAAGCGAGGGGCCATTTTCTGGGGCTAACACTTGAAGTCTATATGAGATACATAGGATATCCGTTTCTTCAATCAAGATTCTCCTCTACCTCTCAAATGTCGAGTTAGTAAAGCAATGAAGAACACTACTTTTCATCTCCCGAATAGACCACTTAACTATGTTATTTTATTCAAGCAAACAATATACATTCACAACAAGGTTTTATTTTTTAAAACAAAAACACTAGTCATAAAGTTTATCCTTTGCATGAAGCCCGATTCATTTTGGGGGAGAGAGATGGTCGATGGTCATCCAATTGTGTCAAAAACTTTTGGCCTTACCCTATGCTAGACACTTTCACCAAAATATCACATTTACTTTGTGGCTTGATCTTACATAGATGATCCCTAACCTGTTTTTAAAAAATATTTTATTCACAAAAAATCCAGCATGGGGAGTGGGACAACATTTACAAATATTCAAATAAGAAAGAACAATGTAGATTAGTAGGGATCTTCAAACCTTTTGCTAAGTGCCAGGCCGCCCACTGATTTCCAGGTGTTCCGAAAACAAGCAGGTCGGCCTCTAGATGGGAGTGGAGGCTAAGTGGGATGTCAAAAATAAAACAGATAGGGGTCAAATATGGGAATACTTAACTATGTTATACTTTATATCCTTTGTGGTCTTTTATTTGCTTAGCCGGATTCTAGGACAAGAATTCATCTGGTCTGGTGGGTTACCCAGCTAAGTGCTGTTACTTGGGGTAACACCACGAAGAGAAAGTGCACCATTCCCGGTATTAGCCAATGCGTAGCCATGCCGAGGGGATCTTCTTTAGGCTTCGAATACTATGTTATATTGAATATTTGGTCAGGATTTACTTGTAGGGTTAAGTATCCTCATACCAAGTTGTCCTGACACACCCTTGTACAGAGAGAACGAAAACACTCAAGGATCGTGTCTACTAGGCATTATGTGTGTTGTGAGTGTGTTTATGGAAGAGGCAGTTCACGTGTGTGCGTTTGTGAGTATGTTTATGAAAGGACGAGTGTATGTGTGTGCATGTGATTGTGAAAGAGTGACTGTGTTTATGTGTATGTTTCTGAGTGTGTTTATGAAAGAGATACTGTATGTATGTGTATGCGTATGCTTGTGAAATCAAGAGTGTATATGTGTGTGTTTGTGAGACTGCCCGTGAAAGAGGATGTATGTGTCTGTTAGTATTGTAGCAGCTTACATGAATGAACTATTTAAGTTGTGATTCGACTTGATGATCGTTGTAATCATCGCTTCTTCAACAGGTGCATGTAACGAGATTCACGCGTGATGGCGCAGGATGGATCACGTGATCAGCCAAGCACCCACAGTTCGTGACTCTTTTCCAGCCAGACAAGATGTGATCCTGCGTTCTCTGTAATCACTTACATATACCTACTAAACCCAAAGTATTATCGTTTGTTTTTGTTTTGGAGCCGTGTTTCTCAAACATAAATCTTTGTTCAATTTTATTACGTCAAACCAATGAACATATCGTTGTCCAGTTCCCGTCTATTATCTCATCTAAAACTAGGCTTTCAAACAGCTAAAGTACGTCTGTCAAATAGAGTGCGTGTGTTTGCTGCGAATGTGTTTTTGAAATAGATGTCTTATAGATGTGTTCGTGTGTTTATCTGCTGAAGCGACACTGTGATGCCTGTGATCTATCTATCTATCTATCTATCTATCTATCTATCTATCTATCTATCTATCTATCTATCTATCTATATATATATATATATATATATATATGTGTGTGTGTGCATATATTTGTGCATAGTGTATGCGTATGTTCCTATCTACTTGCCTCCCGACGAAGGCAAAGTTAGCCACAAGGTCAGTTTTTAATGTAGGGAACACTGGATTGGGACAAAAATAAAAATTGCTTCAATCGTTCTAGAAGGACTTTTCAATCACTGAGCAGAGACAGACTAGTCAAAGTGTAGCATCAGAACATATACTACACTTTGTTCCTAACCAAAAAGCGTGTGTTTTTGCGAGAGTGTTATTGAAAGAGAAAGTTTACGTGTGTCAATGCGAGGGAAATAATTCTATGTGTTCGTCTGTGTCTGCGTTTGTGAATGTGTGTGAGAAAAAGTGAGAGAGAAGGCCAGCTACATTGTGTGTCTCATGGAGAGAGAGAGAGAGAGAGAGAGAGAGAGAGAGAGAGAGGGTGAGAGGGTGAGAGAGATATATATAGAGACAGATAGATAGATAGATAGATAGATAGATAGATAGATAGATAGATAGATAGATAGATAGATAGATAGATAGATAGATAGATAGATAGATAGAGCGGGATATATAGATATAGAAATATATATATATATATAGAAATATATATATATATATATATATATATATATAGAGAGAGAGAGAGAGAGAGATAGATAGAGAGAGAGAGAGAGAGAGAGCGGGAGAGAGAGAGAGAGAGAACAGGTGGGAGGGTGAAGATTCGCTTTCGCGTAGTGAACCCCCTTCCCTTTCCGTTTAGTTTTTGCTCTGTTTCCCGTCTCCCTTCGTATTATCAATATACACTGCGTTGCGGTGGGTGTGTCCAGAAAAGTGATTACAGAGGTCAGTTTTGTGGGTTACGGTTTGACAGTGTGGAGAGGGGGGGCTGTATTTGTCAGCTGTGGAGACGGGCCCGGTAGGTAGAGGCAAGATAAGGTGTATGTGTAAAAAAAAGGGGTCAGGTCGGTGGATTATTAGAACGTATGGGTGAGAGCAGGCTGTGATTCCCGTCCGGCTGGAAGAAGTCAAACCAATTGCTTGAAATTAACATGCACAGACACTTAAACAGTGAGTGGCAACATATGCGAGCGATATCGTTGAGAGCTGTCGACAGAGATTCACGAATCCATTTCCTTCTCTCCCGACACAACAACTCCATTCCCACACGCATGCGCACATGGACACGTATGAGGGAGTTGTTAACGGGCGTGTGTTTCTTTTTTGCACACACATAATCATTTTAAGACTTATTTGATTCTCTTCCCTCTTCTAAAAATGTCTCTTGTAAGGCAATCTATATATCACTAACACACAGATGTGATTGTTATCCCGGTTGCTTGGGTGTAACCGTGCACACTTTTCATCTGGTATGGTATGGTAGTTTTGTTTTACGGCATATCAACCCTTTTTGGGTTATTTAATGCCGAATCTGGTCTTGTTTTCTTCTCTTTTTTGTTTCTTTCCCCTTTTAATATCTATTTCTATTTAACCCATAGTTGGGACCCTAACAGGTACTAACACTCCGGGTCAGGGTGGACCTGGGAGCAATGGTAACCAAGAGGAGGCTCCACATTCCCCAAAGTCCGTAAGCCAGATCTCACCATCGGATGTAGTTTAAGGTCATATCCAGGACCGGGAGTAGGGTAGGAAAAATAAAAATAAAAAAGGGGAGGGAGAAAGGGAGAGGGGCTGTTGTTTTTGTTTTTGGTTTTGTAGAACATAATTAAGTTTTACAAACAAAAAAAACAAAAAACAAAACAAAACGTCAATGTAGGTGAATTTCGTCTCAGAGAGCCACAGGGCAGCCTGATCTGGTATCACCAGATACTTTTCATCTGTACATAGATGTTTTATATGGCTGGAAAAAAGGGCGAATAACATTTATAAAGGGCGAATTATGAGAGCAGTGGTTAGAGGATTGAATGATTGAAATAACTAAAAGAGATAGAGAAAGATGGAAGATGAGGATAGAGAGAAAGGAGAGGGGAAGAGAGAGAAAAGAGAACAGAAAGAATGGGTAAATAGAGCAAATAGAGAGGGGAAGAAGGAGAGAGAACAAAAAATCGTGAATGGGAGGGGGAAAGCGAAAACAAAAGAGAGAATGAAAAAAAAGAGGGGGAAAAGAAAGAAGAGGGGAGGGAGAGACAGAGGGAAAAGGAAGAAGAAATTAAGAAGGGAAAAGAAAGGTGAGAACATTAAGAAAGAGAAAGAAAGAGAGAGAAAGAGAGTGATAGAACGGAAGAGAGAAAGAAAGAGAAGGGGAGAAGAAGAGAGGAAGAGACAGGGAGAGATATATTATATCATAATGTAAAGTTGTGTTTCAACACGGTCAATTACACGTTGCGCTAAACAAAGCCAAACGGAAAAAAGAATATCAAAGTATTTGTAAACCGCAACAAATATACAAAACTATTGTTAATAAAATAGTTTCCTACCTTTGTAAAAAGACATTTGTTAAATATATATATATATATATATATATATATATATATATATATAGTAAGGCAATTAAGCTACACAGGTGAGTCTGCGTTTCATCTCCGTAGGGAATCGTCACGCTAAGTGTCTCACTTAGCCTGACGATTCCCTACGGGGATGAAATGCGGACGTTTCTGTGTAGCTTAATTGCAATAATTATATTTTCATACCTTACTTTTAGCTCTACTCACATATTGAGCACCGTTTAAGTAAATACTGAAATCTATATCTAATATATTATATCTCCTTATAATATTATACGTGTATACATGAAATAATATATATATATATATATATATATATATATATATATATATATAATTATATATATATATATATATATATATATATATATATATATATATATATGAAGCGAGTAAGTAACATGCCCTTTTCTAGCCGACCGACAAAACCATTTCAAGTGGTGAGGGGAAGCGAGAAACAAAATAGCAATTCAGACAATCCCGTCTGAAATGAATTCGGAAAAGAATCATCTACTCTAAATAAAATTTTTTAAAGTTATCGAAAGTGATAATAATAATTTATGTATGAACCATTAATGTACTCTCGTAATTCTATGATTTCATATGATATTCGTGCGAACATTGGCAAAGCATTATTTGAAAGTGTACGCTTGTTATTACATGTTTATAAAAACTTTCTCTGAAATGTTTTTATAAATAGTGGGAAATTTCAAAGGGGTTTCATAAATATTTAACAATATATATATAACAAATAATGACCCAAAGTGTCACCAGTGGTTTGGATATCTATAGATATTATATAAAATGTTAATTTTAATGTTAATTATTTTCAAGTAAATGAAATTATTGAACTTTATAATTACTTCAAATTAATTCATATTGTGATTGACTTCATATATATATATATATATATATATACAGGGTGTTTCAAAAGTCTTGGGAACATTACAAATGCGTATATCTCATGAACTATTCTAGGTAGAAAAATGAAACTGGTGCCATTTTAAAGCTTGCTTAATCAAGTTTTTGGTCATACTAATGATTTTCGTGTTATCTTTCCAGCTGCAGTAATGGCGTTTTCTAAACAAGACAAGGCATTTTGCGTCCTCCAATTTGCAAAGACTGAATCGTGGACATGTGTTCAGCGTGTATTTCGCAGGAAATTTAAAAAAGAAGCCCCTGAAAGGAAATCCATTGTCAGATGGCATGCTAAATTTGTGAAAGATGGGTGTTTGTGCCCAAGTAAGCGAACAGGTCGCCCTTCAACTTCAGAAGATGCAGTTGAGCAAGTTCGGACAGCCTTTCAGCGGAGCCCCCGTAATGCAGTGAGAAGAGCCAGCAGGGAACTTCAGCTTGCTCCAGCAACTGTCTGGCGTGTCTTAAGGAAACGACTGCAAATGGTACCTTACAAGCTCAAGTTGGTCCAAAAGTTGAAGGACACTGATAAGCCACTTCGCCGTGACTTTTGCATTGCAATGCAAGAGAAGTTGGAAGATAACGGCTTTGATGACCGGCTTGTTTTTAGCAGTGAGGCGACCTTCCATCTGAATGGCAAAGTTAACAAGCATAACACTCGCATATGGGGTACTGAGAATTCTCATGAACTTCTTGAGCACGAGCGAGATTCACCAAAAGTGAACGTGTTTTGTGCAATTTCCAAGAAAGGTGTCTATGGACCGTTCTTCTTTGAAGAGGCAACTATCACTGGTGAATCCTATCTCAACATGCTGGAAGACTGGTTAATGGCTCAGTTGGAACAAGCAGAATCTGATGACTTCATTTTTCAACAAGATGGTGCACCACAACACTGGAGTCTTAGAGTAAGGCAGTTTCTTAACACAAGGCTGCCTGGTAGATGGATTGGGAGATCTGGGCGAGGTGATGACGTTCTCATGCCCTGGCCTCCTAGGTCTCCAGATCTTACCCCGTGTGACTTTTTCCTTTGGGGCTTTGTCAAGCAACAAGTCTATGTGCCGCCCCTTCCAAGAGATATTGACGAACTAAAGGCTCGAGTAACGGCAGTTGTGGGAACCATTGACGTCAAGATGCTGGAACGCGTTTGGCAGGAAATGGACTATCGACTAGATGTCTGCCGTGTGACGAATGGTGCTCATATTGAGCAACGTTGAAGATTCCCCACAAAACTTGAAACTTTAACCTTTCCAACGGTACCAATTTCATTTTTCAACTCCTAATAGTTTTTGAGTTATTAAAAATCGTTATGTTCCCAAGACTTTTGAAACACCCTGTATATATATATATATATATATATATATATATATATATATATATATATATATATATATATATATATATATATAAAACGTCAGATTTTCATAATCAACCCAATTAGCAATCCGTCTGACATATGTTTGATTCAGGCTAGCCTGTTTTTGTTATTTTGCCTCAATATGCTATTGACAGGAATATATTTTGTTTCGGTTTAATTTTTACTAAAATTACTTATTCTGACTAAGACACCTGCCAGTCAGCATAAAACCATACAATATCGTAATATGTAAATTATCTTTTAAAATAATATTTATATTTTTTAAAACATTTTAAGCAAATACACTAATATCGATTTTTTGCAGACTTGTTTTCGCTTTCTTTTACAAATGATCAACAACCAGATCAAAACAGGCATTATAATTGGCTGTAATTGAAGAGGACACCAAATACATCACAATTAAAAAAAACTACGACACCCCACATATGTAATACTAAACGCTATTAAAAAAGCCCTACACATATTCTCGAAAAATAATAAACAAATACCTAAAAAAAACAAATACTTCTCTCATAAATAGTTTTACCTACTCATTCCAATGACACAATAATTTGCGACACTCTTAATCAACTAGGAATTCGCAACATACAAACCACATCTCAAAACATAAAACAAATGATAAACTCCGCAAAACATATTCGTAAACAATCCACATCCAACGGTGGTATATATTCCATCCCATGTAATAGTTGTCATCAAATATACCTAGGGGAACTAAAAAGAAGGCTCGCTGAACACAAAAGTGAAATTTGAAATAGCAACTCGCTCAACGCACTTTTCTCCCACGTTGCATAACACGACCACTCATTAAAATTTTAGCAGGCTAAAATCATTAAATACATATGAAATGAATCGCGACGCAACACTCATCACAAACTCTAACACTATCAAGCAACGAAATGGTTTCTATAATTTATCTCCGCTAATTAGCAAACGCATTATGCTGGAACTAAAAGTAACATCAGAACCACCCCATACCATATTTTCTATTAATAAATATACACAATATCCTCAATCAAAATTTGCATTTCAAAAATAGTGAAAATCTCCACGCCCTCACATTCAAATAAAAATTATGCTCATAACTTTACTATATTACTGATATTTGATTGATTAGTAATACACTATCAATAAAACACACGAGAATAAATAAACACATTCACCCATAATTCAAAACATTGTGAATATTATATGTTCACGCTTTTACTTATATTCACATATTACATATACACACACTTGTATAATCATAAATACATCTAAATAATTACGGATCAATTAATAAAACACAAATAGTGAACTAAATAAATATAAATAAACACATTCATACATAAATAAACTAAAGAGCTATATTATTTCCACCCCACATTTATACATACTCCCACACACAAGAAGAAATTTATTAATTATTTAATGAAACACAAATAGAGTAATCAAATAAATAGAAATAAATTAAAACACCCTATTTTTAATATTCAAACTAATAAATATGATACCCCTCCTCTCTCTTTATCTCTAACGCTGTTATACATATTCCTACATACTACCAGAAACTTACTATTGATTAATGAGACACAAAAAATAATCAAATAAATAGGATTAAATTAATACACCCATTGTGAATATTTAAACTAATAAATAAGATACCCCCCATCCATCTATGTCAAAACTTTTATTTTCAATCACATTCTGCATTTCAAAATCAGCCAATAATTCTCCACATCTCTACTCTCTTATTATTTTTTCTTCTACTCATTTCCCCTTTTCTGTTTTTTTCTTCTGTGTACCCTTCCAAGTTTAGAATAAACGGTAGACTCATACTTCTAAACACCCCATCCCCCTTCCTACTGCAGCCATGCTTGGCTATAACATATGTTGACTTCTAGTTTATTAAGAATGTCGCAAATTATTGTGTTATTGGAATGAGTAGGTAACACTATTTATGAGAGAAGTATTTGTTTTTTTAGGTATTTGTTTATTATTTTTCGAGAATATTTGTAGGGCTTTTTTCTTAGCGTTTAGTATTACATATATGGGGTATTGTAATGTTTTTTAAAAAAAATGTGATGTATTTGGTGTCCTCTTCAATGTATTGAGGACTACAGATTCTGAGAGCACGTAGGAAAAAGCCAATTATAATGCCTGTTTTGATATGGTTGTTGATCATTTGTAAAAGTCAGCGGAAACAAGTCTGCAAAAATCGATATTACTGTATTTGCTTACAATGTTAGCTAAAATAGTCATAAACTGCCAAGTTCAAGCCATCAATCCTATTCGTCTCGCGTCCTTTGAAAGAGGATTAACCACGACTGATAACACTACTACCAAAATCATGTTTTTTTGTTCTCTGTTTGTTCACACAACAGCCATGCCGACGTGTGGACACTTTATGATATATCAAAATTAATATTATGTATGATTTTTTTACATTGCTTTTTTCACCCTGATGAAGTCTTTCAATAAAGACGAAACGTTGATGAATACATTAATCACACAGGTTTGTGTTTTCTTTTATATATATATACTCTATAAATTTATAAATATTATTATAAGCCCCCTTCACTAAAGGCCGGGCACTCTGAGTGAGTTTAATAACAAGCAGTACAAATAGCTTCATGCAAGATCCAAACACAGTTTGTTGATCACTTTCAACTGCTCGTGTAAAATTAGCCGCCGACTCGCTATTTACAAAGTTAAATTCCTCCTTAATTATTAGCTAATTCCATATGGCCGACTGGGTTAACGCTCTTGGCTACGAATCAGTGGCGATTTATGATCGGAGTTCGAGCCCGCCGACCGTTGAGAATTAACTTCCTGCACTGAAGATTGCGTTAGCATGAAACATCGATGTCTGTAAGTAATAAATAATTAATATTTATATATATATATATATATATATATATATATATATATATATATATATATATATATATATATATATATACATGTGCTTTAGATTAACCTTACAGCACAGCGTTAGTTACTTATATTTTGTATATCGTTCTCCTTCAACTGAGGACTATAACAAGTTAAACTTTGTCTCTAAAAGCATAGATACATCACTCTCACTTTATTCGATTACCCAAATATATTTATTTGAGGATATTAATGCACATCACCGTGACTAGCTTTGATTCTCTAGCTATACAGACGCAGCAGGTAACTCTACGAATAGTTTCTTCATAGCGAATTCTCTTTCACAGACTATAAGTTTCCCAGCCCGCCTCTCTGATCGTGTGGACCAACAAGCCTCAATTCTCGACCTGTTTTTGACTTCACTGCTTTAGGCTTGTGTGACGAATGCCCACATCCCGTTTGGGAACGCCGATTACCCTGTGGTAATGATTGATATCACCCTATAATCTCGTCTCAAAGTTGATGAGACATTGCTCAAAACGACGAGATACTACAAGCAGGATTATTTTAATTCCATCAGAGATCACATCAGAGATTCCCCATGGAGTGAAACTTTTTCTGTCCCTGCTGATCAGTGAGTATATGATGGAACCGAATGGGTAAAAGCAGGTATAGAAGAACATGTCTCTATGCGAAAATTTTTTAGCAAGCCCACAGTGGTTCACATCGAAATGCGCAGCTATTATTGCTCATAGGCAGCAAGCATTTCGATAATTCGGCCGCCATAAGTCAACTAAGAATAGACAGAAAAAATTGTAAGACTATGATAGATGAAGCAAAGAGAAAGTATACAAAGATTACCAAACACCGCATTCAGTAGCAGAAACTAGGGACTCGTGATGTCTGCAAATTCTTCAATAGTGTAGTAAATAATGGGTAATCAACAATTCACCCGCTATCTAATCCAAATGATGTTGTTTGCACGGCAACTGATAAGGCTAAACTACTTGACCAGAATTTCGCTTTAAACTCAACTTTGGATCCCGTAAACCACTCCCTCCCAAATTTCCCATTGCGGACTGAAGCCACACTTTATTACCTGGTCATTACCCCATCTCATGTTCGAGACATCATAGCAAACCATGACACTTCTAAAGCATGTGGGTGTCATCTTATACCAGTAATAGTAACAAAGAAATATTCTGCTGAACTGGTTCCTCTCCTCTCCAAACTCTACAACAAATACCTTGCCGAATCTTGCTTCCCTGATAGCTGCAAAATTGCTTCTGTGGTACCAGTATTTAAGAATTCTAGAGATATAACTGACCCTAAGAATTATCGCCCCATCAGTCTACTCCCGCTCTTCGCTAAATTCTTTAAATCCTAAATCAATCTAGCAAGAGTCCGGCATCTCGTTAATGATAAACTTTTTTTGACAATCAGTATAGATTTAGGTGAGCATGGTCTACTGCGGATGCCCTATAGGTAATCTCTGAATGCATATACCATACACTGGACAGGGCAGGTTAAGTTAGGGCGGTAGCGCTTGATATATCCAAAAACCTTTCACAAGGTCTGGCATAAAGGTCTTATAAAAATTAATTCATATGGTATTATTGGACGAACATTTGATATAATTAGATCCTTTCTAACAAAAAAAAGGTCCAGGCTGTCCTCGATGATTGTTCATCACAACAACATGACATAAATGCAGGTGCCCCCGGATCAATTCTTGAACATTTATTGTTCCTTACTTTCATAAACGGCCTCTCTGATGACATTGTGCCTGATATGGGTATATTTGCTTATGACACCACACTATACTCTCGTCATGTGGGTAAAACTAACGGGCACTAATCTGAGGCAATAGCTAAATCTCTAGAAAGTGACCTCAAGTTTGTGGTGGAATAGGGTCATAAATGGTTGGTAACATTTAATGCTGCTAAGACAAATCTCCTTTCCTTCAACAATTACAAGAAACCTCTTCAACCACCGATTTCTATGGCAAATATCACCCTACCTGAGAGTCCAACGTTCAAACTCCTCGGAATACTATTCACTGTTTACATGAATTAGAACAAATACATAGAAGACATTGCCAAGTCTGCTGCAAAGAAAGTGAGATCCCTCTAGAGTGCTAGAAAACTTATCACACCTGGCAGTATTTTATATCTTTTCAAAGTAACCATCCGCTCATGCATGGAGTATTGTTGTCACATCTTGGCTGGTGCACCGCCCATTAGTCTCTCCCTCTTAGACAAGATCCAGAAAAGAGTCGCTAATCCAATAGGTCCCTCACTATTCACCAAGCTCATCGCCGCAATGTTACATCCTTGTACTTGTTTTACAAGCACTTAAATGGAATGTGCTCCGATGAACTTGCCACACTAGTGCCTCTTCGACGTAAATACACTCGACTAACTCGACAATCAGCTAAATCCCATCCATTCACTGTGGAGGTCTCCAGATGCCGGAGAACCTTCTAATCCAATAGTTAATTTCCGCGTACTGTCGGTATTTGGAACTCCCTCGCCACTTCCTTTTTTACCGACTGTATCGACATGTAGAAATGTAAAACTAATGTGAACAAGCATTTCGCTGCATAGCTCCCAATTTAGGAAGCCCCTCAACACTTTCACCCTAATTCTCAGTAGTTCCTTACGACTTGCCTTGTTTGGGGTGAACTATGTTAAAAAAAAACGTCTTCTACGTTATTTTCTTGACTCGGCGGGCGAGTTGTCTGCTTTTGGGTGGTTGTTTGAACTTTATTATAGTGTTTTGTTTTTTAAATTTTTGATTTTATTTTAATTTTGGCAGACGGATAGGACATGATATTTTGTTAATGTAGTTTAGGAGTTCAAGGAATTTTAGTCTGTTGTTACAATTATTTTCAATGGATGATTTTAGTGTTCGTTGTTAGTATTTTCCTTATTTCGGCTGATTGTATAGTTTTTGTGCGAGATGATATGTCGTTGAATAGCATTTGTATCATTTAGGTGACTCCTCCGGAAAAATATACATACAAATCGATGGCGTCTTGATGGAATCACCCCTCGGCCCCAACTTTTGCCAAATACTACATGTCATACATAGAAAATAAAATCTTCCCTAACTTGATAAACAAACCTCATTTATACACCAGATACGTCGACTACATCCTCATTATCACCGAATCCCGAGACAATATTACATAACTCTAACACACCCTAGAAACAAACTCAGTATTGACTATCACACATGAACTAAATACTAACAACAAAATCCCAGTCTTAGATCTAATAATCGACTCAAACACCTCACACAATACACGACATCTGCATACAAAAAAAAACACGAATAATAACTCCAATCTACTCAACTATTACTGTTAATGTCCCCAAAAATATAAAATCGGTTTAATAAAAGCCTTGTGTACCGCGCACACAATATTTTAATTAAAAATGTCTACGAAAACCTAACCAACATAAAACAAAGTCTAATTAATAAGAATTTCCGCAATAGATTTATTGAGTAACACATAAAACTTTATCTAACCTCCCTACATCAAAAGAATCCGAATAAAAGACACATGAAAATGACACTTTCCACATATACTACAAAAGCCAAATGCACGCTAACTGCAAAGTTGATGAAAAAGCTATAACTAACATAATAAACCGATACACTAAACATATCGAACAACAATAACACATCCAATTAATGATTTACTATACAAAATTCAACACCTCTAACTTAATAATCAAAAACAATAACACCATTGACTCCTCCTTAAGCACTACAAACGTTCTATATTTGTTCCAATGCGTATTCGAGAATGTTTTCCCAATACTCAAGCGGACAAATAAAACACCTATGTTAGCGACACGACAACAACCGTCCATCGACGTGTTACGTACCACCTGAATGATATAAGCGCCATTCAAGGATATATCATCTCGCACAAAAAATTATACAATCAGACGAAACAAGGAAAATACTAACAACTAACACTAATATTATCAATAAAAGTAATTATACACACAACCGTTGAGCCCTATACATAAAACACTGTACCCCAACATGAACAAAATATCATTTAATACTGCCACTAACGCCCTATCCGTTTTCCATGATTAAAATAAAATAAAAGATTAAAAGAAAAAAAAACTATAAAAAAGGTAACAGCATGAATAGGAAAAATAAGACACAACTACTGATGACGATCGCAAGATCGAAAGCGCTTGAGTGATAGACGATGTAACAACGCTCGGAGCCATATTGTTCAAACTACCACCCGAAACCAGAAAACTTGTTCGCCGTGTCGAGAATATAACAAAACAGATAATACAAAGAGAAAACTCCGTAGTATCTAATTAAGCTTTCATATATATATATATATATATATATATATATATATATATATATATATATATATATATATATATATATATATATATATATATATATATTATTTCATGTATCAACATAAAAAGGATATAATATTTAATGTATTTATTTTCAGTATTTACTTCAACAGTGCTCAATACGCGAGTGGAACTTGGTAGTTACTTATAAAAATATATGTATGGCAATTAAGATACTCAGAGGCCTCCGCATATATATATATATATATATATATATATATATATATATATATATATATATATATTATTTCGGGGTGGTTTATAGAATTAATTAAATAATATTATTAATATTCAATGTCGCAAGTGTGTGTGTGTGTGTGTGTGTGCTGATTTTTTAGGGGGTTACAGTGTTGAACTAGATCGCAACACACAGAAGTAAATTGACCGGAAAAGACTGGAAGGACTCTGCTCATTCAAAATGCAAAGTTTCTACCTATCCACGATATAAAAATATATACATGTTCTTATAATAAAACGCGCATAATCATTGAATTAGAAAATAATAAGAACGAATAGTTAATTAATTAAACGTCTTTTTGCAAAGCAATATGCAAATTAGTTAACCTTAGGACGTTCATTGCATACAACCTATAAGTATAACTATTACAAAGCTATTATTCTACTATTTTGAATATAAATTTGACGTTTTAATCTCACTGTCATTACGATTGTATTTCGTTATTAGGGCAGGACCACTCGATATTTAACCACTAAGATGAGCACAAAAGATGAGCCAACATAAGTAATATGATCATCTTCCACTCTGTAATAAAGACCAATGTGTATTTATTTGTATCTATATAAATATTCATCCCGCCACGCAAATATTAGCGAGTAAAAAAAATTACCGGACGAAACCATTACAAGAGTTTAAGTGGAGGAAAAAAACAGACCCCCTCATCGTCTGAAATGAATCCGAAAAGGAATCCTTCACTCTATTTCCATAATGAGACGTTTTCTTTCTTTTTTTCCTTTCTTCTCTCTATACAGATTAATACATTTCTTTCTTTTTGGTCCCCCGATTTATAAAATCGGGGGACCTATGTTTTGAGGCATTTCCGTCCGTCCGTCCGTCCGTCCGTCCGTCCGTCCGTCCGTCCGCCCAGATTTTTCTCCGCAACCATCCATTGAATTTCTCTGAAATTTTGCATGAAGTTGTAACTTTGGTCAGGTTAGAAAGTGACATTCTCCGATTTAAAAAAAAATCTGGTTAGCCCCCCAGGGGTCAAAAGTTCCCGAAATGGCAAAAAATGACATTTTTTGCCCCATAACGTTTCATCCATCCATTCAATTTCTCTGAAACTTGGCGAAAATGTAGAGGCAATTGTTCTGGATATAAAATGAGCATCCTTGACCTAAGAAAAATTCTGGTTCGCGCCCCAGGGGTCAGAGTGGGGGGAGGTAAAAAATGCCCCAAATTGCCCAAATTTATTGCATTTTACACTCGCCACATCGAGTCACATACAGAGGGGGACCACGCATGCGCGGCTTGTTCTTTATTGAAACTTTCAAGTTTGAATAGTTTTCTTTTTCTTATCTTTCTTTTTTAACCTCACAGACTGAGACGTTATTTAATATATATATGAATATTAGTGCGAACACTGGCGAAGCGTGATTTCTTTTTTCCCCACTTTTGACGGAGAGTGTACACTCGTAAAATATAAAAAAGAAAAGAAAAACGTTTGTTTTTGTTGAACGCAGTAGACAATTAAGACATTTTTATGCTGCAGAGACATTTCATATAATTTCGCTTCCGGTGATACGCCCCCAATTTGGGGGCTTTGGGGGAGTGTGAGGTCGTCATTTAATTACTATTATTCACAGATTATCTCTAACCCGGCGTGGTAGTACCTGTCAGGATCTTGTATATGATTTAATATAGCCTTTCCTGCATATTGTTTAAACTACTTTCGGTGGTGACGCCCCAATTTGGGAGCTTTCGGGCATTTGGAGTAACCCTTAAAATACTATTATCCCCAGCTCCACTCTGACTTGTAGTGGTAGTATCCCCCATGATCTCGTATATGGTTTCAATATAGTCTGTCCTGTGTATTTTATGAAACTACTTTCGGTGGTGAGGCCCCAATTTTGGGCTACGATAAGTGTGTAGTTACCCCTTAATTACTATTACACCCAGGTCTACTCTGATCTGTAGTGGTAGTACCTGTCAGAGTCTTGGCTACGGGTTAAATAGAATCTGTCCAAGACAATCTGCTATACTGGTACGGACTACCTTGGACAAGGATTACCCTCTAACTCAACCCACCAATCCGAAATTCACCTTTCTCAGCCCCTTAAGTACAATTACTCACAGGTAAATAGTGATCCGAAATAGTTACACCTGTTAGGGTCTCATCTATGTGATAATTATAATCTCCATCAGTTATGACTTAAAATTGGATCCGAAGATATACATATACAAATTTTTATCTGGACCAGTCGGGGATACGTTCTCGACGATCAGAACGAGAGTGGCATTGTTGCTGTCGGCCTGAGGTATTTTTCTGTTTAGTCCTATGCGATCCATCCTCCCACGCTTTACCTTCTCACTGAGAAGGGGTTAGTTTATTGCTAATCGCATGAGACGCCCCTACCGACTGCTTCTTCTTCTTTCGTGTGAATCAGATGATTCTGGTGTGCTGACGGGACTGCTCAGACTCTTTTTGTAGACCAGAGAGCACTTCCCCTAGTTCGCTGTCTTTTCAAATCCTCCCCTGACCTTGTGTCTAACCTCCTGCAGAGGCGGAAAATAAATATACATATTATTAAAGCAAATAGTTGAATACAGTGAAACTTTTAAACATGAAATCATTTACTAAAATGACTGAAATAGACATTAAATAACACAAAAAAGGTTGATATGTCGTCAAGCTGAACGAACTGGCTGGTGACTTGTATTACATTGTCTGTTCTATAATATTGTTACGTTGGTTTTGCGTGGTTTGTACTAGTCACCTTGCTTTTTGTATTTGACCTTTATGCAACTTTCACTTGGAAACATGTCTAGCTGTAACGTAGAAATGCTTGACAGCGACAACAGGCTGCCTTTTCAGATGAATCCCTTTTCAGAACTCTTTTCCAAATCGCCGTTAATCGACTTAATTATTATTTCATTTCTTTTCTTTTTGTTAATGCTATTTAAGTCATTCATTTATACATCCATTGATTCATTTTCTTGTTCCTTCTTTTTCTTCGTTTTTGTTTTCTTCTTCTTCTTCTTCTTCTTCTTCTTTTTTCTGATTCATATTCTTCTTTTCATCTTTATCTTCTTCGTCTTTTTCTTCATCTTCTTTTTCTTCTTCTATTTCTTCCTCTTCTTCCCTTTCTTCTTTTTTCTTCTACTTTTTTCTTCTTCTATTCTCTATCTTCTTTCTTCTTTTTCTTCATCTTCTTCTACTTCTTCATTTTCTTCATCTTGTATTTCTTATTTTTCTAATACTTCTTTTTCATCATCATGTTCGTTTTCTTCTTCTTCTTCTTCTTCTTCTTCCTCTTCTTCTTCTTCTTCTTCTTCTTCTTCTTCTTCTTCTTCTTCTTCTTCTTCTTCTTCTTCTTCTTCTTCTTCTTCTTCTTCTTCTTCTTTCTAAATCACTCGTTTTTACCCCGCTTCTTACTCTTTCCTTGTTACCCGTTTTCTACGGCATCTTTATGATATTAAATTATGTTCTATTCCCCAAACCCTTTATTCTTCACAACGACGCTTATTTCATCATAGCTCTTTCTTTCCCACTCAATCATCGCCCATTATAACAATTCGCCTTCTTTATCTCTCTGTCACTCTCAATTTCTCTATCTATTTCGCTTATTCACATCCTAATTTTTCGTCTTTTTGTTGCCCTTTTCTTCTCGCACGACCGCACGCGCGTAGATCCACCCTCCGGTCGCCATTTTTCTTCTCGTCGGCCGCATCCATGAAAAGATGTCCCCCTTCTCCTCAAATTCACCCAGCTTATAACTCTGATTGCCACGGGCTTCCTGAGCATCAGATACACCGGCCAAAGAAAGGCGTGTGGCTGTGTGCACCAAAGGAGTCTAAGATGCGCATTTATTCACAAGTGAATGCCAATAATCGCCGAATGGAGGCAAAAATAGCGAGCGGGCATTGCGTAAACATAATACTTCGCGTGTGAAAATATTTGTACGAGCCATGGCCCATTTTGGCGCAAACGTGCAGATGGCAGGTGCAGCTATGTAATAAACATTCCTTTATATGGTCCACCTATGGGCGAATTGCTTGCTTTCGGTAATCCGGGTCGAGCGGATGTTTTTACAGTGTTTAAAACACGACAAGTCTCATTTTGTCCATTTTTATTTTACTTTTTCTGATGTCAACTTATTATGGACTTTATTTTTCTTCCTCTTTATTTTTGTTATTATAATAAATATTGCTAGTGGACTTGAATGTTTAAGGAAGTCATCTTCACCTTAACTTATCTCCATTCGTATGCCTAATGGATTTATCTATCTGTCTGCTGTGTAATAGATAGAGAAATTCACTTTTTGCAAATATGTATTATTCATATATATATATATATATATATATATATATATATATATATATATATATATATATATATATTATGTATATAAATAATTTACAATAATATATATATGAAACAAAAGTAAATAAATAAAAATTGGGGAAGAAAAAATTGTCTATTAGTGATAAATTAATAAAAATAATAAGAATAAGCAATAAGTAAATATGGGTAGATAACTAATTTTTCTAGTCACAAAAGTAGACATAGAATTATTATATGAAAACATATCTAAACTACAAACAGAAAATAAAATTACAACACATCCTGGCTTCCGGTATCTCTTAAAAGCAGCAGCTATGAACATTCGACACGATAAATAACAATCGAATTCAATAGTAACTCCTAATCTTAAAATGTCGCTACTTTATAAATCCGACTATCACACCAAACTACAAACAATTCTTGATGACACCACAAACTTCAAAAGAATTAACAACGCTCCTACTAATACATTAAAGACACAAGTTAAGCGACTTATCGCTACAAATAACGCACACAGATAATTTCCAAATTCCAAAATAATTAGTGATTACACACCTGGTTATTTATAGGGAACAGTTAAGAAACAGAAACATAACTCTCCTCTGTGACATATCATATCCAAAATTATTACTCCCATATATTAATTAACGAAACCTCTAAATGAACTCATAAACCAGTGTCTACCCAAGAAAATATAGCGTTATCTCCACACAAGAACTATTACAAATTTTACAAACAAAACAACCGGAGAAATAACTCATTGCTTGTAGAAAACCTATTCACTAATGTACATGTAAAAGAAACGATTGATATTATTATCAATAATATATACAATGTCTCGTCACTCCCTTCACTTTTACTAAAAAAAAATACCAAAAAGTAATTATTAATTTGCACCACTGAAGTAACTTTTTATGACTTTAAGAGAAACATTTGCATTCAAATTGATGGAGTTTCAATGGGTATAGTTATCGGGCCGAATGTTAGCAAATTCTATATGGCAAGCCTAGAAAAAAAATTATAAAATTATAAAACATTCTATTAATGTACGCTATGTCGATGATATCTTTATTTTAGATGATTATAATGACGAAATCCACTAACCACAGGACCTTTTCTAAAAAAAAACCTCTGTTCTTATAAATTCACCGTAGAATTATACGTAAACCATAAAATTCCATTTCTTGATGTTCTTACGACACATCTAATAATGCGTTTGACACTTCTACTAAAAAAAAAACAATCAGCGTTTATTCTAGTATCTTAAATTACAATATCAAATGTTCCTATCGCTACAAAATAGCCATTGTTGTTAAAAACGTACTAAACCGTGCAAATCTAACCACCTCCACCGATAAAACACTATTCATTAAATGAAAAAATATTGAACATGTCATTAATAACGAATATATTAATTATACGGTTAATTAACAAATAAAGTTAATGATTAAAAACTTTAAACTACTGCTACAAATAATAATACTATCCAATATCATAACTCACACTGCATTAACTTGTACTATTGTAATCAAATGCAAGCAAACTTTAGATTAAAAGAAAAAGCCATAAAAATATTCTACACCGATACATATCTCCAATTGACAACAATAATAAACTTAGACTCGTTATTTATTATACGAAATTAAAGAGACAAAATCTTGTAGTAAAAACAACTCTCCCCAACCGATAAACATCAGAAAGAACTAATCTTATTTATAAGTTTAAATGCCTTGGGACAATACAACTCCTATAATGATAATAAAGTTAAGAACTACATTGGGTTTACAACCACTACCCTGTTCCGCCGACTAACCATGCATAATCTCTAGTTCAATTTACCAGCATTTACAAAAAAATAACTGACCCCCTCTGATTTAAGACAAATTTTAGTTTATAACACGACAATAATAAATTTAAAAACGAATTAAAAAAAAATCGTAGCTATCTTTATTAAAGCCACGCAACCTACAATAAATAACATTACGTATGAAACCAGTAACCGCACTTTAACATGCTTAACGTAATACAATTGATTCTATAAAGTTAATTCTGGCGTCTCGGAATTTAAATTGTTAACGCCTCCCCTGGAACCGCACTGGTTCGTTCATTTTATGTCTAACTGACTTCACGTTCACGTTCTCGGCTGCTTTTCGAAATACTTTTCTTTTCTCCGGCTTTTATGTTCATTTGTTTATATTGTTTTTTTTTCGTGGAAATCCCTCCAGACAAGGCATGACGCTATTTGCTGTCACCTGAAGATGATTCGATGAAGAATCGAAAACGTTAGTAATTATTATGCAACATACATTAATTATTTTTGATTTTGACACAATAGAAAAATTAAAAAAGATAAAAAGGTATAATCAAACAAAAACATTCTGTTATATATGTATTGGCAACATGTCATTATTGATAAAAGTTGTGTTAGAGATCACGGAACTTTGTCTTTTGATATTTTTTATGATCTTTGTCCAAATTTTCTGATGTCGAGGTCCAGATGATAAAGTAAGGATCCTAATCGTTGATATTCTGCCGAGCACTTTCGATCGTCGTCGATCGTACTCATAGTTTGATATGTAATGATTTTTTTCTGATTCATTTAATGGGTCAATTTTATTAATAAAATATTCGTACGTAAGGATCCTGTTTTAGGATTCGTTCACTAACATCTAGGAGGAAGAGTAGTGTTAGTTATAGAAAATGTTTAATCTGTTTGTGCCGGTATTGAATCCGATTTTAATTTTGTTGCGTTTTCGAGTTTGGATATTAATTGCTTGAATGATTTGGAGTTGTGTTTAGTATTTGTTTTTGTATATAATTATGTTTATTATGATATCTCTCTTCTGAGGATTTTGGATTGATTGTTATTGTGAGTTGTTATCTTAGCAGAAATGAACAAAACAACAAACAAATAAACCACAATGGAGAATAGACTGGCAATGGCGCGCTGCTCTCTACTCTATCGTTATTTCCATGGCAGGTGCTCGGCTGAGCTTCAATCTATGGTCATCCCTGTAAAACATTGACAACAAAAACTCGTCTAGCTACAACCACTGCCAATAATTTCCGTATATCTCTTTGTGCCTTAAACTAAACGAAACTTCCATGAGCAAAGTGTATTTCCATAACTACCCATCTGTGAAACACAATACCGCGGGGTTGCTTCCAGCTGACTACAACATGGTTGTTTCCAAGTTCAGTGTAAACAAATTCTTGTGGAGCCGTCTTCTTGGATGATCAAATTCTACCCAATTTCATCCATCATTACCAATCATCACGGTGTTATCCTACCGTCCACCTGACACTTATTACACCTTATCCTCAAGTGGCCTTTGGGCCTTTATAATTTGTGACTCTTTAGTAAAAAGCCCGAGAGAAGAGTATATCGGAAGCGAATGAAACATCTATCGGCCATGTCTACTGTCTACGATGCAACGAAATAAAGGACAACAGATTAAACAAGACAGATCCACAAGAGATACTGGTTCTCAGAGCTTGAACTAATGGAAATACGCCGAAAGATAAATGATGTAAAACATCAAGAAACATCTGTTGGTGAAAAGCCAAAAATAGAAAACTGGCTAAACATACTGAAACTGAGCAGATTGATGACTACGAAATCATAGAACTCACTAAGGAAGAAGCCGCAGAAGTATACAACATCAAACGATTTATGAACGAGGACAAAACAAAAATGTCATACCTAAGGAACGAAGAATAAAAGAAATTAAAATTAGAAGCAGAAAAAGCGAATAGACTCCTCCCATGCCTCTTAACAGATACTATCACACACCTAAATAACTTAATTTTTGTAGGGGACACATTTATAAGTATCAAACTTAAGTAGAAAAAACTTCACCAAAATAATGGACCGACAAAGCCTGGATGTGAAATCAGACTTTAACCCCATATCAACAAACTAAAAAAAAGCTAATGCTGTAAATAGGATCTAAGAGACCAGAAAAAGATGGAAGAGGGAAAGTATGACTCAAAAAGAAAGATTAAATAAGAAAGATGAAGAACTAAAACAAAAGATAGAAGAAAAAGAGGGAAGACATAGACGATACATATACAAATTGGAACAGTACAAACAAAATAGGACTTTTGAAAACAATGAAAGCCAGTTTCATCAAAACGCAAATGAAGGAAGAACGGGAACAGAAGAACCAGACCACACAGAAAGAAAACACTTCTGGGGCAAGATATAGGAGAAGCAAGAAGACCGCAACAGAAATGCAAAAATGGCTGAAAAACATGAAAGAAAAACTTAAGGAAATCGAAGAGGGAAGAGAGACCAAAATTACTGAAGCAACTTTCAAGACAATCCTTTAAAAAAATAACGAATTGGAAAGCACCAGGCCACGATAAAATACATACATACTAGTTTTAAAAATTCACTACCCTACATGAAAGGTAACACCAAACTTGAGAATATATATACGCCAAACAGACATACTAGAATAGTTGACCAAAAGGAAGAACTATATTAATACAAAAAGACACCGAAAATGAAAGCGATCCCAATTAATGCGAGACCAATATCCTGTTTACTAACTATGTGGAAAATTCGAACGGCACAACTGAGAGAACAGATTCACGATCCCTTAATAGCCGTTAATAACTTCTCCAGGTACAGAAAATATCCCGGAAAAAGAAAAAAGAGACACATGACCTGTTATATATAAATCAAACGATCCTTATGGAGGTAAAAAGCAGAAAAAAGCAGAAAAAAGAACATAGCTATGGCATGGATCGATTACAAGAAAGCTTCAATCCCTCAAACAGAGATAGTAAGACGCTTAAGGATGTGCAAAGTATCTGACAGAATTATTAATCTTATTAAGAAATCAATTGGAACATGGAGACTGGAACTGACAGATAGAGAACAACATCTGACTGAGATAAGAATACAGAGGCACTTTCCAAAGAGACTCTCTGTCACCACTATTATTTATCATAGCTATGATGCAACATAGCAACATACTTAGGATATGTGATGCCGTATACACATTTACAGAGACAAAAAATAATAAATCAACTCATGTGTATGGATAACCTGAAGCTATATGCAAAGAGCAAAAAGTCACTAGAAAAACTTATAAACACGGCCAGAATCTTCAGTCAGGATTTCAAATGGAAATCGGAATCGAAAAGTGCGCACTGCCAGAAATAAACAGGGGAAAACTGGAGGCAGCGGAGGGCATGTAACTGCATAACTACGAAAAGATAAGAGCACTTGGCGAACATGATACCTATAAATATTTGGGAGTTCTGGATGTAGACACCATTACATCAACAGAAATGAAAGAGAAGATTCGAAAAGAATACCCGAGAAGAACAAGAAAACTCTTAGAAACTAGTAGAGATCCAGTAAAAGGAATAAACACATATACAGTATCACTAGTAATATATTCTGTAGATACGATACACAATATAATTGGAAAAATACATAACCCAGAACACAGAAAGACTGATCACTGACGCAAGAGACACCGTCAACATGAACAATACAGGGAGCAGCAAAACTAGAAACGAATTGATGAGCAATGAGTAGTGGAAAGAGAAATAGCTACATGGACGATTCGTAAGAATGTCAAGAGAAGAGATACACGAAAACATCTGGGAACAAAAGTCCAGGAAAATACAGAGATAAAACGGTAAACCACATAATAACTGAATGCAGCAAACAAGCTGAATAATACAAGACCAAACATAACTACGCAAGGAAGGCAGTAGACAGGGAACTATGAAAATGACTGCATTATGAACATGCATACAAATAGTAAAGACACAAACCAGAGACAGTATTGGAAAACGAAAATCATGGAAGCACCAACAGATAAACTCATGCAAGCGAGGAGACCGGATTTCATAACAGTTAACAAGAAGAAAATAACTGCTAAATCGTAGATTTCGACATCCCAGCAGTCACAAGGTAAAATCAAGGAGACAGAAAACGAAGCAAATAAAGGGAACTTGCCAGAGAACTGAAAGGGATTGGAACATGAAGAAAGTCAATACAATACCAATAATCGTAGGCGCATAAGGGATAGTCGCGATAAACCTGTAAACAAGACGAAATTGGAATCGAACGAAAGCTGAGACTATAAAACAGACGGCAATGATGAAAACAGCTGAAATCTTAAATAAACTCTTCGAATGCGGAGACCACCCAACGTAAACTATGAACGCTAACCAGCTACACTAAAGACGCAATAGAAATAAAACCAAAACATAAAGAACACCACTATATGAACCCAAGGGAACTAAAAGAAATTTGATGAAGTGTCCCTTCCCCCCCGCCAAAAAAAAATAGAAACAAAAACAAAAATTTTATGACACGACTACCGTTTGATATTACACAAAATAGTCGTGAAGGATAAAGGAGAAAAGAAAAGACCTAGGAGGGAAAGCACTAACCAGATTTCTACTGGAATGGGTGCGAAGAATACTGGAACTTATTGCTACCCAAATCCTAGAGAAAATCTATGGTCACTGCCAGCGAGAAATGAATGGCATGCGACTGTTGCGACAACGCAAACTCATTTGCAATGATTATTGTAGGAGGTGCAGGGTATTAAAATATGGGGGGACTTGTTGTCACTCAGACTCAAAAGAACACTGCCGGTTATTGTCAGTTACCAATAACTGTGTTAGAACACTTAGTGAGCTGATAATAATAACCAGAAAAGAAAGAGATTTGTAATAATCAGACAGCTGAACCGCTGGTCGTTTTCTTGACATGATAGCACCTTTTGATTGCTTGCTCACTGCTTTGACCATTGAGTCACACTATGCTGACAAACTCTTATGTAACATATGTTTTGAATCGGGTAAAACAATTATTTCAGTTTTATTACATATTTTTTTTGTCAAAAACATATTCCATTGCTGGCTCGATTAGTTTATGGTAACTTAACTCCTCGAACCCGGGCGAATTCGAATCAACAGAGGCCCCGTGGCCGACAATCCAACGATCTAACCCCAGCATGTGCTCTTTAATTCAGTGAAGCCAACGAATGATAACAATAAAGAAGGGAAACGTTCACAACGAAACAGCGAGAAGGCATATTTAGAAGTATCAATGAATATAGAAGCACTAGATGTAAGATAACTGCGTAATATTATAAATCAAGTAAGATTTTTATGGCAATTGTACAAATCTATCAACATTGATTTGCTATGGTAACAGGTGGACGAATCCTTTTTGCGACCCGTCCTTAAACACTGCGAAGGATTATTACCAAATCTGTTAAACCGGTTGACGCCCGCGGGCACATTGTAATCAGTAAATTGTGATTACGGTAACAGATGGGATCGCAAATGTATAACTTTCTTCTTCCTTTTTATTTTTATTTTGCGTTATGTCGTAGCTCATCTTGAAAAATCTCCTGTTCTCGAATTAGTAAACCAAAACCAGCAATTTTAATGTCATAAGCAGGTAATAAAAACACAAACCTATTAAGTTTTAAACGGCTGAGACTAGTTTCCTACAAACACACATCACTATTTAACTGGGGAGTCCTTATTCAACGGAGGTAATAACAAGGGCGATAACTTATGATGTTTTAATCAGCTGAAACTAGTTTCCTACAGATATAGAACACTATTTACATTTATCTATAAACTGGGACTCCTTATTTAAAGGAGATGCCCAACATAGGAGCTAAATTATGACGATAGCAATGATATTTTTCTACGACGAAACCGACAGTAGACCCAGTGTTTGTCACTTTTAGTTAGCGTATATTTTAATCTATTGTGATAAAACTGTATATAAAGTAGAATAATATATACTCTTAATATTAAAGTACACACGGAATATATATATATATATATATATATATATATATATATGTGTGTGTGTGTGTGTGTGTGTGTGTGTATCAATATTTTTATTTATACATGCATCTAATAGGGACAAGATCTCTTCAGGCGAAAATTTTGTCTTTTCACTTGGTTGTTCCTATTGAAAAAGATAGAAGAAGAATTAAAAAAGGAAGCTTTGCTGGATTCAAAACTGAAAGGTCACATAGTCAAATTAAAAAAAATATTTAAGTAAACCGCTTGTATGTTTTCAGTTAAAAGCGTTAATCAAATTACCCATTTTCAGCATTGGTCTCGTGGGTCGTCAGAGAGTTTGTCAATAAAAGGCCGGGTGTAATAACTCATACGAGTTGTGAGGTGGTGGTAGGCTACAATATACTAAATAAAAAAGGGGGGTTTAAAGGGAAGGAGGGAGTACCATAAAGGCTAGACCTGGCTGAATATTCAATTTTATTCTGATTCTATGGTGTTTATACACTTTCCAAAGAATAGAAATGCTAGGATTTGTTTTTAAGTTTGTATAGAAATAAAATGAAGTAAAATTAAGGTTGATGATAATTATTAAAGGACATAATAATAATAATAATAATAATAATAATAATAATAATAATAATAATAATAATAATAATAATAACAAAGGGAGGCTAATGATAATACTAATATTAATAAAATAAAAATGATAATTGTAAAAGAATAATATTAATAATGAAGATACTGATGATAACACTTAATATAATAATGATAATAATAATTTTGATAATTATAGTAAAAGTTTTAATAGTAATAATAATGATAAAATAATTATGATAACAAAAATAAAAATAAAACAAATACTAATAATAACAAAAAGTAATTAAGATGATAATTATTATTATGATAACGATAATAGAAAGTGGATGTTTATAATGATAATAATATTATTGGCAATGATAATAATATTTATAATAATGCTGATAATAACTAAGAATGTCAGTTATAATTAAATAATAGTGATACCAATACTTCCAGTAGCAATACTAATATTTATAATATTAATACTAATAATATATAGTACCAGTAATAATTCTAATAATAATAATAATAATAATAATAATAATAATAATAATAATAATAATAATAATAATAATAATAATAATAGAAATAACAATTATAATAGAATACCAAACCTAATAATAATAAAAATCAAATACAATAAAGTAATAATAATAACTATAATAATTATAATAATATTAATAATAATAAAATAAAGTAATAATAATAATACTACTACTACTACTACTACTACTAATAATAATAATAATAATAATAATAATAATAATAGAAATAACAATTATAATAAAATACCAAACCTAATAATAATAAAAATCAAATACAATAAAGTAATAATAATAACTATAATAATTATAATAATATTAATAATAATAAAATAAAGTAATAATAATAATAATAATAATAATAATAATAATAATAATAATAATAATAATAATAATAATAATAATTAAATTATAAAATACAAAAGATAAAGATGATAATAAAGGTAAAATAATAATAATAAATAATAAATAACTAAAATTATAAATACATAATTTTAAATAATAATGATCATAATCATTAAATAATAATAATAGTAATAAATGGTTTATAATTAAAAAATATAATATACATGTTATATGGGTATGCGATAAGAACCACTCTCAACTGGTTTTGTGGCACAATAGAACCGATTTATAAAAAAATAATAAGTAAATGAATAAATAATTTAATAGGTAAATTAACTAGTAAAGGGGTTCTAATGATAAAGGTAATACTTTATTATATGTGGGAGAAAACGAGTTACATGGAGGGATTACACTGGACAACATGTTTGCTACTGGAGATGTGTAAATTGATTTAGACTAATTTGGGTACGCTGATTTCAAACACTATAACCGTTTTGCTGTATCACGTCAGGATTTTGAGTTTCAGAAATACTCTCATTACCTAGAAGTAGCCTACCACCTCTTACGTAACTACGATATAACGTACTTATATAACTACTAATTTTTCTTTCTTTCTTTCTTTCAGTTAAACATGAGTAGACGTTTCTGTACCAATCATCCAGACAACTTCTGTTATGTCTGTGGTCGGTTTACCCAAAAGGATAAACAGCGAAGTGTATCTAGAGCAGTGAAAATTAAGGCCGCCTACTTTCACTACTTCGGGTGTAAGGTCGGGGACCAAGAAAAGAGCTGGGCACCACACATCTGCTGCACAAGCTGCCACTCAGCATTGACTCAGTGGTTGGTGGACAAGCGCGCGAGCATTCCATTTGCGGTGCGCATGATATGGCGTGAGCCGCAGAATCATCATGATGATTGTTATTTCTGCTGCACAAGCATCGCCGGCTTCAACAGGAAGAATAAAGGCCACATCAAGTACGCTGACTGCGTCTCTGCTCGTAAACCTGTGCCTCATGATGACGAGAACCCCGTTCCAACATGTCCATCTGATCCGAACATAACTGTAAGCAATGGCGAAGAAGATGGTGATGAACCTTTTGAACCCGACACTCAAGAACAAGAACCACACCTTTTGAACCAGGGAGAGTTAAATGATCTTGTAAGAGATCTCTCGCTGTCAAAGGCGAAGGCAGAGCTGCTTGGATCAAGGCTGCAGCAGTGGAATCTACTTGAACCTAACACCAAGATATCTTTGTTCAGAGCACGTCACAGCGATATGGCTCAGTTCTTTGAGATGGAAGACTTGATGACATTCTGCAGTGACATCAACGGTCTGTTGAAAGAACTTGGGTCTGATCACGATCATGCAGACTGGCGCCTCTTCATCGACTCGGGGAAGAACAGCTTGAAGGCTGTTCTACTCCACAATGGCAACAAGAAACCATCAGTCCCACTGGCTCACGCGTTCGGCATGAAAGAGACCTATGAGACTATGCGGCGGCTGCTTGATTCCATCAAGTACAATGACTTCAACTGGCACATCTGCGGAGACTTGAATGTGGTGGTGGCGCTGTTGTTAGGGCTGCAGTCAGGCTACACGAAATACATGTGCTTCCTTTGTCTCTGGGATAGCAGAGACGACAAGAATCACTGGACGAAGATTGATTGGAAAGAGCGGACGGAGCACGTACCTGGTCGATACAACGTGAAGCATGTCGCCCTTGTCGACCCAGCCAAAATTGTCCTTCCACCACTCCACATAAAGCTCGGCTTGATGAAGAATTTTGTACGGGCAATGGATCTGAATGGGCGTGGGTTTTTATACCTGAAGGAGAAGTTTGGCAACACCTTGTTGGAGGCTAAGATCAAGGCTGGTGTCTTTGTTGAAACGCAAATCCGAGAGGTAATGAAGGACGAAACTTTTCCGACAACTCTAAACCCCAAAGAGCGGACAACTTCTTGGGGAACGAGCGCGCGGACAACTATGAAGAAATAGTGCAGCAGCTGCTGGAGTCCTTCAGGAAACTTGGCTTCAGGATGTCCCTGAAGATCCATTTCCTATACCAGCACCTGAACTTCTTCCCTGACAACTTGAGAGCTGTCTCGGACGAGCACGGCGAGCGATTCGACCAAGAGATTTCACTCATGGAGACGCGTTACCAAGGGCGGCACAACCCGAGCATGATGGGCGACTTCTGCTGGTTCCTGCATTGTGAAACTGACACAGAGCAGCACAAACGCAAAGCCAAATGTTTAAAGCATTTTTAATTACATTCTAGTAGAGTTTTCCTGTAATTTCTATAATTTTGAAGCATTTATGATGAAATAAATGAATAAATGAATTTTTGTAAATTTCATTGAAACCCTGACTTCTAGGCAATGGGAGTATTTCTGAAACTCAAAATCCTGACGTGATACAGTAAAACGGTTATGATTTTTGAAATCAGCTTACCCAAATTAGTCTAAATCAATTTACATATCTCCAGTAATAATTTTTTTCTGAAATTTGTTGTCCAGTGTTATCTATGCTAGAAAGTAAAAGAGAAATTATAGGTTGATGGAAGAAGTTAAGTTTTATAGTTACTTTATTTTATATGAGTATTATATATTCAAGAGTTTATGGCTAGGCTGATAAGAAGGTGTGACTTATTATGTCTACAATTAATAGAAGTTTCATGCTATCTATTTAGAAGTTTACCTCTATCACTAAATCGAATTATCTCCAGATTTTAATTTAGGAAAAGATAACATGTTGTGTTTACGGATCACATGTGCTAGTTTTCTAATTATTTTCCATTTAACTGTTGGTGTTTATATATATATATATATATATATATATATATATATATATATATATATATATATATATATATATAAAGCAAAGTTTTGTGTATATCTGTCGCAGTATTAGTTAAAAGAGTGATCTTAGATTTAAAACCAGCACATTAAATCGGATCTCCTTATCGATGTCAGAAGTTCTTTAACTTTTTGAAAAAAAATACTCGAAATGAAAAGTGCGTACAAGTAACATGTACTATCCCGTCGTATTATTTTCCATTCTCATCATTTTTCACCAATAATCGAATGGAAAATAATACGACAGACATGTAGAAATTTAGACGCCCTTTGTAGATTATGCCTGAATAAGAAATTTGAAATCCTAAACTTTAGAGTCCCCCAAATCTATTAAATTATAGAAATGAAATAGCAAACAACTGCTTACACAGAATAACATTCACTTTAGGTCAACAATAATAAATAAATAAATAAATAAATAAATGAAAAAATACATAAATAAATAAAAAAACTAAACTTAAACCTAAAATACAAATACAAGCAAGCACGTGTTAAAATAAGGTCACCAATTATTTTGAAAAAACAAAGAAAAGGGGATAGACAGCCTAGAGAAAGCAAAACCATAGAATAAGAAATAGGAAGTAAAATAAACGGAACCTTTGTTTGTGGGAAGCCCAACGATTGGCTAAGAGAATAACAAATAATCTGATCGGTTAACAAGCCAAACTAAACACAACGTGTATATATATAAAAACCCGAAAACACAAACACCATGCATTTTAACTTGACGATTCCCTACAGAGATGAAACTCGGAAGTCTCTGCGTAGTTCAGTTGCCATAAATATGTTTTCATAACTTACTACCAAGCTCTACTAACGTATTTAGCACTGTTGAAGAAAATAGTGAAAATTGATACGTAAAATATTATATTTCTTTATAACATAACTGGATACATTTACATAGTATATATATATATATATATATATATATATATATATATATATATATATATATATATATTTACTGGCATACTCCCTCTTAGATTCTAGCACAAACATTTCTGTGTAGCTTGCTTTCTATAAATATATTTAATATTAGTACTAAATGCTACTCATGTATTAGACTGGGATAGTTCCAGGCATTGAATTCCTTCCCACCGCAGGAAGATGTGAAACAAGGCCGGAAAGTGGGGGGAGTCTAGCCTGCGCCCCGAAAGAAGGGGCACTCTAACCTCTACAAAATTGCCTGGGCTGCCCCCTCGCCATTCGCCGGTCAAGGCGACTCATGCAGTAAGGCATGTGCTCCCGGTGTTTATAGTGAAGCGGAATAGTTCATGTAGTCCATAAAAGTAGGTACCATACCCGCTCCCACCCCTACCAAGCGTTACCTCCGTTGGAGTCACAGTATCGTTTCGTTTTTGGAATGATAACAATACATCCGCAGACTTCTGTTTTTTTTTTAGATCGTCGCTCTTCTGGAGCTGTTTGGAGTATATCTATGTCAAAAGTGTCGTATATTGTATCCATAACTTCTTTGACATCCTGTGGGTGCTATCGGTATCATATGACAGTCGCTTTCTAATTTGATTTAGGTGTCTCTTATGATGGAACTGTGGAGCTTGGATTATGCAAACCATATTTCTAATTCTTTCTTCTATCGTACCAAGTTCTCAGAAAGATGTCTTATTCTAAACATCTTGAAAAATACTTTTTCATCTGGGATATAAAATTGTTTTGGTTCAATAGAGGTTCGTCCTTGTCTGCTTTGTTGAAAATAAATTTTATCTTACGCACAAATATTTCTGGAGAAAATAATGGCCAGTTCCCGTATTAGTGAACACACTTTGTGAAAGTGTTCCCAGTGTTATTTCATATTTTTTACTAGTTATTAAAATATCGTCTAGATATGCGATTGTAAAATAAAGTTCGCTCAGTATAGTATCCATCACTTGCTGGAAAACTGATGGTGCGACCTTGATCTCAAAATCATGCTTTTCAAACTTGTATAATCCGCGATGCGTGCTTATATATATTAATTTTGAACTTTCTTCTTCAACGGATATTCCGAGGTAAGTATCGCTACTATCGATTTTTGTCAAGAATGGGCCTCCATTTAGTTTTATAAAAAAACTTCTTCGTGCTTGAAAGTAGGCAACAGTTATCCTTAAGTGCTGCATTTAGTTCAATTCGAAAAATCGGTACACACGCGGATTTCTTTAGATTTTTTTTTACATAGACAGTATGTGCTTCCCATTGGCTATACTCCACTTTAGATAAAATGCCGCTCCTTACTAATCTGTCTAATTCCTCATTTATTATTTTCATAAATACAGGTTGAATAGTTTCTTTTAGTTTAAATTTTGCTGACATATTTTAACATCGTTGTTCGATGGCCGCCAAAAACAAACTGTAGGAAAGTCTTTTTTCAATTCTTTATTTAGTTTTTCTGGCTCGGTCGTCAGATTTTCTATTTTCTGGCAAAAAGTGTATATTGGTAAATCACATAGATTGAACTGTTGCATCCAGTCTGCGCTAAATAAATTGTTGGTGTTTTTTAATACGAACATTTTCAATTTTCTGGTTGTTCCATTTAAAGTAACGTTGGTAATAATTTGACCCTCGAATTTTATTTTTTCACCAGTTACCGTTCTGACTATTGTGTTAGTTTCTATTATGGTTAGTTTATCCAATTTTTTCCATGTATGCAGGTTGATTATCGACACGTCTGAACCAGAGCCTAGTTGTACTTTGACATTATTATTCAGAATTTTTATCTGTACGTACTTTCTTATATTTATGCCGTACTGTTTGTTTGTTACGGGCTTTTTTTCTTTGCCAATAAAGTATGTTTTTAGAACTTTGGAGGTTATTGTGTTATTTCGCCGTTGGTTTTTCCACGTTTTTCCATAAAAGTCCCTTAATGTTCCTCGTCGCCAGTGTTGTGGACCTGTAAGGGGTACCGGAAAGAAGACAAAAACTCGAGATTAAGTGTAACAAAGTATATTGAAGAAAGTATAAATACAGCATATAAAGAGAGTGGTTGAACATCCGTCTGACTGCCAGTATTAGATTGGGGTATTTTCAACATCGAGAGAAAAACGACAAAACATAAAAAAACAGGCGTGAAACGGGATGTATCTCTTAACAAATATGCAGCGCCTGTGAAATTACGTTAATTAGAAGAACACGAAAATAGGAAAACATAGTTAGAGCGAGAAAAAAGTAAGCAGTTCTTAACCTAGGTCGGAGTTGATAGTTAAGTGGCGGGTTATATTTTATTGTTTGAGTGCGGTTTTTGCAAAATGTTTGGCTAAGGAGTAAGATCCAAGCCCGAGGTTAACGTTTGATGATGATGAGTCGAAGATGAGAGCGTTTTTGATGCAATTGCGGCGTTGAAGAGAGGATTCAGTCTTAAAGAAAGTGCAGTTTGTAAAGTCGAAATTGTGGTTAAACTTATTCCTGTGCATGACTAGGCGTTAGTGGGGTTATTGTGTTTGTGGTCCGTTTTATGCTCGTAAATACGGAATTTGATATTTCTGGCCGTCTCGCCGATAGAGAACATTGGGCATGAAGCATATTTTATTTTATAGATGCCGGCTTGGAAATAAATGTAATTTGACAAACTTTTAAATTATAATTTTCGTTTTGCTTGATGCAACATTTATGGTAATTAACATACTTAATGTAATTGACTAATAATGTGTGTACCTAATGTTATTTTTACTCTACTTAATGTAATATTTTCTTGTAATTAAGTTACCTAATTAATATTTCTAAAAGTTTTGAATCGAGATTGTTTCGCTGTGATTTAGTTAACCTAGAAAAATACTCAATAAGAATACTAACGCATAGCACATCTGCGGAGAACGATCTTCCAGTTATGTCCCGTCTTCTTCAATGTCGCTATCCTTTTTTAGAAAACATGCTGTTTCTTAACTTTTATCCGGATAACGCTGGGCACCTTGCTAGTATACATTGCTATTTAATACGAGATCATTTTTACAATTCACAATATTATAAACTACAAGCGAGAATCGTGCGATGCCCAGCGTTGATTGGAAAAAATGTGCTGACCCTAAGAAACTCCTGCTAACAGCCGTGAACCCCATATTTCTATTTTTATTCTAATTTTTAAATTAATATATACATCAATTTGCAAGTTATAAATACACTTTATTGTTTGTTTAAATGCTACAAAATCACATTCCAATCATCTTTGCTTTAAGAACACAAGTACTCCACTTTTATTCTCTCAAGAAATTACTTTTGAACTGACAATTTAAAGGCTTCAAAATGATATTCAAATTCTCTATAGTGACGGTAAACAGCGCTGAGTCGGACATCGTCATGAATTGGTATTATTATTTTTGGTGGTGGTGGTTATGGTGGGGGGGTAGTAGTAGTAGTAATAGTAGTAGTAGTAGTTTCAGACTTGTTATCTACTACATCGTGTAAATGGAAGTACACTTGCGGCGACAGAGTGTGGATTTATAATTAAACTATGTTGTTTACTGTTGAAAGTTAAATAAGATTATTTCAGCATCGCTTAGTTAAAATTTAATTAAAATTGAATTTTAAAACGAAAACTATTCTCATGTTTTTTCCCAAAATAGTACTTATTTTTTGTTAAATAAACGATTAAACGTTTCATATAATTATTTCATGTTGGTTATTAAATAAATCATTCAAGACAAATCTTATAAAACTATGAGTATTTTTTAAATGTTAATGTTGCTTTAATGTCGCGTTGTTGTATTCGATAGTATATTTAAGATGTTTACTGTACGGCATTGTTTAAATTGAAAGTGAGGTCAGTCTATGTAAGACTGAGTTCGTTGAAACCAGTCAAAATATAGTCAGATGCAGCTCATCCAAAATGTAAATAATTATGCTATATACACGTTAATCAGCGAATAATTACTTTTATGACTTACGCTAATCAGTTAAGTAAATTGTTGGATTTGCGATTTAACTTGTATTTGTTTACGTGTAAATGTACAGGACTTTAGGTTGACAGGCGTATTTTTATTTTTGTGGAGTGAAACGATATTTACTTCGTCGCGTTCTACAAGCGAAAGTTATTTTAAAGACGGGTTTCTTAAATGTACTAATGAAAGGTTATATTTTATGCAATTTAGGTTCTATTATTTATCAGAGGAAACCCTTTGACAGTAATAATTTCATTGGATAATTATCTTTATTGCTTATCTAATAGGACCTAAACAATGAATCTTTGTAAGTTTCTATTACTGAAACAATTATCGTGTCGGATAGAATATGTAATAGATGAAATCGATTGCAATCTTTTTCATCTAAAGAATGCAGATGGATAATTTCAGTATTTTAGGAATCTGACTAACATAATTTTATATATTAAATTAATCGAATATATATTGACTTAAAAAATAAAATAGAGAAATTATAAGATAATTTTTACAAAATCCTATTAAAATCATTGGTAACATGATTGTATTTTTAATTATTATTTTCGTGATCTACAACCCAACAATATATCTCTACCCGGAAAATACCGGTTAAATACAGTTAGTTTAATATATAAAAGCATATTCTCTGATAGTTTAGTAATTAGCAAACATATTTAAAAATTAATTTTAGTAAAATACGTACTTTAGGTCGAATAAGTTTTTTTTAATTCGCTACTCAGCTTCCAACTGAAAATACACGTTGGCACCCACTTCATCACCACCAACCCACCTATATCGGAGTGTGTGATTTTAAAAATGGCCATTGGGCGAACGTATTCTAAAATAGTATGGATTATTGTTACCATATATTGGTAGATGCATCAACCAGGGACAGTGTGCAAAAAAAATAAAATCGAACCGAATAGGCTTCACACTGTCTGCTAATCTCCAACATCTGTCGCATCACCGCAATGTGACATCCTGTGATTGTTTTACAAGTACTTCAACATAATGTGCTCCAATGAACTTACTGCACTTGTACCCCCTCAACGAAAATACCCCCGACTCACCCAACTAGTAGCAAAACCCGACCCTAGATGCCGTAAAACTTTCTACCCTGAAAGCTTCTTTCCTCGGACAGCTGTTTATATGAATTCTATTCTTGCACCCTCTTTGTCTGACTTAACCATCATGCAGACATTTAAATGTAATGTGAACAAACATCTTCCTGCCCAACTCCCTATCCATGTTACACCCTACAAATCTGGTCCTTATCACAGTGACCTCTTACCCTTCCATGTCAGTATTTCTTTTTGGGGGTAAATAACGTAATAAAGCGATGGGAGTACTCTCTGTGTTTTGGAATAGGAACACCTATCCCCTCTTTGTATCAGTAAGAAAAAATGGATTATACTCGCCAGATGATCCCATTTTTACTATTATACGATATTCTAAATAGATTATTGTTGAAATAAGAACAATCTCAATATAACGACAAGTCTTAATAACGAAACGGAAATGAGTTCTCTTCAAATATGTGATCTACCGAATGGTTTCTATTTCAATATGTGATCTACTGCGTTGTTTCAATTCCAATATGTGATATACCCATTGACCTTAACCCTAACTATAACGAACTAACCATAACTCTAACAACTTGGTAGATCACATATTGGAAGAGTACGCAGAAATGTTAATTTAGTTTCGATAGACGTCTATAATCGACCTACAGATTGACAGACAAATCGACATTACTTTATATTTAAGATTTGATATTATGTTTAAATCCTTCTGCCTTTAAAATACGGCGATGCAACAATATGTCCGTGAATGCTCGCATTAACGTTTTGTCCGTAATTTATTTGGCCACAGTAATATTTTCGACGACCAACAACATCTGTAACAAAACATCGCACATATGTTGTGAAAGATCTTCTCGGCAATGGATTCTTCTTCTTCTTCTTCTTCTTCTTCTTCTTCTTCTTCTTCTTCTTCTTCTTCTTCTTCTTCTTCTTCTTCTTCTTCTTAGCTGCCGCCATCACCATCTTTATTATTCTCCTTACGGACCATTTTATCAATTATTCGAAAAGGTCGGAGCCATTTCCAGTCCATTTTACGGCAGCGATGCTCGCTTAAATAAATGAATCGCGCACGTGTCCATGTTCCTTTCTTGGATTAGAACCAAATGTTTTCATGATGAGATCGTTGGAAAAGGATCCTACTCCCCACCCGATCCGTTGTCGGCCGGGGATCAACCGAGGCCACCGCACAAACGGGAGAAAATGGTTTCCAATCGCGGAATTTGTGGGATTCTTGGCAACGTTTTACTTTTGATTTTCCTGTGTTCTCTTTTCTTTCGGGTCGAAACTCATGAATCGGACTGAAGAGAGCATTTATTCCAAGATATCAGAAAAATGTGCGCTCGTGTGGATAGGCGAAAAGCACGTGGCCAGCGACATAAACCGCCTATTGTTTGGCTATATGTGTATTTCTTATCTATTCGCGATAAATGCTTAGGTGGTTGACTCGCTTGAGAGATATAAAACTAGACAAAAGCACGGTGGAAAAGTGAAAGAAGAAAAGAATAGAAAAGAATAAAATAACTTGATATTTTATCAATATCGTCATTCGAAACAAATAACCGTCGATTGTGCAATGCGAATTCGTTGATTGTTCAAAAAATAGAAATGCACAACAATCTATCTATCTATCTATCTATCTATCTATATATATATATATATATATATATATATATATATAAATATATATATTAATATACACATTATTTTTTTTGCAAATGTTAAGATTTAGGGGGTGAATATATATATATATATATATATATATATATATATATATATAGTTTATTTATTTTTTATAAACCGATCATTGTGAATTTTGGAATGTATATTTTCGGCAACCCGTAACATGGTCACATTATGTTTTGTAAATGTTACTATGAGGAAGTGCGCTCACCAAAACTCACACCGCTCTAAAAAAGACTTTTAAAATAAGTTAGATACAAAAATTTAATTAAGAATTGCTTTGAATAAAATTTAGATTAATATTAAGTAATACCTTTTAATAGAGATCGCTGCGCGCACGTCCGCGTCAATGATATGTATGTGCTTAGTAAAAGCCTAAACTATTGAATTTATCATTATGAACTATAGAATATGTATTCTAGGCAACAGGGCATGTCACGTGGACACATTATTTAAAAAAAAAACTATACCATTTAAGGAGTTCCACCGAAATCATACCATAGAAAGAAAGAAAAAAACACCCATTAAAATTTAAAACTAATGCTATTTATTGCTTATATTGCTTATACCCATCCTGGAATGGGTATTCTACTAGTATATATATATATATATATATATATATATATACAGTTGTATTAATATAACTTTATAGCAAGCTACACAGTGACTTTTGCATTTCGTCTGTAATATATATATAATATAACACGTACGTACACACACAAGCACGCACTCACACACACACGCACACATATATATTACATCTGATTTAAAAATATAACAAGAGAAAGTTAACAAGACAAAGGTTACACTCTATAGATATCTAAGATAGTCTTGCCAATACATTCATCTTTGTTAAGCAGAACAATTCTTCATTCGCTTGTCATCGGCAGGAATAATCATTTTTGAGCTTACTCTTCAGAGAATATTTGACCCTGGAGGCAAAGGTCATAGCTTAGGTCAAGCAATGGTACTGACAGACACTTCATTTTAAAAGGTGTATTTTAGCGTTGGTATCACGTCCACGTGTAGATAATAGGCATGCACATACGATAGTATTGTGCAGGAAAACGTGCAGTTCAAATGCAAAAGACCACGTGGATCGCTTCCGTGTGCATACAATGAAAAGAAGAACTTCATCAATTTGTTCATGGAATGGTCTATCAAAGAAATATATCAGAGCACATAAATATATATTATGATACATATATACGTATACTAAATATTAAAATTTAACATCCACACACACACATATATATCCATTAAAAATGTCTGAATCCGAAACTATATTATTAGATTTTATCGCTCTCTTTTTATATGTTATTATCAGCTCATATATATACATATTCCAAAGCTTCTCCAAACATCACACATCTTTCAAATTTACATAATTAATTTGTTTTAAAGCTTCTAATAAATTAATATTCACAAATATACACTCATGATTGTTTTTTTCAGATTTCCAGATTATTTAAAATATGTTCCTCGATCATAATAATGTAAATAAAATTATAAATAGAATTAATTAAATACATTGTATTTTAAAATCTATATAATTGAGTTACGTAATTAAATTAGATTGTAATGGAATATGATGGAACAGCCGGCGGCAATTCCAACCTCTTATTATTCGAACGCATAGAAAGTTCTATTTCATGATAGCGAGAGAGAAAGAGAGCTATAAAAAGAGAGAGAGAAATAGAGAGAGAGAGAGAGAGAGAGAGAGAGAAAGAGAGAGAAATAGAGAGAACGAAAAGAAAGAGAGATGGATACACTTTCTTTAATTAATAACATGTAAGCAACATATTCTCTGAAATTTATGGTACGGATCGCTAAAAAATGATATATTTACTTTGATTGTTTTATTAAAACGTTTAGAGTTTTTTTATTTTTTTAAAATTAGAAATCATGTTTTAAAGCACCAATTTATTGAATCAAGTAGTAGTAGTAGTAGTAGTAGTAGTAGTCGTGCCGATGGTAGTAGTAATAATATCAGTACGAATAGTCAACACGTTGCTGGTAGTAGTTGTTGTTGATGTTATTTTAGCAGTACGAATAGTCGATTATCGTGGTAGTAGTTGTTGTTGATGTAGTGATAATAGTACGAATAGTTGTATTGTTGATAATTGGTGTAAATGTTACAGTATTAGTACGAACAGTTGAGTTACGTGGTCGTAGCTATTGAAAATTGTTTAATTTAATAAATAATTGATTTAAAAATTGTGTAAGAACTGTTTTCATTATGCCGTGTTTTATTTATTAAATGCTAAGCATTTTAAAATAGCCTAGTTTAGTGATATCAACCGGTGTCGCCTAATTCAATTAAAAAAATAGGGACATCTTATTAAAATTACTTACTGCCTATCTCCCCCATTTTCCTTCTCCATAATTATTAGACGTGACAAAATTAAATCAGCCACTATTTTAAATTAAAAATAATAAGAATAATAAATAAAATTAATAAATAAACGAAGAACTGTTTCAATTGTCACATTTTAAAATGTAGACGTCCGTATTTTACGCGAACGGTTTGCCGGCGTATTTTTTAAGAACTTCCATTCTTTCACTCGCTTTGTATTCATTTTTGCCATTAAAGACCTGAAGATGATTCCGGAGAGAATTGAAAACGTTAGTCTAACACATGGATCCTTCATCAATTCATTCCATCTACACGTCAGAAAGATCATTCGACGAATGGAAAAAATAAAAAAAGGAATCACTAAACAGAAGATTTCTGTCGTCTTCAATAACACATGCCTTAATGAAAAAATGCTGCCTAAATACACACAATATATATATATATATATATATATATATATATATATATATATATATATATATATATATATATATATACTAGCTGTGCCTACCCGGCGTTGCACGGGACTATTTTTTTCATTAATAATCTATGTGACTTAAATGTAAAAAAGATTTTCTTCCATTTTTGTTCCCATTTACCAAAGATAGAAGTAAAATATTAAGGAAGCTATAAAAACACATTTTATAATATTTACGAAGAGATACCATAGATGATTGTTTTATCTTTGGCAAATCCACAATATGAGATATAAAAAAAATAACACAATATACGCCAGAGCCTATAGCCAAAAATTAAATTCACACTAGAACACAATGATACAAAACTACACTTCCTAGATATACTAGTTACAAATAAAAACAACCATATCATTACAAACATCCAACAATACCTCCATTTTAAAAGCTATCACACCTAAAACTGTCTAAAATCCATATCTTACTCTCTAGCGCACAGAATCTGCAGTATACTCACCGATAAACACCCCGAACGGTCCGAATGGAAGAAGTTAAAATAATTCATAAAGTTTTCGAACTAGCAGAAAAATAGCATTAAGACTACGAAACGAAATAAAAAATGAAACAAAAACATGATCTTCGTATACATCTTTACTCACAACAAAAACAATCCAAAACTATTCCCAAAGATAACAAGAAACCTGGATCTATTCAACCAAAACAATAAACTAAAGTTACTTAGCACAACCAGAATAATAAAATAGCAAATGCAACCAAAAAACCTCAATGACATTTTAACTTCATCCAAATTCAACTAACAAAATGCAATAAAAAATGTGGGGTTTGTGATATAATAATAGAGAGATAATTTTTTTATACATTTTGGGACGCTACAAAACATTAAAAATGAAAAATACTTAAACTCCACCTCTAAAATTGTGATCTATGTACCAAAATGCACAACATGCGACACATCATATATAGGTGCTACCAAAACCGTAAAAATAGAGTCTCCTTGCACAAAATCAATATAAAACTAACAAGCTACAGACAACTCTTTGTCTCACAACACATACATGACTGCAGTAGAGATAGAGTTAAAAGTATGCCGATAGATAAAACGGAAAACTATACCTACGTCCAAACACAACAATAAAATTAGATAACCAAATTCACATCTTAATTGAACAAGTCATAACGCAACACACAAGGGCAAACGATATACTAAACACATATATGCACCAATGTAAGAATATGTGTGGGTGTGTAGGTGCGCATGTGTGTGTATAGATATAGATATATGAATACATATTTTATGTGTATGCGTGGGAAGTGTACATATGCGCATGTATATATATATATACATATATATATATATATATATATATATATATATATATATATATATATATGGGCAACTATAGTATGGATGTAGTAGATCACTGCATATACATTCGTACAATGTAGATCGCAACACAATATAATAATGCGCTATAGACATCTGTAAATTGAAAGTACACCTAAATCGCACCTACCAACACAGACAAGGACAGATACACTCACCAAACACACATACACAGCATACAGAACGCAAACATCACCACGACAAAAAATAAGCACACACAGACCCACATCAAATGTAAAAAGGACAAAAATATAAAAGAACTAAATTCACAAAAAATACTTTATTCAGCATGAATTAGGCACCTTTTGATATTTCAAAAATTATGAGTCGATTAGTTTATATTTACTTATTCATTAGAAAAAAATATAATAATTACATAATACAATCAGAAAGCAAATTCAGCATTTTACAAACTCAAATACTTTATGAACAAAATAATGTTCGGAGAAACAATTTTGATAATCTATACAAAACTTGTTATGTTTATTACATATACAATTTGTTTTTACAGAAGATAAAAAAAATGCTTATTTCTTCTATGATACGATAATACATATACACAGACTTAATAATAAAATCAACTTATATTAACCAAGAGCATAAAACCAATAAAATATGTAGAAATGGGGAAAATGTAAAATAAATCTGATTGGAAATTTTTTCATTATCAATACTGATTATGTTATGATAAGAATTGTATAAACATTTTCATTTCATAAATAATATTTTAATATAATTTCAAACTTTTAAGTGCTGGTTACACACTTGCCAGTATTCTATATCTCTACAAAGCCACCATCTGTCTATGCATGGAGTATTGTTTTCACATATGGCTAATGCACCATCCACCAGTCTCTCCCTCTTCGACAAGGTCTAAAAAAGAGTCTCTAATCTAATAGGTCCTTCACTATCCACCAAGCTCTAGTCCCTGTCCTATCGCCGCAATGTTGCATCCCTTTTCACCTGCTTATTTTCCAAGTACTTCAATAGAATGTGCTCCAATAAACTCGCTGCTCTGGTGACCCCTCGACGTAAATACACTCGACAATTCGACCATCAGTTAAATCCCATCCATTTACTGTAGAAATTCACAGATGCCGGCGACCCTTCTACTCAAATAGCTTTTTTCCTCGTCGCCAGTCTTTGGAACTTTTTCCTTGCTACCTGTTTCCCTGACTCTACCGACATGCAGAAGTTTAAATGTAATGTGAACAAATAACTCCTCACTTATGATGCCAACTTCAATTTCTGGCCCCTAATATCTGCAGAAGTCCCTTACATCTCAGTGGCAATGTGCCTTGTCTGAGGTGAATTCAAGTTTTAAATAAACAAAAACAAACAATATTTAAAAAAAATGTATTGGATAATATAAACCCATGCTCTCTTTTCATATTTAAATGATGCATATCAGAAATTGACATAAGATTTTACATATAACTATTTTATCTCAAGGATGAGGGGTCAATCACTCAAGTAAAATTAAATTAACGAGTTTAAATACTTTTTAAGCTTCAATTATATTATAGAGACTGTTGAATTTTATTGCCGATTTCGCTCTGTATTCGGCCAAATGTTGGGTAAAATTGATTTTTGGTTTGGTCTAAAATGGTACTTTTGTCCTGCCATAAAAATTTTGTTTTAATTTTTAACAAGCTCTTTTTTAGTTACGTTTTTGTTTTGGTTTTAGCTATAATAACTTTTGTTTGACGATTTAATAAAACGATATATTCGTGTTCTGTTCTGTTACTTAAATCTGAAAAAACAACACCAACGAAATTCGACTTTGTTTAGGCGATTACGTGTAGACACCCTGTAAGATCTGGCGGAAAGAAGAAAAAACAAAAAAACAATTATTTAATAATTTAGTGTGGAGATTGGTTTCGTATATTAAATTAACGTAAAATGATATCCTATTTCTGGACTATTCAAGTTTCTTTTATTAGAGCAGTTAACTAAAAAAATATACCAATAACCCTAAGTCCGAGTGGCAAGGTCGTAAAACCACACATAATCGCCTAAAACAAGTAGAACCACTACTCGCCCTACAACTGAAAAAATGTACAAGATTTATCTCTCATAGAAAAGAAAATGGTTAACTGCCTTAAAACACAGGAATAGACCGGAACTGGGGGATAAGTTTACGTAAAATTTATATGCGAAACTTATTCTTCTCTCTAAATTCTAGAACAATTGTTTTTTCTCCTTTCTGCTAAGTTTTTCAGGGTGTTCACACGTAATTGCCTAAAAAAGTTGAATCTCATATTTTATGCATAATTTTCCAAGCAGTTATCAGATATCTTTTACACTCCTTCCCTTTATGCATATTTTATTAGTTTTATGTTCTTGTAAATGTAAGTTGATTTTATTATTAAGACTGTGTATGATATGTATTATCGTATCATGAAGAAATAAACATTTTTTTTTATCTTCTATAAAACAAATTGTATATGTAATAAACATAATAAGTTTTGTAAAGATTATCAACATTGTTTCTCCAAACATTATTTTGTTCATAAAGTATTTGAGTTTGTAAAATGTTGAATTTCCTTTCTGATTGTATTATGTAATTATTATTTTTTTTCTAATGAATTAGTCAATATAAACGAATTGATCTATGATTTTTAAAATATCAAAAGGTGTCTAATTCATGGTAAATAAAGTGATTAGTTCTTTTATATTTTTGTACTTTTTACATTTGATTTGATGGGAATAAATCAATAATTGTAAGCTGCTTCCTAATAATATGTATAGTTGCTAATTACAGGAGATTACTAAGAAATATTTTACTAAAACTTTTCTCAGTAATTATTATTTAGTAGTAATTTTGGTCTTGACATGTCCGTCCTCAGTGGTGGACCCCAGTTACATGTTTGCCAGACCTGTATAATGAATCGCCTTGTATCAAAATCAAAAGATTTATGTATGTTCCATATATACCACTAAAGCTTTCGATTCTTCATCGAACCATATTCATGTGACAAAAAACAAAAAAAAAAAACACGTGAACAAAAGAGCTGAAAAAAGGAGATTATCTCAAAAGGAAGCCAAAAACCCGCATGTGAAGTCAGTTAGACGTATATATATATATATATATATATATATATATATATATATATATATATATATATATATATATATATATATATATATATATATATAGGGAAATCCTATAATGTGACGCCGCGTTAGCACCACCATCGGTTGATACAACAGAAAAGAGGCTTGAAGGGGATGGGAAGATGTAAATGACCATTCAGTGTTCTACTGGAAGGGCAAAGTAAGAGTGAGGCTAACTGTTAGTCAAATTTCAGAAGAAAAAAAACAACGGCTGGTATTATTGAGAACTCAATTGTAAACGGCTGTTGTGAGGACGCTAAATAATTTACAACAATGATCGGAAGTAGCGATGGGACTTGTTGTCACTCAGACTCTAGAGAGCAACACCTGTTTTGCAAGTGAACGATCACTGCTAATAACTCGTGTGAAAATTCCGAGGAAGTAAGCAAATATGTAAGTAAACAAAAACAACAACAACAACAACAACAAAAACAACAATAAAAACAGCGAAAAGAGAAAGATTCGAAGCAACTACAGACTAATAACCGGTTTACCAGCCAGCTGGAAAATCCTAACGGCGCGACTGAAAGAAAAGATCTAGCACTTCCTTTAACTATTGTGGACTACTTTCCGAGGAACAGAAAGTGTTATATAATGAAGAGTGGACGAGTCCATTGTGGGTTGGACGTCGAGAAAGAAAGAAAAAGCGACTTGACAACGGTTAAAAAGGAGAAGGTTCCGCAGTGCAAGCGAGACTTGAAAGGCGGCGGTTTCAGAAACGCGAAGAGCCGGAGCACTTGGTGATCGGAGTATCGAAGTACCGGAAGAATGTGATTTTACCGATGTTTATGGCACCAATGAAGCTTTATTTGGCTATGGTACCCAATCCCGTCTTGCTTTTAGGATTTCGTGTCCACTGACTAAAAATGCGACTGATGAGCAAGTTGGTACTTTGAAGGAATCCCCATACTTGTATTTCATCAAACAGACAATTGGAAGTGCTTGTGGAACAATTGCTTCAGTTCACGCTCAAATAGACAATGCAGAACAAATTGCTTTCCAATATATATGAACGAGTTACTAGCGGAAACCAAGTCTGTAACCTCAGTAAGAAAAAGACTTTCATGAGACAAAAGTATGTCAAAAGATTTTTTATATGTGTGTGCGTAGCCGGCGTAATGGGAAATAAAGAAAACCAAAGTTATTCCATATACGTTCTGTTCTTTGTCATTCTTGTTGGATCTTACCGGATACCCCGAAAGAACGGGTAATGCAACAAAAAGATGTCAGAACAAGGAAAAGAAGAGCGCATGACCTGTTATACATAGATCAAAAGATCCTAAAAGAAGTAAAAGCAGAAAAAATAATATGGAATCGACTACAAGAATCCCTAAAACATCGATAACCGAATGCTTAACGATGTACAACATATCAGACAATATCGTTAAGAAATCAATGGTACTGACAACTGAAGGACAAAACCAAACTTAGATAAGAATACAGAGAGGCATCTTCCAAGGAAACTCTCTATCGCCACTACTGTTCATCATAGCCATGATTCTACCAACAATATACTCGGGAGATGTGATGCCAGATACAAGTTTACAGGCACAAAAAAAAACGTATAAACCACCTCATGTATATAAACGACCTGAAGCTATTTGCAAAAGGCAAAAGGGAACTGAACAAAGCTGTTAACCACGACGAGAATTTTTAGCCAGAACATTCAAATGAAATGCGGAATGGAAAAAGAAAGAGATGAAAAAAGGGAAAATTGGAGATAGCTGAAGGCATTGAACAGCAACAACAACAGGAAATGAGGGCGCCTGATGAACATGATAACTATAAATATTGGGGAGTTCTGGAAGCAGACGCCATCAAATCAACAGAAATAAAAAGGAAGATCGGAAAATAATACACGAAAAGAAGAACACTCTTAGGAACTGAATTATATAGTCGAAATTAATAAAAAGTAATGAGCACCTGGACAGTATCACTAACATAGGTTGGAAAACAAATGAACTTAGACGTCTTGACTAGAAGACTTGGAAATGAATGACTGTGCACAATGCACTACGCTCGAGGTATGATACTGACCGACTCTACGTAAAAAGGAGAGAAGGGCGAAGAAGACTGGTGCGTATAGACGACTGTGGAAGTCATAAAAAGAATTGGAAAAATGCATAACTCAGAACACAGAAAAGCCGATCAACGCAGCAAAAAACACCATCAATATAAACAATAAAGCGAAACGAGCAGCGAAATGTCGAGAAAATGAAAAGCGAGTAGAATTACAGCTACATGGACGATTCATAAGAATGACAAGAGAAGAGACTCGCGTAAACACCTGTGCATTGCTCCGAAAAAGAGCCTGGAACAGAGAAACGGAATCGCTACTAACAGCTGCACAAAACAATGCAATTAGAACTAACTATTATCAAACCTAAAATAGACAAAACCCAGGAAAACAGTAAATGTAAACTCTGTACACAAAGAGACGAAACGATAAATCACATAATAATTGAATGAAGCAAACTCGCCCCAAAAGAATAAACAAAAACGACTGCGTGGGGAAGGCAGTACATAGGGAATGATACAAACGGCTGTATTTTGAACATGCATACAAATGCTACAGACACAAACCGGAGACAGTACTGGAAAACAAAAATTGGAAAATCCTCTGGGACAAAAGGTAGAAACAGATAAACTCATCCAAGCCAGGAGACCGGATGTCATAATAGTTAATAAGAAGGAAAAAAACTGTCAAATCGTAGATTTTGCCGTCCGAGCAAAGCATAGGGTAAAGAATAAGGAGACAGAAAAAGGAAGTAAATACGGGGAACTTGCCAAAGAACTGAACAGAAAAATATAGAACCTCAAAAAGTTCATATAATAATAATAATTGTACGAACACGGGAAACAGTCCATAAAAACCTGGAAAAAAAACTAAGAGAAATTGGAATCAAAGGGAAGACTAAAACTATACCAAGCACAACAATGATAGAAACAGCTTATATCTTAAGGAAAACTTTTGAATGGGAAGACAAACCCACATAAGCTATGAACGCTCACCAGCTACACGGAAGTTGCAATAGAAATACACGTTTGGTACTTGTGTTTGTTTTTCTTCAGACAATCATCCTGAGGAAGTCTCATAATACATAAATAATATTTTTTGGTTTTTCTTTTTCAATTTCCACACACACACACGCGCCCCCCACATATATATATATATATATATATATATATATATATATATATATATATATATATATATATATATATATATATATATGAATTAAATAAAGATTTTCAACTCTGGCGATATCTTAAGTAGCATGGCTTGTAGGGTAAATGTGATATTGTGGCGACTGTAATGATTCGAGCTAGGTTCGGATAAACAAATAGAATTGACAATAGATGACCAATGACCCTCTTATCTCACCACTTTTGATGGTCTTGTGCCTAATTTGTTCAGGAAAATAATTGTAATTTATTATTTATTGCAAATAAATAATTCAAAGAGTAGTATATGTTCAGTCCTCAGTCAGAGAAGCGAATTCTTTCTTTGACTGGAACATTTTAACATTTGTTGCCCCATCCAGAGCTCCTCACATAAAACACCGACCTTGTTACTAACTTTGCCCTTGTGGGGAGGAAAGTAAATAAAGTGTCAAACTAGAAACGAATTCTGAAATGTAAGGATGAATGGGACTATTTTATAAACGTCAACAAAGTCAACATGAATCAACTTTTTTTCAATAAGGATCATCAACCTAAAACGGTGAATAAATAAATGAATAAATAAATACCTAAATAAGCCCCATTAATTTTTTAACAGATATCGAATATACGAACACATTCAGGAGTCTGTCCTCATTGGATACTAGCACATGTTTGCAAGATGACAGATTGATTTTGGTTGAAATCTGTGATAGGCGTTGTCTGTAATCAGATATATCTTTCTAAAAATAGGCTGGAGAATGTTAAGATCAGATTAAGTTGGCATTATTTACATAACTTACTTGCCCTTTTGTTTTCGTTCACTATCGAACGGCCTTATATAAATCGTTTATAGAATCAATGGAAGACTAAATATTATTTGTTCTTTCTTTAGATCTTCTGGTTTAAAATTTCAATCGTTGTGTTTTTAGCCAAGTCTTTCATTGTACCCTATATAATTACATATGATGTTGAACCTAACCGATAGTCATCTCAACACACACGTATATATATATATATATATATATATATATATATATATATATATATATATATATATATATATTGCTAGCTACCATATTGCA
>OY744521.1:164333360-164383360 GCA_963556195.1 Sepiola atlantica | reverse complement strand
CGTGCACAGGTGGGAGTTCATGATTTACCTAAGACCTTTTAATATGTGATGTGATTTGTTATGTAATATAGTGTCATGTAATTGATTTGTTATGTAATGTATGTGATGTAATAGATTTGTGATGTAGTAGATTTGTGATGTAATAGATTTTAATTCTAGTACTGATTTGATACTTTGTGTCAACGATTTTTGTAATGCGATGCGACTATATGTATCTTTGAAATGTTGATGCTGTAACGTTTTCTTTTCATCTCTAATATAAAACGCGTTGTGTCTCGGTTTCAGTATATGTATACACTATCTATTCCTTTGCGTTTAACACTAAGGGAGATACATCAGTATATATTAAAGCGAACGTAAACATCAATAGAAAACGTATTGTTTCTAATATCAACAAGACTAACTGTTTTTCTAAGTGAATTTAATTATAAAAGTCGTAGTTACGTCCTCTACAAAACAGTTGTAGGAGAAACAGGAATTTAGTTTTGTTTCACAATGTTTACAAAATATATGCTTTTCTAATACATTTGCCTATTTATGTTTTTGTATCTATCACCTAACTACACCATACGAAGAACCATTAGCAAGCCTAACCCTTCCTCGGTGTGGCAGGTTCGGTCGAAACGTGCAAGTGTAAGATCTCTGCCGTCTGAGACTCTGGTTCCTTGCATGGCCACTCATGGCGGACAAGTTTGTCACAAAGCCGTATTAAGGCCACAACCCGGATAACAGAACTTTGGTATAAATCCCGGTTGAGTCGATATCAGGATCCGCCGTTTTCTGGTCGTCTCTGCCCCTGTGTGTGGTAAGCAAATAAGTGTCAAAAAGAAGTTTTTAACTCACGCATTATTTCATTTTTTCCCTTACTCTTTGCTCTTCCATTTTTGTTTTTATTCATTATTTTCATTTCAGAAAATCATTACAAAATCTTATTTTCTTCAGTTTTACTACGATATTTACTAATATATATATATATATATATATATATATATATATATATATATATATATATATATATATATATATATATAACTATAAAATTATTTTTACCTACATACGCCGGCGTTTCATGCTTACGCTTTCATCAGTGTAAGAAGTGACAATTCAAGAGTTACAGGGCCCGAAAAGGTTAGTAGAGAACCCCAGCAGAGTGCTCGATTATTAGGAAAATTAAAAAATATATGAGCGTAATAGTTATTTATATATGTATTACAGAGGATCAGGACAACATTTGTACTGTCGCTTTCAAATCCTAGCAAAGGAGACCTATGAACATGTCTCATAAACAGAGGCTAAAAAGAGTCCGGTAAAAAGGCCAACTATAGGTTAGCTTCGTTTGGGTTTGAAACCGACAGTACCGACGTTGCTCTGATCTTCTGTAATACACACACACACACACACACACACACACACACACACACACACACACACATATATATATATATATATATATATATATATATATTTATTTTATATATATTATATATATATGAGTTCTTCCAAATGTCGTATTTACGGATGTCTTGCGGTTGGTAAAACCCTATGTGGATTCTTATCTCATCCGATTGTTTATATTTTAGAGTTGTTCTACATGTTATCTTACGAAATATTTTGATTTGAGATTCATTTCATTTCCATGATGAATGACTTCTTTTAGCCTACGTTTGATCTTTCAACTGCCCAGTATATGGAAATAATCTGATTGGTGTCTTACATCCCAGTACAGACCGAGCAGTCTTGCAAAGTCAACCGCTGATATGCTAATCGTAATATCGCACAAGATTAACGAATCTCTTGATCGGAGCTTTGTTTCTAGAGCAATATCTCTCGACATATAAAAGGCATTTGATAGTGTCTTCAAAATATTGCTTGCTATTGAATATTTGGCAATGTCCTCGAAATCATTGAATCATTTTTCTCTGGTAGGTCTCTATAAGTAGTTGTTGATGGGCATAACTTCGAAGCACAAGGGTCTATCCTGGGCCTAACTCTTTTCTCGATCGTCGTTAATGATCTTCCAAATCATATTCTTAAATTATTTGTGGACATCTTCGCAGATGACACAACTGTCTATGACAGCACTTTGAAGAACACTGGTGATGAAGATCTCGCTGATTCTGTTTCTTCTAATCTAAAGCACGTTGTACAATGGTGAAAAAGTGGCTTGTAATTTTCAAAACCACTAATCCTATCATCAACGCTTTAATCGTTTCCCCCTTTCTAGTCGAAATGAACTGTTCTCTCCTTAAGGAAGCACCATGTTTTGATTACCTTCTGGCACTGACTTTCACTTCAGATTTTAAATGGACGATTTCATCCTATCTGTCGCTAAGACCACTGCAAAATGGTTGGAACATTATATCGCTCAGTAAAGTACCTGACCCCTGATGCAATCTTCTATCTATATAAATGTCAGATACATCCTAAGATAGAGTACTGCTCCCACATCTGGTTAGGCCCCGCTCAGATCATCATTCTGTGCCTAAAACAGTTCGAAATCGACTTTGAAATCTAATTGAAGATGAACTCTTCCGATTTTTACAGCCCATTTGTCAGAGAAAAGACGTCGCTAGGCTCTCTCTTCCCCATCGTTACTTTCATGGAAGGTTCTTGGCTGAGTTCCAATCTCTCTCTTCCTTGTACGACATGTTTTAATAAATATTTGCATTTCTGAATATTTTTTTATTTACTTTGCTTCATCCAAAACAAGGCTCATTGCCACTGAGCTCATAAAGGGCTACTGTGAATTAGGGGTCATAGCTACAGGGACATCCTAAGTGGAAAGTTGTGCTTCGATGTGTTTGTTCACATTACATTTAAATTTCTGCATGTTGGTACAGTATGAGAAACAGTAAGCAGGGATGGAATTCCAGAAGCCGAGCAGTACGAGGAAGAAAGCTATTAGAGTAGAAAGCCTTCCGGTATCTAGGGACCTGTACAGTGAAGGGGTGGGATTTTACTGATGGTCGGGTCGGTCGGGGGTATTCACGTCGTATAGGCACCAATGCAGCAAGTTCGTAGGAGCACATTCCATGAAAGTACTTTTAAAACAGGCACAGTGATGCAACATTGCTGTGATGGGACAGGAGCTGGAGCTTAATCAAAATCGTTTGGATATTTATGAAACTGTTGTGATGTGTTAATAACCCCCTCTTTCTCCCTCTCTCTCTCTATTTACTTTTCCATTCGACTCTCTTCTTCCACTCTTTTACCCATTCTTCCAGTCTTCTCTAAACATTCTCTTTCTCTCTTTCATATCCGTCTCTTTCTCTCTTCCTCGCTATTTCTTTCCCTATTTAAAAATTAAAATTAAACAATGCTTACATAAATATTTAGAATTTTACAAATCTTTTTTGTGATGTGATAATAAACCCCCTCTTCTCTTTTCCTTCTCACCCGCTCTATTTCCCTCTCTCTGTCTTCTTTCCTCCTCTTTTTTTTAGTCTCTTTATCCCTATCTCTCTCCTCGATTCTAAAATTCAAAGATGTTTTCATAAATATTTAGAATTTTAAAATATTTATAAAAAAAAATTTGCAATTACCGGATAATATAGGGAATGAGGACCCCAGAAATTGGAAAGACAAAAAGGGACAAAATTCGGTCTACACCGGTTGACCTTATCGGTTTACCTTAACGCACGTTGCATTTTGTAAACAAACTGATTATAATGCTGTGTTCTTTGGATTTTCGTCAAAAGCCTGCTTTTTAATATAGGAACAGATATTTATTTAAAGAAATATTTCTTAAATATTTATTTTTAATGTAATATGTTTTTCTTTATTTAAAACCTTTAAAGACTTTTACAGAGTGTGCATATTTTGTTTACTTATTAAAAAGTCGTGTAAATATAAAAAACGCACCTAACATGAAAACATAAATATTTAATATAACTCCCCTTTTCTTAAAATACACAACACGAAAAATAGAATCTTCTGTGTTTATTAAAACGTATTGTAAAAAAACGACGCACCCTATAAGACTTTATTTTATTATGCATTCTGCCCTCGTAGGTGGGGAGTAAGTAGTGACACGAAAACATTTTAGAACGAGAATTATGCAATGTTTCGTTTTATTATTAAAATAGTTTTGTAAATAAGAAAAACGCATCCTCCATTAAAAACGAATATTTAATAAATATTTCTTAAAATAAATATTTACCTACCTTAAAAAGCGAGCTTTGTTATTCGTTTGTTTACAAAAAGCCACGTGCGTGAAGGTCAACCGGTAAGGTCAACTGGTGTAGACCGTATTTCGTCCCTTTTAGTCTTTCCAATTAACGGGGTCTTTATTCCCTATGTGATGTCTTTAGAGTTTTCAAATATTTATTAAAAAAACATTTGCAATTTACGAATGTCTATGAAACTGTCTTTCCATGCAATAGACCCTCCTTCCGTCCCTCTCTTTCTCTCCCTCTTATCACCTGTATCTCTCTCCCGCTCTCCACTCGGTCGCTCTCTTCTCCCTCTTCCCCTGTCTCTCTTTTAATTATTAAATAATTCCTTTTCTCTTGGCATTTTTATTATTATTATTCACTCTTTATTCACTCTATTTGTCTTTCCTAACACATTATGAACACTCATACAGAAATGACGTGCGCACGGTGACAAACAAGCAAGCAAGACAATATGCATCTTTAGTAGTATATACACAGATTGTTAATTTTGTAAAAACAAAAGTAAAAATTTAGAAGAGAAATAAAACAAGAACAAACAAGAGATTTTGATAAAATCTTTGTACAGAATTTTTATTTGTATATTTTCATCGTATCAATTTGTTTTCATTCAATAAAAAATGGCGACGAAAGGAAGACATGCTTTCTTTATTTTGGATATGCATATATATATATATATATATATATATATATATATATATATATATATATATTCAAATCGAATAGTAATATTTTTATACACTCTCCCTTCGGAGTCTTTTTTGAAAAGCATTTGTTTGTTAATTTTACGAATAGTTTCTTTTCCCACAGAAAATGTCTCCTAGGGCGAAAGAAGCAATAAATTTGCTTCAAACACATTCAAAGACGAAAAAACAAAACACAAAAAAAAACAAAAACAAAAAAAAAAACAAATGAAAGGAATAAATAAAGGTTCAAATAAATAAGGCGATAAATTAGGTAGAATAAATATTTTGTTTTCAATTTCTTTTTTTTTTTTTACATTACCACAGCAGCCTGAATTAACAGGTGTTGAAAAAGATGAACAATTTTCATGATTTGGGCGCTGGACGCCATTTTGTTTATTTTACTGTAATGGTGAGAATGATTGCAGTTTGGGAAGCTACTTCGGAATAAAGATTTAAAGTTCATGTTTTTTCAGAGGGGAGTGATACTTCGCTAATTTACATTCGTTTTGATATGGACACTTACATTATAGGCGGGAATAAGTAACATCTTTCGATCAGTACGTCGTATTCGTTGACTTTACGTAAAAATTGAAGATTTCCTTTACACCGGCTATTAATTAAGTGTCCATTTTATAAGGAACGTATAATAATAGCGAAGTGAAATTGTGTTGTTATGTTTACGAGAATCGTGCGCTTTGGCCTTTTGTCTAGAAGCAAATTTTAACATCTGTTCTGATACTACACTTCATCTATTCTGTCCTCCGTTAGTGAAGAAGAAATCCTTCTCGATGGAGGGAATTAAAATTTTTGTCCCAATCCAGAGTTCCCCCCTTTTAAGGAACTGGATTCTTCTCCACATTAAAACCGACCTTGTGTCTAACTCTGCTCTTATTAGGACAGTAAAGGATAATAATTTTCAGTTTTGTTGTGTGTTTTATTAAGAATAAGAATAAGTTTTAAAATACCTATAAAAGTCTGCGGACTTTATTCATAAACGCCGCCATTTTTATTAGTGCAATGTGTCCGTAATTGTGAGTTGGTTTTCATGCCGAATACTGATTATTTTACTTATAATACAAAATAAATAAAAATAAGAATAATAATGAAAAAATGATAAAAATAAATAAATAAATAGAGATGCAGAATATTTGTCCCCTTAAAGAAACTTCGAACACATGCTTATATATTAAAAACAAACAAAAAACAAATCTGATCCAGAGTTTTGTAATCTTTGATGGTGGTGGGGGTAACTTGTACATGTTTATAACTAAAACTAGGAATACGAGCGGGACCCCGTGGAAATTCCACGGTTCTTTCTACATGAATCGGTAGTATATTTTTGTTTATAATAATACTCCTTTTGAAATAATAAATGTCTGCCAGGGTCAATACTGTAAAGAAAACAATAATATATTAATAAATAACACCGGACATTAGATTTATGTATTTGTATAGTTAAATATGATTACAGGTGTAAATAGACTAATAAATTGACCAAATGTCTGGTTGAATGTAAACGTCTGAGTACTTTCCATCAAAGGAATAAACACATACGCAAGAAACGCGGTAACGAATCCTTATTTTTTTACGGTAATGATGTTTATGTAGGAATTATTAATTTGTTAATATGTGAATTCAGGTTACAGGTAGGACAATTTCTTTTACAGACCTAGTACATCTATTACTGACCTAGTACATCTTTTACAGACCTAGTACATCCATTACTGACCTAGTACATCTTTTACTGAACTAGTGCATCTTTTACAGACCTATACGTGCGAGGTATTTCTTGTTTACGCTTCGATAACCATTGCAAATGATTTTGCGTTATCGTTAAAGCCGCTTACCATTGGTCTTTTCTAGAATTTGGGTGGCAATAAGCCTGTCCAGGGTCCTTGTATTATCCCCCACTTTTCCAGTGGAGGGTAGTTAATGCACGCACTCTTCGGTCTTTCCACCCTCCTTGACCCTTCACGGCTATTTTGTGTGGTATCAGCCGGGGCTGATGCCATTTTTTTTGGGGGGGGGGGCGGGGAGCGGATTATTATTATTATTATTATTATTATTATTATTATTATTATTATTATTATCATCATCATCATCATCATTATTATAAATATTTATCTTCTTATTATTAATGTTTCTTATTAATATTTTTATTCTTCTTATTATTAATAATATTTTTGTCTTCTAGTTATTATTATTATTATTATTATTATTATTATTATTATTATTATTATTATTATTATTATTATTATTATTATTAATATTTTTCTTATTATTTTAAATAATATTTTATTCTTATTAAAATTTCTTTGTCTTCTTATTCTTCTTCTTATTAGTAATAGTATTGTTAATAATGATAATCTTCTTCTTCGTATTATTATTGCAAGAAATGTCAAATCGGAATGTAAGGTTGAGTGTATAATATAAATAGTTTAAAATGAAAGTTTTTGGTCGTAATACATTTTTTCATGTATATAAAATAATTTAACTTAAAACTAAGTTGAATATCTTGGAATGATTTAATAAGCCAAACAATGTTTTTCCTTTTTTCTTTGTATTTTTGTTGTGATCAGAACGTATACAGATGGCATTGTTGAAATTGCCTGAAATGAAGTTAAAGGGATTTTTGTACTTGTGTTACACAAGTGCAAAATGCAAGGAAATGTTGTTTTTTTTGATAATTCAGTAGTAAGTCTTAACATGTTCTATGGAATGATCATAAGTTGGAATTTCGCATTTCCGAAGATTTCATAGTTTTATAAACTCTCTCTTTCACTTTCTCACCATCTCTCTCTCCCCCCCCCCCGCCCCCAACACACACAGCTCCAATGTGTATTTAAAAATATGATTTTGTTCATGGATCAAGTCTTTTGAGGTATTAATACAGATGAAAATATAGCCAACGAATTATTATTCACATCAGCTTGGAACACACACACACACACACACACACACACACACACACACACACACACACAGTGATGGAATATAAGTGATTTTAGTTTAAAATTAGAATGCTCCATATTTTCAACACAATTATTATTATTATTATTATTATTATTATTATTATTATTATTATTATTATTATTATTATTATTATTAACAACAACAACAACAAAACAATAATAATAATAATAATAATAATAATAATAATAATAATAATAATAATAATAATAATAATAATGGTGATGATGGTGATGATTTGGTCTCCTACATTCTTGCAAACGGTTTCTAAGTTAATACATTTTAACACGTGACTATATTTCAAATGTTATTCTACTGGAGAAATATACTAAGGTTGTATAAAAAATATTTATGGCAAATAAGCTACACAGAAACATTTGTGTTTTATTCACAAAGGTAATATAATAGTTTGCTCAACAGTTGACCTGTCGAATTCCTGGTATTAAACACGAACGTGTCTATGTAACTTGCCATAAGTATATTTACCCACGCATATATATATATATATATATATATATATATATATATATATATATATATATATATATATATATATATATATATATATTATTCTGCTAGAATGAAACGTATATGTATGTAAATAATAATTAAATCATATTTAATAAATAATTATTTATAGCCTCCTGACGGCTGGGTCTGTAAGAGAAATAGACAAATAGGTCGTCGATTAAAACTAATAATGCCATTCCTGTCCACGTGATTCGATGAACACTGTTCAGAAAACTTACTAGTCATCTGCTTGCACAGACATTTAGTGGGTTCCTCTCACTTCTGTATAGCTGTTAGGTTGGCCGCATATATTGGAATGTTTGGATTTGAGTAAAAAGGTGACCTATGTCCGGTGTTCGAATCGTTCGACAGGCAGAACAGTGATCACAATCCTGATGATTCCACAAGAATTAAACGTATAGGTATGTGGATAATAATTAAATACTATTTAATATATATATATATATATATATATATATATATATATATATATATATATACATATATATACATATATATATACATATATACATATATATATATACATACACACACACACACACACATATATATATATATATATATATATATATATATATATATATATATATATATATATATATATATATATATATATATATTACTATTTCATGAATCCACATAAAATTTTATAAGGATATATAATTTTTTATGTATCAATTTTCAGTATGTATATCAACAGTGCTCGATACGTAAGTAGAGCTAGGTAGTAAGCTATGAAAATATATTTTAGCCTGAAGATTCCCCTGGGGATGAAACGCGGGAGCCTGTGTGTTGCCATAAATATATTTTCATAGCTACTATATATATATATATATATATATATATATATATATATATATATATATATATATAAGTATGTGTGAGTTTCCTGTTCACTCGGAGCTGAATCAAATATAATTAACACTATATATACATATATCTATTTGAAATTGAGATAATATATATAATGTCATGCTTATATCATTGTCAAAATATTTATGCTTATTTCTATGTGATAATATTTATTAATCAATATTTGTATTTCAAGTTTTACCGTTTTGATAACAGTAAATTTCGTAAGTAAATAAAACGTATATGTTTGTGTATCGGCATGGTCGTGTGTTGGCGGGGGTTTGGATTTTTATTAATTAAACATTAAACCTGGACAATTAGCTCTAATCTCGAATAACATGAATTGCAAATCTACAGTTTTATGAATTCGTTGACTCCCCCACTCTCAAAGCAGACCCCCCTTTAAAATATATTAATTAATAACGAATTCGCACGAATATTTTGTGAGTTTAGTTCGAGGTTTTAGAGCTTTAGTTCAACGTGGAAATGAAATTATTACGAGATTTTGCAAGGAACGTGTTTCGTTCGTTACGAGTATTGCACATGTTTTCAAAATATTGTTCCGTTTCGTTTAACTTCTTTAGTGTTAGACGTGAATCTCGCTCGGCCCAAGACGGCAACCATTCAAATGTAAAAGGATGAATGTTAAAACAAGAAAAATTACATTTCAGTTACAGTTATTTCCAAACAGCAATCTACGCACGCCATGACAGTTACAAAAGAAATAAATGCAACCTTTTGTTAGTTCGTTACTCTATATGAGAATATGACGCTAAAGGGGGTTACTGGAATTCTGTTTATTGTTGACAATATTAACCATATTTTTTTTTAATGGAATGTTTTATTTAACGACATTTTCATTTAAACTTTTTTAAATAAAAATCAACCCTACATTTTTTTGAACGCAGAAATAATGGCAATAATTTTCGGTTCGCTCCTTGTCGGGCTCGTCTAAATCACGTGGTGAAAAGTGATTTGAGAAAAAACAGTAAAATATATACTTAAAAAAATAGCACGACGGGATTATAGATAGGAGATTCTGACTTGCCTTACTATATATATATATATATATATATATATATATATATATATATATATATATATATATATATATATATATATATATATATGCGTATGTATACATTTATATATATATATATATATATATATATGGGAAATGAAAAAAAAAAAATGCGCGTGTGTGTTTATGTATGTATACACACATATATATGTGTATATATACATATATGTGTGTATGCATACTCATATATATATGTGTATATATACATATATATATATGTATGCATATATATGTGCATATGTATATATATATACATATATATGTGTGTGTATGCGTATGCATATATATATATATGTGTATATATATATGTATGCACATATTTATGTGTGCGAATGTATATATATGTGTATGGTTATATATGTGTATATATATATATATATATATATATATATATATATATATATATATATATATATATATATATATATATATATGCACTTTACTTCAGGCCAAAGTGTTTCTCTAAATCTCTAACACCTTGTTCTATGTCCATGCACATTCCAGCATCGTTATCATTATTAGTTATGTACTAGGAGTTTTACACCAGTCATTATCAGTGATTGCTCATTGAAAACGACGGGTGGCGTTTCATTGAGTTTGAGTGATTATTATTAACCAAATGATTATTTTCATTATTCGCCAGTAGTTTCTGCATCATAATCACAATCGTTATTACCATCTTTGTCAGATATGTTTCAGCCGTTGAAATTCAGTAAACGATTTGGGCAGTGCGTGGTTGCCGAATGGATGTGTCGCGGACGATGGAATCGGCTATACCGAGTTTAAGTACTATCGAAATAAAAAATAAAAAAAGCCGTTACGGAACGTATTGCTGAATTGTTCACAATTGGTGTCCTGTTTCGGCATGAAGTAATTTTTAAGAACTGTTGATATGTTGTACAGCAACCAAACCAAATTCGAAAGACGAGTATGGTTATATGTTGTCCATGAGTATCTTAAACAACGATACTCAGATTTTATTTATAGTCGTTTTAAATAGACAACCGTTAAAACAGTTGTTGTGAATGTTAATGTGTTTTTATCAATTCATGCGTTCATGGTATTGCTCAAACTCGAATGCTTTCTCTTTAGATTATTGTGTTAAAGTCCGATTCACGCATTGTCGAATATTAATAGACGTGCCTACATTGTCGAATCTTAATGGTCAAACCAAACATTGTCCAATTTTAATGGTTGATGCGCACATTGTCCAATTTTAATGGTTGATGCGCACATTGTCCAATTTTAATGGTTGATGCGCACATCATCAAATGTAATAGTCGCGTCGCACATAGTTGTATTTGAATGTTTGATCCGCACATTGTCCAATTTTAATAGTCGCGCCGCACATTGTCTAATTGTAATGGTCGATCCGCACATTGTCGCATTTTAATAGTCATTCCATGCATTGTTAAATGTCAATGTTCTTTCAAAAACAATGCCGAATTTTAACCTGTTTGGTTTGTCCTTCCATAAATAACAATTGACTTAAAAACAAACTTGAATCGAAATTGGTGAGAAAATGAAATGAACTATTCATGTTCAATAACCATATTACTATATATATATATATATATATATATATATACAAAATCATATGTTTGATAATACAAACGTCTTATATACACATGTACAATTATATATATATATATATATATATATATATATATATATATATATAAACTTGGTAAGGTTTTTGGTTGTTTTGTCAATTGTTCCTTTTTCTCTTGTATAGTCTCCGCTCTGAACTGTTAGTGCGGTTCTACGAGAAAGAGTTTGTACGGGAAGAACCAAAAATTATCAAGAATACATTTTTTTTCTGTTTTGTATTACGACACATTAATTTCTTCGTCCTCGCTATCGCTTTCAGAAATGTTAATGTCCATGTTATGATCTTCCGGAAACGGAGACGACGATCCGTGTACGGAGGGACTGACCCCTCGCGAAATAGAGTCCATTTCTTTCATGTTATCGTTTTTGGGGGAGCCTTCCATGTCGTCTGAATCGTCTCCCTTGCCGACGTCGCTGAGATCAGGGTTGGGGTTATTTTTGTTCGGTAAGGTAGATTCGCGTGTTCCACCGGATGACAGGAGTTCGCGTTCTTTTGAGTTTCGCCACTTCATTCTTCGATTTTGAAACCAAATTTTTACCTAAAGAAAGAATTTAAAAAAAAAATGGAGACATTGTAAATCAACGTGGGATAAATTTAATTGCGGCTAATAGAAAATCAGTAAGTTAAATAAATATATCAGTTCATAAGTAATACACATGCAATAGGGAAAGTAACACTTTAACACGCTATTATTTATAAGCTCTATCATTTTGATATCTTTTTATATAATACATGAATGCTCTATCATTTTGATATCTATTTTATATAATACATGAATGCTCTATCATTTTGATATCTTTTTATATAATACATGAATGATCTATCATTTTGATATCTATTTTATATAATACATGAATGCTCTATCATTTTGATATCTATTTTATATAATACATGAATGTTCTATCATTTTGATATCTATTTTATATAATACATGAATGCTCTATCATTTTGATATCTATTTTATATAATACATGAATGCTCTATCATTTTGATATCTATTTTATATAATACATGAATGCTCTATCATTTTGATATCTATTTTATATAATACATGAATGCTCTATCATTTTGATATCTATTTTATATGATACATGAATGCTCTATCATTTTGATATCTATTTTATATAATAAATGAATGCTCTATCATTTTGATATCTATTTTATATAATACATGAATGCTCTATCATTTTGATATCTATTTTATATAATACATGAATGCTCTATCATTTTGATATCTATTTTATATAATACATGAATGCTCTATCATTTTGATATCTATTTTATATAATACATGAATGCTCTATCATTTTGATATCTATTTTATATAATACATGAATGCTCTATCATTTTGATATCTATTTTATATAATACATGAATGCTCTATCATTTTGATATCTATTTTATATAATACATGAATGCTCTATCATTTTGATATCTATTTTATATAATACATGAATGCTCTATCATTTTGATATCTATTTTATATAATACATGAATGCTCTATCATTTTGATATCTATTTTATATAATACATGAATGCTCTATCATTTTGATATCTATTTTATATAATACATGAATGCTCTATCATTTTGATATCTATTTTATATAATACATGAATGCTCTATCATTTTGATATCTATTTATATAATACATGAATGCTCTAACATTTTGATATCTATTTTATATAATACATGAATGCTCTATCATTTTGATATCTATTTTATATAATACATGAATGCTCTATCATTTTAATATCTATTTTATATAATACATGAATGCTCTATCATTTTGATATCTATTTTATATAATACATGAATGCTCTATCATTTTGATATCTATTTTATATAATACATGAATGCTCTATCATTTTGATATCTATTTTATATAATACATGAATGCTCTATCATTTTGATATCTATTTTATATAATACATGAATGCTCTATCATTTTGATATCTATTTTATATAATACATGAATGCTCTATCATTTTGATATCTATTTTATATAATACATGAATGCTCTATTATTTTGATATCTATTTTATATAATACATGAATGCTCTATCATTTTGATATCTATTTTATATAATACATGAATGCTCTATCATTTTGATATCTATTTTATATAATACATGAATGCTCTATCATTTTGATATCTATTTTATATAATACATGAATGCTCTATCATGTTGATATCTATTTTATATAATACATGAATGCTCTATCATTTTGATATCTATTTTATATAATACATGAATGCTCTATCATTTTGATATCTATTTTATATAATACATGAATGCTCTATCATTTTGATATCTATTTATATAATACATGAATGCTCTATCATTTTGATATCTATTTTATATAATACATGAATGCGCTATCATTTTGATATCTATTTTATATAATACATGAATGCTCTATCATTTTGATATCTATTTTATATAATACATGAATGTTCTATCATTTTGATATCTATTTTATATAATACATGAATGCTCTATCATTTTGATATCTTTTTTATATAATACATGAATGCTCTATCATTTTGATATCTATTTTATATAATACATGAATGCTCTATCATTTTGATATCTATTTTATATAATACATGAATGCTCTATCATTTTGATATCTACTGTTGATACTATTTTAAAACTCTATTATTTTTATATCATTTTTGTTTAATATTTTAAATCTATCATTTTTATGTCTATTTTATATAATGTTTTAAAACGCTATCCTATAGTTTTACCATTCAGATATTATTTGATGTACTATTTAAAAACTCTATCATTTTGATGTCTATTTTATATACTATTTTATAAGCTCTGTTATTTTTATATCTAATTTATATACTATTTGATGAGCTCTCCTATTTTAATATCTATTTCATATACTATTTTATAAGCTCTATAATTTTATATACTATTTTATAAACTCTGTTATTTTTATATCTAATTTATATACTATTTTATGAGCTCTATCATTTTGATATCTATTTTATATACACTTTTATAAGCTATTCTATTTTGATATCTATTTTATATACTATTTTATGAGCTCTATCATTTTGATATCTATTTTATATACTATTTTATGAGCTCTATCATTTTAATATCTATTTATATACAATTTTATAAGCTATTCTATTTTGATATCTATTTTATATACTATTTTATGAGCTCTATCATTTTGATATTTATTTTATATACTATCTTATAAGCTCTGCTATTTTGATCTCCATTTATATAATATTTTATGAGCTCTATGATTTTGATTACTATTTTATATACTATTTTATAAGGTCTGTTATTTTGATATCTATTTTATATACTATTTTAAATGTAAATAAGTAGGTTACTGTACAGTTAGTCAACAAAGACAGAAATAAGAGAGAAAAGAAGAAGTGAGAAAGAGAGAAGCGGGAAAACTATTTAAGTAATAGAGAGAGAGAGAGGGAAAGAGAGAGAGAGAGGGGGAAAGAGAGAAAGAGAGTTATTAGCAGGTATCCATTATACTGTGAATACACGTGTGCTAGCCATTACGGTAATGATGATGATAGTATTGACTGTTGTTGTAGTTGAGCTTACCCCCACCCACACCTTCGCGTTTGTAACAGCTGGTTCAGAAGAACGGATGATACACCACTGATCATTGATTAAGCATAGTCCGTGAAGCTTGGGTGAGCTATGGCGAGGGAAGCGGTGCTCCCCGAAGATAGGGGCGACCGGAGCAAAAGAGGGGCGGACGGTGTCTCTTTAGTTCAGAGGTAGGGTTGCACGACTGCATGAGTGTAGTCTGACCGTGTGGCCCCTAGTCTCTGCACGTGGGTGGGGTTGCGGGATAGCGCTTTAAGAGTTCACGCTTTTGCAGTTTGTTATTGGGGAAGATGTCAAATAAGATATGTGTACTTTCTTTAGATATGTCTTCTTTCGCACGTATACAAACACGCACTATCTGCTTGTGCTGATGTGAAAGAGCAATAAATAAATAAATAAATTCCCGGAGGAAAAACAAGAAAAGTTATTGTAGTCTTTGAATAAGGATGTATACTCTCAATGTTGATGTTTCCGGGATTAAATATAAAAATATCAAACATAATTATACGCACTGCTTTTTAATGACAACCTAAAGCGTATAAGAGTCATCAGATGAATCGCTCACGGTGTATAACCTACGGCCATTGTTGTATCTTATTGAATTATTATAACTCTTTTCCTGAGAAAGCATCCAGCACTGTATACGAGTGTAAATCCGAAAAAAAAACTCATCAGCTATAGTTACATATATATATATATATATATATATATATATATATATATATATATATATATATATATGTATGTATGTATGTATGTATGAATATATATATATGTATATATATGTGTGCGTATGTATATATATATATATATATATATATATATATATATATATATATATATATATATAGTCTCGGAAGTTTCTCAACCATTAAAACTATATTTAAAAAAAACCCCAAAAAAAAACTTATAGTCCCAAGTCTTTCAGTGGAAAATCACTCATGTAAGTCAATTTATTTTTTACAGTTATTATATTAGTTTATTTCTAACACTATTTAAAGGGATCATCAGTTGTTTACCATGAAAAACTGTTAAAACCATTAAAAAAACTGTTAAACCATTAAAACTATATTAAAAAAAAAACAAAAAAACTTATAGCCCCAAGTCTTTCAGTGGAAAATCACTCGCCGAATTCCGCTATTTACAGTTAAAGTTCTTCTCTATTTACTAACTGGTTGACAATGGCCTGCGGGTAAGATCTTCGACTACGAATCAATGGCGATTTGTGTTCGGGGTTCGCGCCCACCGACCGTTGGGAATTAGTTCCTAGACTTAGCATGAAACATCGATGTCTCTAGGTATTTAAATATTTAATATTTATTTATAACAATACAATATTATATATATATATATATATATATATATAGGTTGAGTTAAATAACATTAGCAGGTTATTTATGAGTTCCTATAATTTGAACCCAACAAAACGAGTCTGAACATTATATTTGAGATGATTCCAAAACATTCTACTTCAGCGCCTCTCATAACATCACACATAGAAGTCAAGCAAGAAAGACATCACACTTTAGTATTATTTAAGAATACATATATCCAGCTATGATAGAAAAAACATATTTATATATAAAAGGTTAACTCAGTTTGTTTGAAGCATTGTTTAGAGAAAATACTAAGGTGTAACGGATAAAGAGGAACTGAAGCAAATTAAGACATATAACGGTGAACTGAGTTTTGAAGTTCCACCCTTTATTAATATTCATTTCATCTTACAATCTTAATTTCCGTATAGCATAATATTTCGGGGGAAAATCCCTTCCTAATATGTGTGTTCAACTTTATTTCGAATGTGCAAGGGAAACCTTTGCGAATAGTTCTAAACTGCGTTAGTAGGATAATTCAGTATAAGCCTACATAGTTAAGCGACCCTTCTCCTCTCCAAAATGTTAAGAAAAGTACAATGTGACCAAACGTTGACCTCAAAAATAAAATTTTGCAAGGATATTTTAACTTGATAAGTTGTTACTTCCAGTTAGAGAACTGTTTAAAAACCGAGTCGCTGAGAGAGAGAGAGAGAGAGAGATAGATAGGGAAATTAATAAACAGTGTAAATGTCGATAGGGTCACCACAGAGAAGTGGTGTGATGTGAAAGACCCGAGACCATAGAGAACCTGCTGTACGACATTACTGACGATATGCATTGGTGCATCTTTCAGACGTATTTTGATAAATAATATTGGCTTGATTGAAATTTTTTTCGAAATCGATATACTATCAAATACTGTAGGTATTTTCCTCCTCGCCAAGAGGTCAGACACAGGGTCAGGTGGGAGTTTGAAAAGCCAGCGCACTGTGGTAATCATAGTTAATAAAATGTTCAAAAGAAAATGTCTTACCTGTGAATCTTTGAGTCCAAGTTTGGCCGCTAATTTCTTGCGGTCTGGTTTACTTATGTATTTCTGTTTCTGGAACATCTTTTCGAGTCCCTTTCGCTGGAGATCGGAAAAGACGGCCCGTCGGAGCATTCCACGTCGCGGTTTGCCTCGGATGTTGTTCAGGAAAGAAAATGTGTTGGGGATTGGAAGTAAAGGCGTTGCTAAGAAGACAAAAGAAAAACGAAACATTATTAGTTGTGTAACTCACGGATTAAAAATAAATAAAAAAAGAAGAATTATGTACAACTGCACAAGAACGAACAATGTCATGAAAGTTTGTTCGAATATGAAATGCAATCTGAAGTCTACATTACACACAATAATATTTTTTGGTTTTCCTTTTTCAATTTCCATATTGTCGGAACACTTTTCCATTCTTTATTATATATATATATATATATATATATATATATATATATATATAGTTGAACACTTTGACGATGGCGTCCTTTTAATAGGTTTAATCTCTCGCTGATTTCCCGGGTTGTTGATAACGGCCGTGTGGGCTAAGACGTTGGAATTTGAGTTTGAAATATGACTCGGGATTCGTGTCCCGCAACCGGTATGAATAATTCATCTCTACACTGACAATTCCCAAAAGGATGAAACATATACGTATGTAGATAAAAACAAATATTTATAATTATATATATATATATATATATATATATATATATATATATATATATATATATATATATATATATATATATATAATGTTGAATACCTTATATATTGTGTTTTTTCTTCATGTATATATGAAAAAATTTGTTTTGAATCTCTCTCTCTCTCTCTCTCTCTCTCTCTATATATATATATATATATATATATATATATATATATATATATATATATATATATATAACCATTATATAATACATATTTAATTTTTATCTTCATACATATACATTTCGAAATCATCAGTGTAGAGATAACTGTTCAAACTGCTTACACGATTCGAACCACGGAAGAACAGTCACCTTTTAACTCAATTCCGAACGCTTAAACTAATGTGGCCCAATTCAGTTACCCGACCAAATGAGAAACAAATCCGATTCATGTCAAGCAGGCGGACAATCAGAGTCAGCCGTCATAAAAGTGTTCAACAGAACATTCATAGATTAGATAAGACGGCTTTTATTATTGCTCATTAAAGAGCCCAGCCGAAAGGGGGCTACAATAATTATTTAATAATAAATATTAATTATTATCTAAATACGTTATATATTACATTTATCGGATCAGTAGATAAATTTACCAGAGTGCTCAATTGCTTCTGCAAAGCGTAATCACATTTTTTTTTGCTGTGATTCCATAGTGACGGCTGACGATCTACTGTACACTTAATTCGTAGGCCTTCTAGTCAGAAGCGTGCATCTACCACGAAACCTGAGATCATTAGGTACAGAAATGGTCATATATGTATATATATATATATAAAATAAAAGCAAACACAGTTGTTTATTTTTAACAACTGTAAATCTTTTACAATAGAGTTAGTTGAAGACTAGAGTTATACGACTCACTGCCTTCTGGACTTGTGCACTATAACTATATAATACCCCCTCCCCATGCACAGTTTAGTATAAGTGGGGCTTTAAAGAGCATCGAAAAGAAAACTAAATGGCTAGACCACTGTCATGGATGGCGTTAACTCATTCAATGACGTCAATTGATTGACCTTCTCTTTTTATTACTGTGGGTCATTCGTAATGATTCCTGATTATACTTCGTTATTATTATCCTATATATTTTGTTTTCATTTTCTTGTTATTCCGTATACTGGTCTATTTTCTTTCTTTTTTTCATAATCATTCATTTCATTTTCCATGTAGATGTGTCCTTCCTTTCTTTCTATCATTCCTTCCATTTCCTATTTCTCTCAGTCATTTTTTCATTGATAAATAATTATTATTATAAAAATAAATTCTCTCACACATTCTTAGATTCTTTCTTTCTTTGGTATCATTCTGTTCCCTTATTCCTTTCTATCTCATATGTTTCTTTTTCTTTTCATTCTTATTTTAAGGTCCAAAATATCCCCGCCCCCTAAAAACCAATCGTCCTCCTGTACCTTAAGAAATTCTGCCTAATCCTATTTTTGTCTCTCCCCACCCCATAACTTCACCCCCGTCCCAAACCGCTAGCAAGCTGGTGTACCTAGTCTGCCAACTGGCACGTGGGCTGGCAAAACAGTTTCCCGGGGCTGATGAATGGGGCTCCAATTTTGGTGCACAACTGCCCTGCCGACCCCGTTTCCTGTGACGACAAAGGCAGAAATAACAATATTTTTCTGTCACGAGACACAAGAGTCTTCTTTTAGTATATAAGTGAATAATATACTAATTGATAAAGTAAATAATTGCGACGTATATATATATATATATATATATATATATATATATATATATATATATATATATATATATATATATATATCCACGTTGAAATTATTTACTTAATCAATCAGTATATTATTCACTTATATATATCTACGTAAGGTTAGTGGGAGAGAATCCCAGCAGAGTGCTCAATTATTAATAAAAATAAAGATAAGAGCGTAATATTTATATTTAAATATATATTTACAAAAGGGACCTTCTGTAAAACATTAATATATATATATATATATATATATATATATATATATATATATATATATATATATATATATATATCTTTATCGAAAACGCATTTTTATCATTTTCTAATAAAGAGCGAAGAACTGCTTGAAATTTTAAAATGATGATAACACCTATAATTTTACATGCTTTTATGTTTTTCACAAGGCTATTTTTTATTTGTCGAATTCAAATGTGAAGAAACTCATTATATATATATATATATATATATATATATATATATATATATATATATATATATATATATATAGAGAGAGAGAGAGAGAGAGAGAGAGAGAGAAAGAGAGAGAGAGACAGACAGACAGAGAGAAAGCGGAAAAAGAAAAGAATGAACCAAACTTAAGAATAAAAAGAATATCCCACGAGCATATATTTATGAAAACCATCCTATTTTAGTTACGGAAAGTGCTAATATCGTCAGTGTATAAAAAGTCATTGTTGTTGAGATCGGTTAATGAGGGGGGGGGGGGTCTGTAGCCGGGGTTTTCGTCGGAAGAGATGGAATCAATCAATCGCATCAAGCAAAACGATGAAGCAAATTGGAGCAAGCGGTAATGAAGTCGTTTTTTTTCAGGGAGAGGGGTATTTTGTATCCATCACATACGCCCTCCCTTCTCCTCCGACATTGAAGACAAGAATAATAGCCCTGGTATTATCACAAGGGTCAGAAAGGCGTTGAAATGGTGTTTGGGAATGGCGCAGGTTAGTGTTATTTCTATAGTCTAGTCCTTCTCTCTCTCTCTCTATCTATCTCTCTCCCTCTCTCTCTGTTTCTCTCTCTCTCTCTCCCTCTCTCTTCTTTCCTGTTTCCGTTCTTGCGGCTGTCGTTAATCGTCTTCGGGAAATTGGAAGAGGAAAAGGCGGAGATGACATTACAGGAAAAGAAGGGATGAGAACGGCTGGAGAAAGATGAGGAAGACGGCGATAACCTAAAGGATGACAATTGGTAACAAACACTCGCTGATATGGATCGGTGAGGAGTGTGTGTGTGTGTGTGTGTGTTGGGTGCGGTCAAGGAGGCATTTGAAACTAGGGGACAGAAAGGGTATTGTTTTGTTTCGTTGTTTTGTGTTTATTTGTTTGTTTATCTATTGTAATTGTGACAAATTCAGACTTGGCTTATCATTTAACGAGGGTGGCGAGGGTGGTGTGAGAAGAAAAAGAAATGGAAAAGAAAAGAAAACGAAAAAAGAAAGATATAAAGGGGCTGATGAAATAAAACATAAATGAAAGACAGAAAGAATTCAGAAAAGAACGAGAAAATAAAAAATGCGACGAAACTAAGAAATTAAAGAAGAAAATCAAAAAAGAAAAAAAACAGAAAGAAGAATTATAAAATGATAGGATTATAAAGATACAAGAAGAGGAGAAACATCAGATATGACGGAAGAGAAAATGAAGAATAAAATGAAAGAGTATTACAAAACATATTGATTAAAGAGAATGAAAGCATCGAATGTAAAAGAATAGATAAAAGAAGGCATAAAAAGAAAAAAAATCTGAATGAATGAAGGGGAATGAAAGCGTAAAAAGAATAAAAATGAATGACTGAAATGAAACTAATGCATAAAAGAAAAAAACATATATGAAAGGTAAATGAAAGTATAACAAGGAAATAAATGAATAAAAAAGAGAAAGAATGCGTAAAAAGAAAAATGAATAAAAGAAAGATGAAGAAAAATGAATGAAAGGAAGAATAATGAGGACGTACAAAGAATGAATTAATGAAGTCTAGGGTGAGAATAAACAGAAACGAATGCGACAAGGAAAAAGAAGAAAATAGTGAATGAAATTAAAGGAATAAAAACTAAAATGGTGGAAAGAAGGCGAATGAAACTGCAAAGAAAACGAGGTTTTATGGAAGGTAGCGTCAGTTGTGATCAAATTACTTAACACGATCTACTTCAAGTTATTTATCTACCTCCAACAGCGGTAAGATGTGACACAAGGTCGGGAAAGTGGGATTTGAAAAACCAGCACCCGAGAAATTGAACACTCTGGCCTACAAAAAATGCTTGGGCAGCCCCGTCGGCATTCCCCGGTAGGGGCGCCTCAGACAGTAAGCAATAAACTTACTTCTCCCTAAAGAGGGGAGGCAAAGCCTGGGAGGGTGGACCTCCTAGAACTGCACAGAACAAACCCACAGACCGGCGTAAATCAAGCCCCGAAGGCCAAGACAATACCAGTCTATGGGGTTTTTATTTACTCCTTCCCAGGAGTTAGGCACAAGGCCAGTTTTATCTTACTCCCACAAGTAAGATGTGACCCAAGATCGGGTCGATAAAGTGGGGTTTGAAAAGCCAGCGCTCGAGAGGTGAGCACTCTGGCCATTTAAAAAGTGCCTGGGCAGCCCCGTCGGCATTCCCCGGTAGGGGCGCCTCAGACAGTAAGCAATAAACTTACTCCTCCCCAAAGAGGGTGGACCTCCTAGAACTGCACAGGACAGGCGTGCAGTATCCATCGGAACAGATACTACACTTTGATCCCGGCCAAAAGGCCAGGGATCTACTTCAAATTGTCTTCATTTCAACTTATTTATTGCTAACGGACCAATCAAAGATATGGACATAAAACAAGCATAACTTTATCCCAAAATATGCGATCGTTTTCAATTTTAAACAGAATTGAAATAATTTTACCGCTTTATCCAATTTTATTTTACTCCACTTCTAATCTATTAAAATTAGTTTATAATTGGTCATTTTGCTTACCCTTTTGGCCATATATCTCTACCACTGATAATTCAACTTTATACACTTTTTAACCTTCTCTCATTGTTTGATCATATATGTCAACAATTTTCTCTTCTTATGGCGTCTATATTCTGTATAAAATAATATGTTTTGTTTCTTTCTTGTAATGTGCCACTCCCAACATGTAATACAGCGTCCGTTACTTTCAACCTTGTATCCCCCGAGGCATCCCTAAACAATGTTTCCAGATGCTCTGTTTCGATCCGAGATATACAAGAAATTACTCCCCACAACATGGATAACTTGCTGTATAATTGATGATGTTTAATCATGTTCCATTGATCCTGTCTATATTCTTTTACTTTTTCGTGTCAGTTCCATGTGCTGAAGATAGGATCTGATATCAATAAAAATAATTGATCTCTGAAACGATCGTACATAATCTGTTGTTATGTGGAATTCTTCGAACGCAGATTGATAATGTAATTGGATTTACGCACACACACACACACACACACAGACACACACACAGACACACAGACACACACACACACACACACATATATATATATATATATATATATATATATGTGTGCACATTACTAAATGTATATATATATATATATTAATATATATTAATATATATTAATGCATATATATATATATATATATATATATAATAAAAGTTTTATTTATACAAACATATGGCTACACACCCAGAAATGTTTTCTCATTATAGCTTTGATAAGCTCGATTTTCTCAGGTAAAAAAATAAGAGTCAGTACTCTATGCTTTCATATTGTTCAATATGTTCTTTAATATGAAAACGGAGAACGAACACTTATTTTTTGGCATGAGGAAATCGAGTTAATAAAAGCTACGATTAAAACATGTTCTGGATGTGTATCCATGATATGTTTGCATAAATTACTATTCTATTATATATATATATATATATATATATATATATATATATATATATATATATATATTTATTTATTTATTTACTTAAGTTAAAACAGCATGATACCGTCGGTTTAAAATCAGCGTTTTTTTTAAATCGCCGATTATCTTCAGTCAGATTGAGGAGTCCTGTTTGTGAAAATGAGAGTTCGCGCGTCATGATACATTTCCGCGTTATGTTTATTTTTTGCTAGTTTTTTTCTTTTAAGGGGATTAATTCAGCGTATTTTTCAGACAGCTATGGTGGTTATAAATTTAAATCTAATTTCTTATAAAAATAAAAATAATTAGAGGGAAAAAGAAGAAGAAGAACAACAACAATGATGATGATAATAATAATAATAATAATAATAATAATAATAATAATAATAATAATAATAATAATAATAATAATAATAATAATAGTCAGTACAAATAGTAATAATAATATTGAAAAAAACAACAATAATAATAATATTAATAAACTCTGATAGTTCTACTACTAATAATGATAAAAAAAAATAAATTGTCAGAATGGTAATGAAATAAATTTTTTTCATAATACTGATTATTAATTAATATGATAATTAAGTAATTAATAATAATAATGTTAATAAAAATAATATTATTATCGACGGTATCATACTATTTTGACTTGATCTTCTGTAACACCATATATAAATAAATATTTGGCTCTGATTTTAATTTTCAATATTTGAAAAACTCTATTTTATTAATCGAGCAATCTATTTGATTTCTTTCTACCAATCTTCCCAAGATACTGTTTACTGAATATTATAGTAAGAAAAATTCTTACGGTAGATTTGATCCTGAATTAAAATCTACGATATATGTGTATTAAAAAACGACACTTCGAAGGGAAAACTATTTATATCATTTGTGATAAGTCTTCAAACTAAAAACTTACACTGAAATGTAAATGTTTATATATATATATATATATATATAGAGAGAGAGAGAGAGAGAGTGAGAGAGAGAGAGAGAGAGAAAGAGAGAGAGAGAGAGAGAGAGAAAGAATAAGATGATACTTTAAAGATATAAATAATTTCTTTAAACAGTAGACTATCAGGATAAAACAAAGCTCAATATAATATTAATTGATAAATTAATCAGACTTTATTAAAGTTAAAGAATAACTCTTTGTTTTTGAACTTTAATACAATCTAATTAATTCATCATTTTATTATGTCATTCAATATATATATGTATATATATATATATATATATATATATATATATATATATTTATATTTATATATAATATATATAATATATATATATATATATATATATATATATTGTCTTTTTGTGTGTGTTTTCTAATGAGAATTAATTATGACAAATATTTTATAACAAAAACTTGTTTACAGTCTTATTTTTCCATGCAATTGCTAGAAAACGTAAACAAACAATAGAAATTTAAATAGAATTGTATTATAACTGAATGTGGCAAACAAAAAGAATCTCCGACTCAAAGTCCGCAGCAAACAGTGTCCGGTCAAATTTCAGTTCCTCATATTTAACTTCATCCGTAATATAACTTCCGGCGAGAGTTTCAGTTTCAAATTAATTCATTTATTTATTAAATTGTTAGGTGAATGTACAGAATAGTAAACAAAATCACTCCATCCATCTTAAGAATGACTTTCTAAATAATAACCTCATTATTTCAGATTATTTAGAAAGCTATTCTTAACATCGGGAGGTAGAGGAAGTCTTTAATATCAAGAACTGCATCTGACCGAACACCGTTTGCTGCGAACTTTGAGTCGAAGATTCTTCTTGTTTGCTCTGAATATAATGGATTCGAACTCGACTTGGCCTATGTCATAAGCCCAAGTGTTATCCGTTACATAAGCGTTTAATTTAGGCAACGGGCATCAAATTTTAAACACTGTTATTTACGAATAAAAATCGATTAATTACAATATTTTAAGAAAAAAATATGGCTGCGCGTTCAATGGTTTTGGTGGCTGGAATGTGTCCCTATTTATTTGCCTCCACACGAGGGCAGAGTTAGACACAACTCCCGTTTTTAGTGTGGGTAAAATCAATATTCCCCATAAAGGGACACGCTAGATTTGTACAAAAATAGAAATTGCTTCAGTCTAGAAGAATTTCTCCTTCACTGAACGAAGACGGGAAATATAAAGTGCAGTATCAGATCAGATACTACACTTTGGCGGGAATGTTTCTTTTTGGAATATGCAATTTTGTGTAAAATATAAGTAATATTATTTATCAATCTACTTTATTAACCTTTTTGTTTCCTAATTATCTTTGAAATAACTCGAGAATCCTAAAAAAAAAATGGTTCTTCCAAGATCATTTTAAAATCAAATTGTGACAATATAAAATTATTATTGTTTTGAACCGACGCCGGCAAAATGTTACTTTTTGCATACGTAGTCATTTTTGTGTTCAAATAAACGTCACGTTATGAATTTGATAGACACTTAAAAATTTAACGCATAAAAATAACCTAACATTATTATACATTCTTATAAAATGTTAGGGGTTGTTAGAAGCATTGATTTAATAACTATTAATATATGAGTGAACACTCCATCCTCACTCCCGTCAAAAATGGCGAAATAAAATTATGCTTCGCTAATGTTCGCACTAATCTTCATATTCATATAAAATAACGTCGCGGTCAGTGAAGTTAAAAAAAGAAATAAGAAAATAAAGAGAACGTCTCAAACTGACAAGTTTTAAAACAGAAAACGAAAAGAAAGGGGAATTAATCGGTATAGGAAAAAATAAAAAATAAATAAAACGTCTCATTATAGAAATAGAGCGAATCATTTCTTACCGAATTCATTTTAAATAGAGGGGTTGTCAGACTTGCTATTTACTTTTTACCCGCCCCCTATAAACTTGAAATGGTTTCGCCCGACCGTCTTTTACTTGCTAAATTTGTGTGGCGAGGTGATATATATCAATTAATATATATATATATATATATATATATATATATATCTGAAATTGTTATTCCCTGCACTGGTGAGAGCAATAAGCTTGAAACGCTAGCGTCTGTAGGTATAAATAATTTAATATTTATTTATAAATATTATATATATATATATATATATTCATACACATATGTATATATATATATATATATATATATATATATATATATATATATATATATATATATATATATATATATATATATACCTTCTTTGGAAAATCCCAGCAGAGTGCACGATTAATTAAGAATTAAAGTTAAAAATTAAGAGCATAATATTTATTTATTTTGGTACAGAAAAATTAGTACAACATTCGTACCGTCGGCTGAAGAGAGCCGGATGGCTAAGACTTTCCGAGCTTGAAACCGACGATACGAATGTTGTACTAATTTTTCTGTACCAAAATAAATAAATATATATATATATATATATATATATATATATTATTTTATATATATTTATATATATATATATATATGTGTGTCTGTGTGTGTATGAATATATATATATATATATATATATATATATATATATATATATATATATATATATATATATATATATATATATGTGCATGAATATATATATATATATATATATATATATATATATATATATATAGGTGCATGAAAATATATGTTTTTGCATATACTTTCTATGGCTTGATCCAAACTGCATGCAGTGTTGAACCCCCAATTTAGTAGCTTTGGGCTGTGTGAAGTCACCCCTAAGTAATCACCACCCCCGGGTCCATTATGACCCAGACGGAGTGGTAGTACCAGCGAGAGCCTCATCTACGGGTTAAACAAAAGCTGTCGTCTATAGAATGTTCTTTTAACAAATTATACGTCAACAAACTAAATAAACATACGTATGGTTTCGGCATAAAATGACCCAACGACCGTAGGTTGTTTTTTAGTACACTCCACCCCAACTAATGAAATTGTACATATATATTTTGTAAATAAAATAAACAAACTTCAAACCACTGGGAATAATGTGAGGTAAGTTTTCCTAAAAATTGAATGTGATATTTTTTGTAATTAGAAGTAGCGTAGAGAAGGCGGACTACGCCCAATTTTAGCCTTGTGCCACATCTTTATATTTTATTAAAAACATATTTTTTTGGTAAAATGTTGAGATGAATAAATCTTTGGCCTTATGGCTAGGACCAAAGTGTAGTCTGTGTTTTGATACGACACTATATATCTTCTGTCCTCGGTCAGTGAGGGAGAAATCCGTCTACACTGAGGCAATTTTTACTTTTGTCCAAATACAGAGTACCCCTTTTTTTTTGGGGGGGGGGGGCTGGATTTTCCCCACATTAAAAACCGTCTCTAACTTTTCACTCGTGTGGAGCGAAGTAAATAGGGACATGCCGTAAAACCCAATCAACAACCTAGTCATTCTTTCATTTATTCTCCATTCTGCCATTAGTTTCTTTTTTTTTACCGTTTCTAACACCCACTTCATGGCTGCCCTGTTTTAATAACCATCTCTCTCACTCTCTCTCTCTCTCTCTCTTTCTCTCTCTCTGTTTCTTCTTTTCTCAATCTCTCACACACGCACGCACGCGCACGCACACGCCCATGCGCACACACATACTCGCGCAACTCGAAAAACACTTCAATTATGTCTATTTATACTAGGCAGCGTGTGGGAGTTTAATAGTAGGCGTGGCTGCTTGGTCAAGGAAAAAGAAAGATAAACAATATAAAAAACGTAAGACTGTTGACCTGCGCTCAAAATCAAGCGTCTCGCTCTTCTTTATAGAATTGTTTGTACAGATATGCGACACTAAACGAATGCTTTCTTTTATTATTTGTATCTGGTGTAAATTATTATATGTGTGAAGTCATGCTGAAACTAATGACGTGAACGGCTTAAAAGTGTGCTGCTTGCTGTATATACTCTTCCAACACAAATCTCTACTAAAATAATAACAATTGAAACTAAATGTGGATTGGGAAAGATGCTAAAAGAGAACATTACTAACACATTGGTTGCAAGTAAATCTATCAGACACTATACAGACTGATACTGATCTCACTCTTGAGAGCGAGCTCTCTGTCTCTTTATATATATATATATATATATATATATTACTATTTCATGTATCCACATCAAATTTTATGAGGAGATATCATTTTTTATGTATCAATTTTAAGTATTTACTTCAACAGTGCTTGATACGTAAGTAGAGCTAGGTAGTAAGTTATGAAAATATATTTATGGCAATTAAGCTACACAGAGGCTCCCGCGTTTCATACCCTGGGGGAATCTTCAGGCTAAAATGCATTTTAGCCTGAAGATCCCCCCTGGGATAAAAGGCGGGAGCCTCTGTGTAGCTTAATTGCCATCAATATATTTTCATAACTTACTTACTATATATATATATATATATATATATATATATATATATATATATATATATATATATATATATATATATATATATATATATATAATATTATTAAGATATTTACATATTGGATTCTGTCATGCCAATGCTTTCATTCCGATGAACTGGAAATTATTCGATGATAACAAATTCACTTTAAAACATTTCGAAGATGAAATTGATGTCCATCGCCACAGAACCATTATTATGACAGAATCCAACATGTAAATATCTTATTTAATAAATATATTAAAATCTTATCCTGGTAATTGAGCACTCTGGTCAATTTTTGAACGAAATATATATATATATATATATATATATATATATATATATATATATATATATATATATATATATATATATATATATAAGGTTAATCCAACAAAAGATATAAGAGGTAACTAATATCTTTAAGGTACTTTGCCTGAACATTGAATTCTAATAAAATTTGATTCGCACCTTATTTTTCGAATCGCATGACCGGTAGTGAATAGTCGTATCTCTATGCTGATGAGTCCAGATTTAAAAAAGGACGAAACTTATACGTACATAGATAATAAACAATAACAAATATATATATATATATATATATATATATATATATATATATATATATATATATATATATATATATATATATATATATATATTATAAAAGAAAATTATAAATATATTTTCAAGGATATTATGAAATATTCCTAATACGATAATAGATGGTCAGTATTGGAAATAGAGCATCAATATAGGGTAAATAAGAATACAAAAATATAGTATAGTGTTCAAGACTGAACATATTTATTTACATATATGTTTTTAAAAATATGTTCAACTAAGGATGTTAAGTCCTATAAGTTCGGACGTATCAAAAAATGATACTTTCCTCATCAAACGTTTAAGCCGATCTTTGAAATAATAAAAGTTAGCTTCAAATATGTTTTGAAAATTTTAAAATTTATTAAGCAGTTTAAAGCAAGACAAATGAAAAATTACTTTTAAAAATAATTTATAAAAGTTATTTTTCCATATGATAAGAAAAAGTTATCATAAGAAAAAAAATGTTTTTCATGCTAGAAAGAAAGTTTAAAATTGATATCAATTTTTAGATCAGCGTTCACAAATCAACGGTTAAGCGACATCGCAAAAAGTAACTAAAAACGGTGATCAAGATCAGATACTCAAATGTATATCCAAATAGAGAATAGACAGACGTTCAAGATCTGCATTAAAGTTCCAAAACTATGCATGCACAATTCCAAAACAACAAATTCTGCCCCACATGCAGATGAAAAATGTTATATACAGTATTATCTTTGCAAAGGCTTTGAACTTAAACTCACGAATGATTCAAAATTAAAGTTCATCTCCCTTATTATCTCCCCTTTCTCCGCGCTCCCTCTTTTCATTATCCCTTAAACAATAAATGTAAAATATATCCACACATTCAGTGTATTCATTAGAAAGATCCAATAAAACTTACCAGAGAAAAACGGATGCCGGACCATTCCTTGGAGATGGGTTTCGTACAGGCTGGGTCCTCGGGGCGTGCACCCTGCACAGGTGATACCCTGGGTACCCAACGTGCATGATGATTTACTGCAGGCAACCGATGCCAGGGAAGACAGTGACGGGTGACAACTGCTGAAAGCACTCACAGAAGAATTTAATCCGGCCGGGGAACCTAAAAGTAAAAGACAACAGATGAATAAATTCAAACGGAATCATAAACAACAACAAAGGAACTACGTGTAGTATCTGTTCTGATGCTTCACTTAATCTATTCTGTCCTCGGTCAGTGAAGAAGAAGAAGTCATTTTAGACTGAGGCAATTTTAATTTAAAAAAAATCCAAAGTGCCCTTTTTGTGGGAGCAATATTTACTCCACATTAAAAAAACGATCTTATGTCAGACTTTGCTTTCGTGGGAAGACAAATAAATAGGAACAACAGGGTTTTTTTCTGAAAGGGCCCCGATTTTTTTGCAGAAAAAAATATAGCCCCGCTAGTCACGCGTGTTTGCCCTACTTTTTGGTGTCATGTCTAGACATGGTTAGGGTTAGGTTTAGGGTAAGAGTCAGAGTTAGCGTTAAACTGTAAAAAAAATATAAACGCCACTGTGGAACGCATCGCAGAATAGTACGTGAATGTCTAGCCACACTGTGTACTTTATCTGTGGATGACTACATATGACCTCAACCCTTTCGTGTGTTAAGCACTGTGGTAAGTGTAATTTCCAGCTAGCCTTAGCAACAATCTCCAACATTTTGTAAACGAATAGAGCACATTACGGTAGCTGGTATTGTTTATATAAACATTAAGATCCCCCCCCTGCTTGTTCTAATAGCACAGCGGTTATGTTCCCCTACTCTTGAAAAAGAAACTTGTGTTTCGATTTCAGCTTAAGGCATTGATTATCTAGCCAGACATAAGAGCTGTGATACCGCGAAACAGACAATCTGTGGATGGCTATATTCTTAATTTCTATAGGTAGTATAATAATAAAACAAAACTATTAGTTATTGATTTACTTTTTGTTTTCGCGTATGTTTTTAGCTGGCATTCATTTTCTTCGATGTTTTCGTTACCAAATAAACACTTCGGTACTAATAATGTTTTCTTACCTTGCCATATCCGTGTTGGAACAACGGCACCGTGAATACCATCTGCAATAACACAAGAAAGACATTTGATTAAAATATACAGAATAAATAAATATATTTCGTTGTATTTTGATTGTTATATGCATGTAATTTCTACCAACAATATTAAGAGAAGTTTAGAAAATGAAGCCGTACAACTATGAATTATAGTAAACACTATCTAGATATAAAAACCAATCGCGAAGCATACATCTTCGCATTTAGCCTGATGATTTCCGTTAGGAATTAAACATACACGTTTATGTACAGCTTACTTGCAATAAATACTTTTTCATGCTACTACTTAACTATACTCACGTATTAAGCACTGTTGAAGTACACACTGTAAAGGTTTATACTACATGTATTATATTACTTTATAGTGTTATCAGTGTATTTACATGAAATTATAATTAATATATATATATATATATATATATATATATATATATATATATATATATATATATATTTATACATACATTATATAGATGTATCTTATGAATTATGTATATTTATATGAAATGAGGTAGTGTATATGTTCATATACATATATTTGTATGTAGAGAATTCACAGCTAAACGAATTAATCGACCATGATGAATTTAGGCGCAAATGGTCGCATTGTGAACTATATGTATATAAATAAATAGATAAATACATATATATATATATACACATATATATATAAATATATATATATTAATATATATATATATATATATATATATATATATATATATATATATATATTTATTATAAGAATCATATTGTATATGTAATTATGAATAATGAATGCTATATACACGCACTAAAAATACAGATTCCGGTTATTGAACATGTAACAAAGTTAATAAAGTAAATTGTGTAATTCATAAGTTGGTAGAAGAAGAAATAAGAGGTATGTATTAAAACATATACATTTATACAGACATAAACGTTGAAAAACAATCGAATAAATGTTACATAAAAAGAAGCAAAATCTTCTAATAGTTCCCATTCTATCAATATTGTTTCTTATTCACGAGTTCTTACAGAAGTCATCACACATCTGGCGAAAACAGGTAGAGTAACTAAGTGCAACTTAATCTGGTGAATCCCCTCAGAAATAAAACACAAATGTTTCTGTGTATCTCACTATATATATATATATATATATATATATATATATATATATATATATATATATATATATATATATATATATTGGTGAATTCCCTACACAGACGGATTTATCTTTTGGTGTTTATTATTTTTGACAAAGGGAAGATTTTCCCGAAATATTAAATAAATGATTTTTAATAATCATCCGGGCAACACACAAACATCCAACACCACACTTGCTGTTACGTGAGATTTTAAGAAAAAATTAATAGTAAGTCCCACTTCGATTTATTATTTTTGTTCCTTCCAGCTTACAACCTACCCGGCACTCTGCATTGTTCTTAAACATACTACTACTATTCCCAGCAATGCTTCAAGCAAACTACCATTCTCTCTCTCTCTCTCTCTCTCTCTCTCTCTCTCTCTCTCTCTCTCTATATATATATATATATATATATATATATATATATATACGTAAATATAATATGTAACAATAAGAGGGAATCGACCGTTCTAAACAACATCAGAACCGATTTAAAGGAGAAGAGCATGCACACACAATGGTCTTCGTATCATGTTATAATTATATGTAAAAACTAAATAATGAATAAAAAATATGTATATATATGTGTGTGTGTGTATGTGCATGTGTCAGTGTGTGTATGATATATATTTTTTTATGTGAAAATAAAAGACATTAAATGCATGTTTACCGTTTTGAAGACTTGAAGTAAACAGGTAAGATCGGTAAAATTCGTTTTCGGAGTTGATAAAACTAAACTGTTGAGTGAAAGTATCCGTGAACAGAGCTGGTAACAAAATTGGACGAAGTCCATTGAGATGAAGGGCCGACATAGGAGTTTTCGACTTTTCGAAAAATAAAGAATGGGAAATGTGTGTGTGTGGAGAGAGAGGGAGGGAGAGAGAGAGAGAGAGAGAGAGAGAGAGAGAGAGAGAGAGTGTGTGGAAAGATAGAGAGAAAGAGAGATAGGGTAATTATTTTGTTCACCGTGTAATATCGTACTGCCTTATTATGAAGGGTCGCATGTCAACTTATATCCATTTATAATAATAAAATAATGGCACCAGTTTGCGTCTGATTGTGTGTGCCCACTTCCATATAACTGTAATGACCTTAATTTAAGTTAATGACTTAAAGTAATCAAATTTAACTTTCACAAAAATCATATTAAAAACATCTTAAATATTGACCAGAATGCCATGCGCCGTAGATTATATAACTGTTTCATCGTAGTATGAAAACTATTTCTTACGTTAAACAAATCTTTTTAATTTCTATATTAGGTGTTTTTACTTCATGTTTTCCCCATCATTAACAAGAATTTAAATTTAAATTAAACTTTCACCATAAAAAACGCCAAGTAGATAAAGCTAGATTATAATACAAGGCAAGCAGCATTAAGTAATTGTTGAAACGAAAAAGGTAAAGGGGAATTAAGTGTATATGTCATGGAGACTTGTATGATGATTCTTACAGTTCAGCGTCTTTTACCTACGGATGCGGACACCGGAAATACACTATGAGAAATAAACATACACCTGCAGATATGTGTATACAATCAGACACATATATATGTATATACATATATATGTATATACATACTTGTGTCTTATCATATATATCTGCTTCTAAACAAACTATGCTTTCCCGTGAGTCCCTTACGCATATACATTCATTCAATTCGAAAGTGATATTCTACCGAGAAAAAAAGGGGCGTGACGTCATCGACTACGTCACATATTGATGAAGTGGGAGTTGCACATGCAAAATGAGGAATTATGTTTTCTTCTCATTTGTAGGTGTGTTCGCGGCAAATTTAACGTTTATAGTGTTGTGCAGTCGTTCGGGTGTTGAAAGAAGAGAGCTGTGATGCTACCACGAATTGCATCGTCGGAGTAAACTCTTAAAGCAAATGGAAGTTTCTTATATGGATGGAATTTTAAGTTGAGGTTTAGCTGAATAAACCAGTGAATATAGGAATAATTTGATGAACATATAAACAGGAAGATGTATTCTTATACGTTCATTCAGTCTATGCGTTTATCAATAAAACGATGCTATTTCAAACTTAAGCGTGACAGACCGAAGAAAATGCTATTTCAAACTTTAAGCGTGACAGACCGACAGAGAGAGAGAGAGAGAGAGAGAGAGAGAGAGAGAGAGAGAGAGAGAGAGAGAGAGAGAGACAAAAGAGGAGTGATACTTTTACTTGTTCATACTTCTTGCTAGGATCAACGTTTTTTTTTAAAAATCTTTTTCGGTATTAGGAATATTCCAAATCTCCCATAATTGTATTTATCTTATAAAGACACAATCCACTCCGAAACTCCACCCCCATTTTTTGCTCCACTTAAGTCTTACTCCCAGTTAGAGATTGACCTGCTTGTTTTCGGTGCTAAACAAACCGGAAACCAATGGGTGGTCTATTCTTCAAAAAACAGGTTGGCAGGATCTTACTAATCTGCTCTTGTTTCTATTTAGTTTCTTTGTTTATTTCTTTATTTTGGGAGTGTTTCTGTTGTCCTACTCCCCATCATTTAACAATTAAATTTTAAATATTAAAAAAAAATAAAACTGATTTTAAACTATTGAGGATATTTTAAGCAGGGTAATCCATAGAATAAATGTGGTATAATGGTGAATGCTGAAGTAAAAGTGATGGACAAATGATGTAAGAACGAAAGGAACAATGCTTAGTCGAATGAGTCAAAATGCGTCTAGTAAAGTATGGTAGGCAGAGGATGACCAACAGCCCCAACCACTCCCCACACTTTTGATGACCTCATGCCTAATTTGTAATTTAAATTATTATTTTTTGCGAATGAATAATTTAAAATGTAGTATCTGTTCTGTCCTCAGTTAGAGGAGAAGGAATAGGTCTAGATGTAGGCATTTTTGTATTTTTGTTTTCAATCAAGAATCGCTCCTTTTTGAAGGTGGATTTTCCTTGTGTCTAACTTTCCTCGTCGGGTGTGAAGTAAAGAAAGATAGTTGGACACCCCTATTGAATAACCGAGTACGGGTGTGCTTAACTTTTGGATCTGCCGAACTGGCAAACGAATCAGAAAGTATCTAGTGTTTGAATTACCGATTTGGTGGCATCATGGCAAAAAAAGAAAGATGTGAAATTGATACTCTCATTAAATCTTTGTTTTAAAACGGAATATCTCCGATCTTTATGTCTAGAATTCATATATAAATTTTGATAAACATTCCTTACATCATTTTTATTCTAGAATATATCTAAAATTATAGGCTTAAGCTTAAGGAGTCTTCAGAAGAAATTGAAATTCAGGTACTATTGCTTAATTGGTGCCTAATGACCATCGATAAAATTCAATGCAAATTTGAAATATTTGAATTTTCAAATAGGAGGCTGTCTTCAGATTATGCCTCTAAAAACCGTTAAAGTACTCGAAAGAAGCTAACATTTGTGGAATATTTATTAATAGATGTCTATTACGTACTCTTAAAATTTCACAAATACTATAGACATCTGAATTCTCGCGGAGAATTTCCACACCATCTAACACCTTTTGCATGAAAATTAAATTAAATATAGCCCACATTACAACCCCTTACGTTCAACAGTTGCTTTCTAAAATTATTAGTAATCGGTTAATTAGCTCATGCGTGAATCTTGTATATACAAATATATAAACATATACACACATCTAACTTTATATAAATAGAGATATAATCTGTCTGTATAAAAGACACGTTACAAAAAAGCTTGTTTCCTTACTCTCTATTTGTTCAAGGAAGATTCCTATGAAATTGGAAAATGAATGCGAAATTTCCAAGGAATGAACTTTGTTTTCTCTCATTCGATTTGCACATTAACTTTTTAAATATGACAATTAACACGTTGAGAATGCTTGCATAATTCTTTTTAAAGCCCCATGTCTCCATGAACAGAGTTTCTCTCGGATAACTTCACGTCTATGTGACATATTAACACATAACTGCTTACCTGCAGACTACAACATGGTCGTCTTCATATCAAATTTCTTGTCATAAACCGTACTCATAAGTAATTAAACTTTGTTCATCTCACTCATTTTTTCAATCCTCTCATAATCTTCTTCATCATTCAAATGACAATCCATACATAGCGTTAACCCTTATCCTCTAGTGTGGTTTGGTCTTGATAAATCGTGACTCATTAGTAAATCACAACTAAATTATCTTTACGGAGTCAAAACTATGAGAAATAAATAATAATACTTGTATCAAATCATATACATCTGAAACTAAAATATTCTGTTATTTCTCACAGGTATTCAATCGTATACTGGCGTGGAGTGACAAGTCGTCATGGCGTGTTCAGTCATGTCAGTTCCATGGCATATTTTTCATTTTGGATGTTGGCAACTTTCACATGGTCCCCTCTATCAGTACTTGATTATATTGCGAGAACCAATAATCAAGCGTATCTGAATTTCGAAACTTGTTACCCCATACCCATGGCGTTGACGGTATTGCATGAGATCAAACGACAAACACGTCCATTGTGAGCAGCGTCCAATCGTGGTCTACATGCTATTACGCCTACAACGGACAGAGTCCGTACTTGCTTATTTCGAGGCAAAATGTTAGATAACGGTCGGTTCTTAATGTGGAGAAACTCCAGCTCATTGAAAAGGCGCACTCTGAGTATGGACAAAATATAAAAATTGATTTCGTCTAGAAGGATTTCTCTATTGAATGGCCGAGGACAGAAATGATTAAGTGTAGTATCAGAACAGATACTACACTTTGTTTCTAACCAAAAAGTCTCTTATAGAAATACCTTTTGGCCACTTGAATTCGATCTCGTTTTTTTACAGAAGTTAAAAAGAAAACGCGCTATATATGATCTTAAAATTCCCCCGAACTATCGTAACAATGGCTTGGTAGTTTGCTTTTTGAATATTTATTTTATTATAGAAATTAGTCATGAGTGAGCTGTTAAAATAGTATTTAACATGGGAAGAATCAATTAAGTATATAAAACACGCTTAAATTTATATTGTGTTTGGCAAAAGCTCAATGACCAACTACTGTGTGCGCTGATTCCTGATAACGTCAATTGTTGCCCTTCAGCTGAACAAACAAACATACAAACAGGACGAATATCCACGTACATTCCTTCCCCTTTGACTGGTCCTTGAAAGACGAGTACAAAAACGAACGAAAGCCGATCACAGCAGTGGCAAAGATAACTTGCAGCAGTTCAAAGATCCCATTGGCTCTTGCATGGATCTGCTAGTCACATATTTTCCCATTCTCTCTCTTTCCTATTCTCTCTCTTTCTCTCCCCCCCGCTCTCTCTCTCTATTCAAAATGGACACCGTAATAGCCATTACTGTTCATTCAGACAAAGGTGAGATATGCGGAAAAAAGAATTGGACGATGACTTTTCTATCTTATCCCCCTATTACCCACCTATTACTCCCCTATTATGAACACACACTGACCAGCGATTTAATGGACATATAACATAAATAGCATTTTTATAAAAGCCAATTTGATCCGAGTCTAGAATTGACATTTTCTCACTGCAGTTTGTTCGTTCAACTCTGAGCGTGTTGACTAAACGAACTGTTTTGAGCCCGGATAAACAGCTCTTCGTTATATTAAAGCCTCTTATACCTGACAGTGCCGCATTTGACTCACTATTTAACGAATGTTAGATTTAAAATTAGTTGTATTGGTATGAGCCTAGTTGATTTATATAAACGTGTATGTATTAGCAGCTATATTCCTGCGCGTCATTACTATAATAGAGAGGTTGTGTTTGCATATTTCTAACGAAACCTCGGACTATTATTTATACTCGTGATTGAAACTAACGCTCTTCGATTATACCAAAATATCAATCTTTTTATTTTAATCTTCGTATTCATTTCAAACGTACGATCTTCTATTTCAATCATTTTTCTGTTTATATCTCTCTCTCTCTATCTCATTCTTCAATTAATTAAATTCCCTCTCATTATTATATCCTCTCTCTCTCCTTTCTCTCCCTCTTTCTCTCTCTCGTTATTTTTACAATTTCCTCTTTTAATTTTCTCTCATCTTTTCTTTTTTTACAATCAGTCCGACTATGGCTTTGATTCTGTCATATGATATGTGGTCACGAACTGGCTGACCATTTTACGTTAAATCTGGAATTATGATGCAAATCAGTTCGACAGCGGCTTTGTTCTGTTCAGTTCTAGGAGGTCAAGCCTCTATCTGAAAAGGGGTTAGTTAATCGCTAACTGCCTTAGGCGCCCCTACCGAGGAATGCCGACAGGGCTGCCCAGACATTTTTTCAGGCCAGAATGCATTTCACATAGTGCACTAGCTTTTCAAAACCTCACTTGACGTTATGTCTAACCTCCTGCAGAGGAGATAAATAAACGCTCTATCTCGTTTATCGTCCTTGTGAGAAGGACACGAGTGACGTCATGAATAACGACGAACGCATTCATTTGCACCGTTCTTCAATTGGGAAAGGTATGAACTCCTTCCCTAACTATGGGGAAAATAGCAACTTGTGTCCAATCAATCATTTACAATAGATTTTTATGTTTCGACATAAAATAAATTCAAAGTATTGATATGCCGTAAAACAAATAGGTAAGAATGCAGAATAGTTAACACTCGAGAACTCGTAAACCAAAACGATCCAACAACATATTATTTATATAAAACGCATTAAAATTAAATTCTATACCGAACCCGACCAGTTTAACCGTGAGAAAACGATTTGTAAGCTTTTGTACCGTTTAAAAAATCTTACAGATCGTCTCAACACTTACGAGTTCTCCAGTGTTAACTTTTCTTTACTTTTACCGTTTAAGACAATCTTTCTACGCGTTAAAACTATCCGGGTTTAGTAGAGAATTCATTCTAATGCGTTTTATATAAATTATGTATTGTTGTATTTTTGGTTTACGAGTTCTCGACTGTTCACTATTCCGTACTTTTACCAACAAATAAGCCAAACCATATTTTTCTTTTTTGACTCACTCCTTTTTCCTAACAGCTGTGTCATACATTTTCCTATAGTTTTATACCTCAACCTTTCTGTCCCCTCCACTCTCTCTATCTCTTCTTTTATATAACATTCTTTTTTCTTAGAGTTTTCCTTCTTTCTTTCCTTCTTTCTTTCTTTCTTTCTCAACTAAATGGCTTTTCTGTCGATCGTGGTCGCATTTGGAAAATCCCTCGCACATCTGTGACGCGCGCCTAAATTTGCATAAAATGCAGCTTTTCGTTTCTTTCTTAAATTTACGATAACAAATTCTTAAAAGAAGGACATTTTACATCCTACCTCCCCCTAAATATAAAGCGTCAATTTAAAAAAGGCCAAGTTCAAATTAAAAAGGGCCAACTTTAAATCAAAAAGAGATTTATTTTGAATTTTTGAGCTATCATAAATGATTTTAATGAATGCGAGATTAACGCGTAAATAAAATAAAATGGGAATAATATAAACAGTCGTTATACAAAAGGCAATATCACACCCACAAACCCATGAAGGGTACTGATATTTCGATTCCTTTTATCCAAGAAGCTTCGTGACGCGCGTGCGGACCCCCTCAAAAACAGACATTAATATCATGTGCTCTATAAACAAAACTAAAGTGTATTATATATATATATATATATACATATATATATATATATATATATATACATATATGTATATATATATATACATATATATATATATACATATATGTATATATATATATATATATATACGTATATGTATATGTATATACATATATATATATATATACGTATATGTATATGTATATGTATGTATATATATATATATATATATATATATATACGTATATGTATATGTATATATATATATATATATATATATATATATATATATATATATATATATATATATATATATATATATATATATATATATGCGTTTCTGTGTTATGTATTTAGCCAGTAAAAGTTTACTTAACCAAGTAGAAGTAAAATTCAATCATAAATAAAATAATTATAAAAGTTAACGTCACTAGAGACGGTGTATGCAGATTTTTAAATCACATTTTCTGGCAAATGATAAAACATTTTATATTTAATTAATATATTGCTATAAGTCTAAAGAAAACGACATTAATGACAGAATTAATACAAGAAGTGTAACTTAATGGCGATCGGGGAAACATATGGTTTTAATTGTTTTAATTTTTAGTCAGGTAAAATATATGAATATAAATAGCCGACAGGTTAGAAACAAATCGATTTAAATAATAGTGTTCAAACTCATTATTTGTTGATACATTTTGGTAGACTGAGGTTTACCGGCACAATGGTTAAAGTGTTCGCTGGGAGACTGGGGTTCAATCCTCGGTCGAGTCATGCCAATGACTTAAAAATGGTACTTGATGCCCCCTTGCTAAACGCTCAGCATTATAAGCTGAAAGATCAAGAGTAAGTGGAGTAATTGTGGGAAAGGAGTGGCACCCTCGGATACACTTTGGTGTAGTAGCTCATGAGAATTGAGCCTTTGGGTCGCCCTCGACTATGGTCAACCACTTTTTTTCTTTACTACAGAGAATAATGAAGAGTTGTGACGTAATTGAGAGCATCAAAATAATCAAGGGGACTTTAAATATGGAACGTAGTTATATAAAAACACTTTCCTAGAACTTAAAATGCATTGGAAAGAAAGAGGTCAAAACGAAATCAGCCAGACATTGATTTTTAAAAGTGGATATACATTTTTTGAACAAATGATCCAATCAACTTTAAAATAGAATAACATAGATTAATTCATAAAAACAGGAAAAAGCAAAAATTTACAAAACCACTTGCGAGATCTATCTTTAAGATAATGTCATCAGTACGTTTTTATTATTTACATATTCTCCGCGACTGTAGGTAATTTATATAGATACTAGTTTACACGTACCTTAGAAAAAGTGGCGGAAAAATTATGCTTTACCAGTGTTTGAACTCGCTATTTATTTAGATATATTACTAAAATATTCGTATTAAATCATAGAATTACGTTCTGTAATTAAATATTTCATACATTAATCATTATTATTATCATTTCTGATGATCTAAAGTAAAAACAATACCCCCCCCTCCCATCGTTGATTTTTTATTATAGAATAACGGATGTCTTTCCGAATTCTTTTCCGGTGGCAGGATAAGTCTGAGATGATTAGCTGCCTGCTATTTGCTTTCTTGGTCCCCCTCGCTCTTAAAATTGTTTCGTTCAGGGGCTAGAAAGAGGCACGTATTATATCTGACAATTTTAGCGTGACGGGATAGAAGTATATATATATATATATATATATATATATATATATATATATATATATATTATAAAAAAAAAACACAATGGTTTTTATTATTGAGTGGAAGGTATAATATATATATATACATATATATATATATATATATATATTAATTATGTATATATTATTATGTATATATATTAATGATATTAATCATTAATAGGCTTTTAATAATTCAACTTTTTACAGTAACACACACATATATATATATATATATATATATATATATATATATACACACACACATATATATATATATGTCTTCCTACTATAATTAAGACCAATGTATATTTAATTTTAGTATATATATATATATATATATATATATATATATATATATATATATATATATGTTATTGCAAACAGTTGAATTATTAAAAGTTTATTCATGATTTAAATGAGAGATACCAAAGAAGCAAAATAATAATAATAATAATAATAATAATAATAATAATAATAATAATAATAATAATACAAACAAAGATTTTAATAGCCAAATAAAATGTCACTTTTAACAAGTAGTTGACAGTTTTTAAAATGCACTAGCGAAAAAAAACTCTGATCGTTTTAAATGTCAACGTGAATGGGAAATCACACGAGAAGTGTGTCGAGACTACAATAAAAGCAAACAAACGAGGAATGTCATTGTAATTGTTAATCAATGAATACTGTTTAAATGGCTATGGTCATTTGAAAAAAAAGTGCTGAGATGCTAATTCTCCCCCCCCTCTCCCTCTCTCTTTCTGTCTCTCTGTATATATATATATATATATATGTATATATATATATATTGCACTTCATTTTCAAATATGTTTTTCATTGAATTTTCCGTTTTTTAGACCAATTCCGGACGCCATTTTTAAATTAAACAGCTAAATAGCTCTATAGTCATTAAAATTGTCATTATTTAAACGTATATTTCCCCTCGAAATTAAAATTGGCATCCTTACAAGTATATTTTATATGATTGTTTAAATTCACGTGTATAATATAAAAATACTGTATTTATTTGAACTATTTTAATCATTTGTACTAAGAATTTAATTTATAATGCTCTAATTGTGGCTAAATCCTACATTGCTAAATATATCGATTTACATATAATACTTATATATCTAAATGAATAAATGGAAAAGATTTGTAATTTATTACATCTATATTACAATCAAAACGGCTCACTGTTATTTACAACAATAATACAACATAATATTTTAAAATACTGTATAGATAGTAAAAAGCAAAGATGCAAAACACAACCTTTTATGCCTAATTTGCATAATTATTTTAAAACTATTAAATATAAATTAATATTTAGTGTTATTCATTAATAATTGCATTATACTATTTACTTGTATATATATACATATATATATATAAATATATATATATATATATATATATATATATATATATATATATATATATATATATATATATATATATATATATATATATATATAACGATGTTAACAGTAATTTATTAAAGTGATATAATAATAAAAATGTAAATTACCAACACCTTTCTTAAAATATTATGTTGATTAATTTCCCAGGGAAGTAATTTAAATAAAAACTACCAGTTTTTTTAAATGACAATATAAGTTATACATTAAAAAATAATAGATTGTGTGTATGAAATTATTCGCTTTAGTAATTGGTAGTTGTTGTGTAATTTCTACTAATGCATGTAATAACATAATCAGATCGTGTTAAGTACTTCTTTTGTTTCTTACAAATTTCACAATTGTATCCACCTGTTCACTTGGTTCTTCGCATAAGTTCAAAAAAGTACCTTCCTACTCATTTGCCTACGTACCTTACTACACAGTTACCTACGTTTCTTCTTCCTCCTTTTCCCCCCAAGTGAAAAACATACTTTTCGCACGAGGGGATCTTAGTTTTTAATAGATACAGATCGAAACAGCGTCTTGTCAATGTCGCGGCGTTTGTACATGTATGTAGGAATAAAAATATTAACATTAACATTATATTTATATATATATATATATATATATATATATATATATATATATATATATATATATATATGTATGTGTATATATATATATATATATATATATATATATATATATATATGTATATATATATATATATATATAAGTACCGCGTCATGCAGCCATAGTGAGAGGTTCTTGGCCTGGCTATTAAGCTTTCTTCTAAATTATGTCTGCTAATGTGTAGCCAAATAATGAATGTAAAATAAATATATATATATATATATATATATATATATATATATATAAGCGCGTGTGTGAGCGATGATTAGAAGGAATACGCACAGAGGGCTCAATTACGTTTGCAATTTCATACTTTATTTATTATAGATAATACTATACAGTGATAATACAATTAGTCCTATTAATACCGGCGGTTTCAAAATTGCGGAAAGTCCATCCCATTTTTTGGCCATTAGTCAGTTGACTGAGAATAAGACTGGAGTGATTTGCCTATACCAATGCATCGGATTTTCTGCATCTTTTGAGACTGCTGGTATCAATATGACACATCGAATTATCACTACATATTATCATCTCATATGTATATATATATATATATATATATATATATATATATATAGAGAGAGAGAGAGAGATTATATATACACACACACACACACACACACACACACACACACACATATATATATATATATATATATATATATATATATATATATATATATATATATATATATATATATATATATATATCATGCACTATTTTTATTGTGAATTATTTGATTTTATACTGCAATCCAAACCAAAAGAATGGGGAACAACAGGTTTATTTAGTCAGAGCGGACATAGACTTAATACTTAGGTAATAATTTTACCTACCATACATTAATTGTGACGGGTACAATGCGTGTAGGAAATATATGATGAGATAAAATATTTGCGAGAGAAAAAAAGAAGGAGAAAGGGAAAAGAAAACGCGTTAGCTTTTTTTCACATAAAACGTGATTATCTATACCTAACTGTCTTTACTACCCGTCGTTTCCCGGGTGGGGAACTAAAAAAATAATAATTTAAAATATAATCAGGTATACATTTTTTTTTTTTTTTTGAAATATGATTTTAAAATGTTCGATTCAGTTAACCGTTATTTTATTTTTAATTTTTAATTGTAGATAAAAGAATTCAATGTATTATTAAGGTTATGTATAGGCGAGACACAAACATATAGACACACGAGATATTGTTTGGTTGTTTTATTAATACAGATCGTAAGAAGAGTAGAAAGTGGACCATGGGTTTACTTTCAGCATCTTCGTAACTCTCGCCTCCCTTCTTTTGTCGTTTAGTCCTCAAATTTTATGAGCAATGTTTCTGACAAGGGGGTAAGAATTGCTGTTTTCTGGGTCTGAATCTATCAATCTGACACTTATTGTTAGCTAGTTTTTGACCTTGAGGTAGTTTTTTTTAGCTCCTTACACTAAGTGGCTTCATGCCTTGTCTGGAGCAATCTCCATAAAAAGATACCTTAAAAAGAATGGTTTGATCGTATGAAAAAACAATTCATAAAATATATTTTTACTTTTCGCCTTTTTGTTTTTGTCATTTTATTGCGTCCTGAATCTATGGACATTGCTCCTTGTAAACACACAGAATCTTTACTTTGTTTAATCACGAAAAATCAAAAGAATTACTGGTTAAAATCGACTCGATATATTTTATCAACACCACTTTAGGTAAGGGGTCAGATAAAGAAAACAAACGAGGCCTTCAGGGTGTTGTTCAAACCATCCTTTCCGGATATATACTACAGTGACCATTACCTAGTAATTTTGAGTTCAATCTCTGGTGAAGGAGATGCATTTTTAAACGCAGCTCAATAGGACCTGTTTGATTTACAAGACCGTCACACCTGTCATCATTGTACGAAATACTACTACTACTACTAATACTACTGCTACTACTACTACTACTAATAATAATACTAATACTAATATAAATAGCAACAAAAACATCAACACTAATAATAATGACCCCTTATGTTGCTCGAACGTGTCGCACACGCGTTCATGGTTTTTAGTGACTGATGCCGATGTATATATTAGTAAATTTGATCTTCCGCCATTTTAATTCATTATCGACGGCATTCATCCACATCAATCAACCCCTTTTTTATTTCTGTAACTTTTATTTAAGTATTTGTTCATTGAAATGATATCCACCCACATAAAATATCATCTTCTGTCTCTATACGTTTAAATAAGAAGGACAACCAAAAAATAAATGAACCAAAAACATGAATGAAAAAAAAATGAGATCGGTGTTATCGTTGTGTGATGTCTCACAACCCTACGTATTGTTATCCAAGATTAGTTGTGAGTTTAATGGGTCACCGCTTATAAAAGCCCGAATCACACTTGAGGATAAGGGTTACTGAGATTATCAGTTGGCGATGAGCATCACCTTTCAGTGGATGGGAAACGATGGTTAGAATTTGATTATTTCAGTGGGCTGGCTGTTCGACAAGAATTTGTTAACATTGGACTTAAAAACGACCATGTTGTAGCCAGCTGGGAAGTTGATTTAAATCAAAACTACATATAGTATTCGGTTAGGGTTACTATTTAAAAAGAAAAACGACTTAAAAATATTTATAAACCTTGAGAAATGTATTCCATAAACACTAATGAAGACCTGGGCGTGCCGAGTTCGAATCCTATTAGTTCCGTAGGACTACTTTCGCTATGGATCTTGGCAACCTTCACGTGGTCCCTCCTGTAAGTACCTGATTCTAGAAACAACTGAGGAAAGCAATGTCAATAAGAGAATCGGCGCTTCCCATACAAAGAAGAAGAGCAGAATACACCCAAAGTATCAGTTTAAAAAAAAGTCGAAGAAAAAATATTGTTATTAGAAGAATATAAATAAGAAAGAAAAAAAAGAAACACACGGTTTACAGTTAACGTGGCAAGGTTCGCTGGTGATAAATATTATGAAATGTAGAAAAATAGGGAAAAGGTAGAAAAGGAAATATATTAAGTCATGTAAATATGTTACTTTTTATTAGTTCTCGTTGAATAGTGTTAAAGTTTGTAATCCGCGTTCAGCCATTTTGAATCTGAAAAAAGGAAGTAAATACACAAATGGAACGTCTTCATTTTCAGACCATTAAACGACTTATTTGCTTCCGTTCCGGTTATGTGTTACTTCCTCTTCTCAGATTCAAACTTGCTGAATGCGGATTACAAACTTTTGCACTATTTACGGTACAGTATATTGGCTTGAAATTTCTTTTAAATATTTATTAAATGTAGTAAAACGTCCGTGGCCATTGATTTACGTGTTTTATTTTTAAATTCTTGTATAAAAACTATACAAATATCAAGCCTACGTTAACGTTGCTAGTTTAAAAAAATATTAACCAGAAAAAGACCGTGTATGAAACTTCTCTATTTATTAAGCTCTTGATTTTTTTGGCGAAAAGGCCATTGTGGCTGGCTAGCCATACGCACACGCACGTGTTGACCACCCGTGTATATATATATATATATATATATATATATATATATATATATATATATATATATATATATATATATATATATATATATATATATATATATCGAGGAAGTACTTTTCCCTTAAGACACGTATTATTAAAAATAACCGACAATTTTTGTCTGGTTGTCTGGTTATTTTAGTATAATACCTAATAAATATAGTTTCATATTCAAATTTTCCCGCCATTATTAATTATAATTCTAACTCAAGGTCTTTACCTGTTTGTCATTATTCCACTGACGATGGACGCAGACGGGTCAGAAAGTACTCTGGACCAACATGTACATTACGGCAGTTTCATCAGCCAATTTTCTTCCGAGATTAAGATTTTAATCCGGAAAATTGAAGGGATCAATACTAAAATAACCAGACAAAAATTGTCGGTTATTTTTAATAATAATAATAATAATAATAATAATAATAATAATATATATATATATATATATATATATATATATATATATATATATATATATATATATATATATGTGTGTGTGTGTGTGTGTGTGTGTGTGTGTGTCACCCACGCACCCACGCACTCACATAGACACACGCGCGTATGTGCACCAAGCTGTTAATCCAAATGCCCCAAAGCTACTTAACACCCTTATCATTTTCCTCCACCCGCACCGAGGATTGTTCTATTATTTAAAAAAAAACGCTTCATAACGGAAACCGGTGTACATTGACAAGAGGTGGTGCCACCAAGAAACATTACTAATGATAAGTCCGATGCAGAAACCGCAACATATTACTGGGCCGACTGATTGACATTACATAAACATCACTTAGACGAACTTTCTTTTGTCTGTGCTGGGGTGAACATTTGTCTTCCGGCTTAGTATAAACTTGAGGGTGTTGCACCAGAATTATCTGAGTTATATTCCTTGAATTTAGTCTCAGCAAACCTTAGAGAACGCTCTCTTGTGCTGAAGTCTAGAAAACTTGTTCTGTCCATTCACGGATGATGATTCGTCCATGCTCGTCTTAGGAGTACGCCTTCGAAATCTCTAGCAGGCTTTTCCTGTAGCTTACCTTTCCTGGTAGCAGTCGCATAGACCCTCAGAAACGAACAACAAATTCAATAACATTTGCATGTATGTAAACCCTCGTGATACCAACACAACTTAAGTAACATTGACGTACTCATTACTCACGCATGTTTTTTTATCTATGACCCTGGCATGATGTGTTCTTTCTTGTTGTGGTTAGGACCTTAATGTAGTCTTTACTTAGTTCTTCTGTCTGTAGTTTACCCTGTTATATTGTGTATTACGTTACATGTTTTGTAACCCCCTTTACGTTCGTCTTAGACAAACTGTTTATCTGTGAATAAATGTATACGTATGTAAATCCGGCATCCTGCTGACTGTTTTCCTCCTATCTATAACCTAGGTATTTTCAAAACCAAGGTCAAAAGACATCTCCTGTCTTTACAGTAATGATCTGTTGTGTGGCTTCTTGCCTTCTCTGAAGCGATTTCCATAAATAAATAAGTTTGTTATGATTATCCTGTTCACTCCCCCCCATATATATATATATATATATATATATATATATATATATATATATATATATATAATTATCATACAGACTGATCTGATCAACTGAGAATATTGTAGACATAATTTAATAAATAACAATCATTGATTCATTAGTTTCGATTAATGTACACAATGTTAACAGCTGATGTTTATTGTCTATTTATTTTAAGTAATCGATATACATCGATAATCAAATGAAATTAATTTTAATAGCAATGAATGATTTGTAATTCAATACCAATAATTGATCTAAAAATGTAATCGACTGTCATTGT
>OY744521.1:164305860-164328360 GCA_963556195.1 Sepiola atlantica | reverse complement strand
TATCACATAGTTAGATTGTTAATTGGCGAGAAGGGAAGTAATATTGTCCACTGCTTTACTAACTAAAACTTTGAGAGGTATAACTAATATAATATGAACACTCGGATATCTATGCATCTTATAAATAAATCAAGTTTTAGCTGCAGGAAGGGGCCCATTGATTACTGAAAACTTACTTAAGTAAAATGAAAGAAAAAGAACACTAAAACAGAGAAACTGAATTGCTTTGACAGCCGTACAAAACAACACAGCATAAAAGCCATGATAGAGAAGACAGAAGAAATGTACACTCTGCTAAATCTTAGATTTCGCCGTCCCAACACTTCACAAGGTGTATTTAATGTAATACTGATACTAATAGGAGCACTTGGGGCAATTATGACGAACCTAGAAAATAGGCAACGATAAAGGAGGATTGACAGCATACACCTCATGGGAGTGGTAAAAAGAGCTGATATATAAGGGAAAATCCTCGAGTGAAGAAACCAACAAACATAACTCGGTTACCCAGACCAACCATGGGTAATTTGAAATAGAATAGAACCAAAGTATAGAAAAAAATATAACAAATTTAATGGAATTAAAATTCTAAAAAATCCCACAATCTGAAAAGTGGAAGCACCAGACTCGGTTGGTAACACGCCACAAAAGGATTGTGAAATATCTGGGAAGTTGGAAAGACTTAAAAGAGCACTACACGGACCTTTACTGGAAGGGCACGGTGAGTACTGGATTCCCGAGCAAGCTTATTGTCACTCCAGTCCCAGATAAAGCCGACGGCCGGTAATAATGACAAGCGGCTTATGCGAGAACTTAAGGCGATTTGCAACGGTGATTGAAAGAAGCTGAGATCACTAGAAATCTGGAGAGAGATTTTGTCATTGAGACTCCAGGGAACGCAACCTGTTTTTACTAGTGAGCGATCCCTGGTAATGACACGTGTAGGAACTCCGAGAGAGCAAGCAATAATAATAGCGATTTTGTTATTTAAAAAAAAAAGAACAGATTTTATCTGACGTAATTACAGAATTGAAATGCCAGATCTCATGTGAAGGTGTTTCTCTAATTTTTGTTGTTGTGTTATTGTTGTTGCGTGTGTAATGAAAAGATTCGCTTTTCAGATGATCTGTACTTAATGGTTTTGTCAGTCTTTTGTCCGGAAGTGAAATTATTGTACGAGCTTGACATGACTCGCATTTAGATGCAATGCACAATACTTCAACACGTGGAATCAGACGTGAGGGTCATTGGGATATAGATACGAACAGTAAATCAAGCAAACGTGTTCCCGCTCTGTCTCTCTTTTTTTTCTCTCTCTCTTTCTTACTCTGTCGCTTTCATATACACGTGCGTGCACGCACACTATATATATATATATATATATATATATATATATATAGTTTATTATACGTCCAAAATAAATTTTATACCATAAAAATATCATAATAGCTAGTGTTAAGCTAAAACTATTATGAGAAAATATTTTAATGGTATTTAAACCACATAAAATGTAGTGAAGAACATATTCATACCTTTTCACTAAAAAAATATTAATTTTTTTGTGAAATGCTACATATATATATATATATATATATATATATATATATAGAGAGAGAGAGAGAGAGAGAGAGAGAGGAGAGCAAGAGAGAGAATACATACAACCCGGTCAACCTTACCCTAGAATATTTGCAACTTACCCCGAAATTAAATACAGCTGAAGATAGGCAGAGCTATTTTCGATTTGGGCCTGCTGCAGGCTTGACACCTATGGTACCATGTTGATTTGATCTGATCTTCTGTGACATTACTGATAAATTAATACATACTATGCTCTTATTATTAAATAATTGTGGAACACCGCTGGATTTATTTCTACAAAACAAAGCCAAAGATAATATATATATATATATATATATATATATATATATATATATATATATATATATAGAGAGAGAGAGAGAGAGAGAGAGAGATGTCGCTTATTCGCGATACTTTAAACGAATTCAACTAAGAAGCACTTTATCCAAATACTAACTGGGAATAATTTGTCGCTTCACCAATGTGGTCCTCTATATGAGAAGAGACATATATTTGAAAAATATAATCATCAACAAACACGCGTTTCGTCATCTTACGACTGATCAGTGTGGCTGAACATAGCGAAATTCGGAAGCGGACCCCAAAGAACTGATATGTGTGTATGTAATAATAATAATAATTAATAATTATATGATAATATAGCAATAGAAATTGAATAGCAACACAAAAGCAATCAGGTTTCGATATGAGACCGAAACATGATTGCATGCGTATTGTCATGCCATTTAATTTTGCAATTTTAATGAATTCTTATATAGCTCTAAAAAACCTATTGATTATTATTGGATTAAAATCTAATACACACGCATTGAATATTACACTTTTAATTATATATATATATATATATATATATATATATATATATATATATATATATACAAAATGGAGAATATATCTGAAGAAGGCAAGCACTAAAGCTCGAAACGCGTTATAAAATAACAAAATTATAAAATGATTAAATAACAAAATAACAAACAATTGTTGGAAACAGTTTTTTTTTACAAATGTATATATATATATATATATATATATATATATATATATATATATATAAATTATTAAGAAGGCTGAAGGCAATGCAGAGAGCCGGATTGATGAAAAGCTGGTTTGAGCAAAAATAAACAATCGAAGCAGAATACTTACAACTATCTATTTTTGTTTTCAATCTTAAATAAACAGCAAGTATGGTGTTAGTTGTGTGTGATGTCCGGATGATGATTAAAAATCATTGGATATTTCGGGAAAATCTTCCCCTTTTTGCACCCATTATAGTGAATTCCACACAGTCGGACTTTTCTTTTGTGTCCATATTTGACAAGTCGAAGATTTTTCCCGTATTATCAAATGATTACTAATCATCATCCGGATATAACACACGTCTAACTCCATACTTTCTGTTTAGGTAAGATTGAAAATAAAACTAAATAGATAGTTGTAAGTACTCACCTTTGATTGTTTATTTTTGTTCTTTCCAGCTTCTCATTAATCCGTCTCTCTGCATTGCCTTTAGCATTCTTAATAAATTTTTTACAATTCCCAGCAATGCTTCAAGCAAACTACAATTCTCTCTCGTTCTCGCTCTCTCTATTTCTCTCTCTTTCTCTCTCTCTCTCTCTCTCTCTCTACATCTTTATATGTATATATATATATATATATATATATATATATATATATATATATATGTATATATATATATATATATATATATATATATACATAGAAGATAAAGTGTCTTTTTTGTATATATGCAGTTGTTTTCTCATGACATCAAATATATAACCATTTCATTGCAACGTTTTGTTGATTATAAAGAATGATTTTGACAATTGAGCATTTTTATCATTGTTACTTCTCAATTATTATTATTATTATTATTATTATTATTATTATTATTATTATTATTATTATTATTATTATTATTATTATTATTATAATATGTGTGTATTACTAGTGTGATATTATATTCTCCAAAGAAAGCCGGGCACAGTTTTAATGTTAAATTTTTTGAGCACTTGTTTATTCTTTAATTTTAAGGACACATTTCATGATGTTTCTATTAATAATGTTCACAAGGATAGTTTTCAAAAACATTCTATACATAACACGTAATAAGGTGACGTTATAAAAACAAAGAACAATTGTGGATGATAGCGTTAAAAAAATAATACTTTAAAAAAAAATATAGGCTTCTCTATATTGAAATGAAAAAGAAAATTCACGTTTTAGTATTAAAACAAATTGTTATTATTCGCTGAGAAATATTTTTTTAAATTTAAATCTGACAAAATACATCCGTACTATTTTTCTGAACTTAAAAGTAGCGTATTCTTTATTTTTATAATTTCTTATGTTTAGAAATTTTTAAAAATGATCCCCGTTAACGTAATTGTATCCCACAAATATCTTTGTATTTTTAGTAACTATATTATTATTATTGTTATTGTTATTGTTATTGCTGTTATTGCTGTTATTGTTGTTATTGTTGTTGTTGTTATTATTATTATTATTATTATTATTATTATTATTATTATCATTATTATTATTATTGTTATTGTTATTGTTATTGCTGTTATTGCTGTTATTGCTGTTATTGTTGTTATTGTTGTTGTTGTTGTTATTATTATTATTATTATTATTATTATTATTATTATTATTATTAATTTACTTACTAGGAGTTTTCGCACAAGTCATTATAAGTGATTGTTCACTCGCAATAACCATTGGTGTTTTCTGGAGTTCGAGTGACAACAAATCTCTTCAGATTACCAATATTTTCTACCTCTTTCGATAACCGTTACAAATAATTTTGCGTTATCGCGACGGCAGTTTACCATTGATTTCTCGCTGGTGACGAGCATTTGTCTTCTCTGGAATTTCGGTAGCAATAAGCCTCCCTAAAGGTCCCAGTACTCTCGCAAACCCTTCCAGTGTAGGTCAAATCGGTGCTCTTGCTCCGCGATCCTACCATCCTCCTTCACCCTGTGTTGTTCTTAATTATTATTATTATTATTATTATTATTATTATTATTATTATTATTATTATTATTATTATTATTATTTTTATTATTATTATTATTATTATTATTAGTTATAAAGGATTTTAATATCATTTGTGAATTGCCAAAAAATATGGAAGATTAGGGGAATTTTTTCGTTTGTTTGTAGAAAAATAAAAATAAAATTATTTTTTTAAGTCACAATTCCGATAATATAGAAAGTTGAAATCAATAAATATTGTGTTGGGCCTCATTTTTTAAAGAAGAATAAAAATGTTCAAGTGATGTCATATCATTAAAGTAATCAAATAATTTTAGTCGATCAGGACAAAACTACAATTTTTTTTTTATTGATAACCTTTAACATATGTATTCTATATTAAGAAAAATATCAGTATGATTTTGATTAATTTTAATGTGGTTTTATATTAGAGAATTTCTTTTTTGTTTAAATCTGAAAGGAAGGTTGAAGTAAACCTTGTTTGACTACACACACTAAAAAAATTAACCCTCATATATCTAATATAAAAAAAATAATAAACTTTGACAATTTGACAGTTTTTCTTTTTTTCTTCCAGGTGCCCAAACAACTATTGGAATGACAGTCATTTCTACTTTGCCATTGAATGTTTATGTAAAAAAAAATGTTTTTCCAATGTCTAGGTATTGAAAAACATATTCAATTACTTGAATTTCATCTGTAATTTTAATGTTAGGCTTTGTTGTTATTGTTGTTGTTGTTGTTATTATTATTATTATTATTATTATTATTATTATTATTATTATTATTATTATTATTATTATTATTATTATTATTATTATTATTATTAGTCGGGCTATTATTATTGTTATTGTGATTTTGCAACTCTATTATAATGTGTATATCAATTTAAATTCTTATTTCTTTTATATTTGAACTCTCTCTATTATTATCAGGGCTGTGGTTGGTGTGGTTAACATTATTATGCAAATTTTGCTGTTTTTTATTTGAGATTTTCCCCTTCTTGGATCAATTGTCATGAAAAAAAGAAATAAAGAGGTGGAGAGAGGAATTGAGGGCGGTTAAACCTGGGCAGCGGTAAGGCAGAAGAAAGGCGGTTGACACGCGCTGAAACACACACACATAGACACACACACGCACACGCACACACACACATGCAACAACGACAATTACTATTAATTCAACACCAATTATAACAAAATAGGCACACACACACACCTAAATAAGCGGCGCACACACATTTAGAAATGTGTGCTTATAAACGGACAGGAATCTATGTATATGAAAGAAACACAATAACGCACATCAAAAAACAAAAAACACACACAAATAAAAATAACATGTGAGTACAGCTGGAAAGAGAATTTCAATCTAACAGACTTTACAAGTACACACCCAGTAAGATAAACATTCGCCCCTCCCCATCACACATACATACACGCGCGCAAATACACACCCATATATATAATTCAGTTTTCATGGTAAACAACTGACGATCCCTTATATATAAAAACATATATAAAAATATATTTATATTAGAGTATATTCTTGGAAGTAAACTAAAATAGTGATTGCAGTAGATTGATTGACTTACTAGACTAAAATCTTTCAACAAAAATTTTTTTTTTTTTTTTTTTTTTCCCAGTTTTGAAGGTTAAAAGAACTTCCGAGACTATATATATATATATATATATATATATACATGACTAGAATATATATATATATATATATATATATATATATATATCGCTGTCTCACATATCTATATAAATATCTAGATAAATATATATGTTTTTGTTCCTTCAAAAACACTTATAATCTCACTTTCAGCTGGGACATTTAGCAGAGGTTTGTGATCGCTCACTACACTCCCCACGTGCAGTATCCTTCCATTGCACTAAAAGTTTATATATATATATATATATATATATATATATATATATATATATATATATATATATATATATATATAAACTGTCCCTGTAAGTAATCAATCCGTTTTCATTCTCTTACCCATTTTCAATCATCTCATGATATTCTTCATCATTTAACTGGCAATACATCGATCTCGTTAACCCTTATCTCCTTTGGCCATGATAAGTTACGACTCATTAGTAAACATCTACATATTTATCTATATATAATTAGTGTAGACATTGGCTTACCCACATATTAGTGAAGACACACACACCTATATACATATATATATATATATATATATATATATATATATATATATATATATATATATATATATATTACATAAGTTTTTATCAGCTGAATTAGCCCGCCTACTCTCAAAATAAATGATATTTGTCGCTGAGACGGAAATATCTATTCATATTAACACAATTGACAGAAATCATTACGCCAACATGATTACAAAACGCACTCTTCCCGCGCAATCTTTTGGGAAGCAAGCGCACGAACGGAGCAATGTGCCCGACATACTGAAGCGTTATGTTACTGAGAAATAAATACATAAAATGAACCATACGACATGCGCACATGGAATAGGGCAAACCTATACATATTCTTGCCGGCGTAAACGCACACTCACTACAGTCACGTCTAACTCAAAGGCATTACATAAAACACCTTGGCACACACCCTACCCCCAGAATACATGACCATAAATACACTCTCTCTAAGCAGACCCTTTCTTATAAATGTACATTCTTTTCCTTAAAGTCTCCCCGCACGCACACACATCCACACACCCACACTTGTCCACGCATGCAAAATAAACTTCAATCAGGAAAAGGGAGAGTAAAAAAGGAGAGCAAGGATGCAAGAAAAAAACGAGCAAATAATGCTAATAGAATTACAAATGAGATTGTAATAGAGAATAGAACAAGAGAAGCGATTTGGAAGAAACACGCAGGGGAGTGGGGATGGGAAGAGGAGGAAGAAGGAGGAAAAGGGATTTAAAGAGTTATTAAAGAGGGGTAAGGATATCGGTTAATGAAAAAAAGAAAGAAAGAACGAACAAAAACAAAAAAAGAGAGAGAAGACTATGGGGAATAAACAGAGGAAAACATTTATTGTGATTTTTGGCACAAGTGTTAAGCTCATATGAAGAAGAAGAAGAAGAAGAAGAAGAAGAAGAAGACAAAATGGAACACGAGAAGAAAACATGTAGGTAAGGCAAAAATAGATAGGTAGGCTGTTTGCAGCGCATCAACCATTCATTATATATATGGGTTAAAGACGAAATACTCAAAACAAATTGAATTGTATACAATTGATTATGGACGACTGTCGAAAACGATTCATTGAAGACGAATTTCTGGTTTTGGAGATGGTCATGCCTTTATTCCCAAGTGAGAAAGTGAAAGTGGGAGGTCTGACTGGATTTTAACGTTTTCTGTATATTACAGGTTGCGTCGATAATGAATACGGCACTTGAACTTTTCAGATAGATATATAGAAAATGTTAGTTACAAGAAGTTAATGCATTAGCACCGCATATTCTACAATTACCAATCCGCCATTTAAATTACCTACCTATATATATATATATATATATATATATATATATATATATATATATATATATATAAATATATAGGAAGTTATGAAAATATATTTATGGCAATTAAGCTACACAGAGGCTCCCGCGTATTTTAGCCTGAATATTTCCTTCCTTCCCGGAGATGAAACGCGGGAGCCTCTGTGTAGCTTAATTGTCATAAATATATTTTCATAACTTACTACATAGCTCTACTACGTATCGAGAACTGTTGAAATAAATACTGAAAACTGATACATAAAAAAATATATCTCCTCATAAAATTTTATGTGAATACATGCAATATATATATATATATATATATATATATATATATATATATATATATATATAGTAAACATTTCTGGTTTGGTTACAAATGTGCATACATATTTTGAATAAAGCCGAGGACTGCTGACGTTTACCCAGACCAAGTATTCAATCGAAAATGAGTGTTGAATCAAAGAAAAACATATTTTCAACCATGTGGCGTCATGTGACCAGAATCCAGTTGGCTACCCAATACATTTATTCATGTACCGCTCCATTTATTATTGAGCACTATTACATAAAAACATTATTATTATTATTAGTAGTAGTAGTAATAGTATTACAAATGAAGTTTTGTTCATAGTGAATAAATAAACAATCATATGAATCTGATAATATTACTACTACTACTACTACTAATAGTAATAATAGTGAGGCTTATTTTGACAAATTATGGTTTTGACCTTATGAACTATTCAGAGACAAATATATTTAAGTTAGTTATGTAAGTATAATGGGACTTAGTTTGGGTGCACTGGCAACTTGAAATCGCAATGATTAACAAATTTAGACATTGAAGCCAATAAGATTGAGAATTCCTTGGAACGTTTATGCATATTGCAAGTCATGTCACTATCTTGAAGAACGGGGGAATAAAAAGCAGCTTACCTTGTTTTGGAGTTGTGTCTGGTGCTAAAATGGCACTCATTCCGAATTTGAGGAAAGGTGTCGTTGGGCTTCCGACTCCGATACTGCCCTGCGTCGACGGGGTCGTCCTACATATAGAGGGGTCGTTGGCCACCGAGGAAGCTGCGTGGGCGGCGCGGGCGGCAGCGGCGACCACTGCCGACCGGGCGGCGGCGGCGGCAGCGTTTACCACCCCGGCTAACGCCGACGCTGACGACGATGACGACGACGAGGACGACGAAGATGACGACAAAGATGACGGTGACGTTGACGGCGGCGATGAAGATGCCGAAACACCGGCGACGTGGCCACCGGCACCCCCAACAACTAAAACCCCGCCGATGGGACCGGATGGCAAGGAGTTGTTGGTGGTACTATTGTTTATGTTGTTACTAATAGAGTTCGTGTTGTTATGACCCGTGCCGCTGATGATCATCATGTTGCCAGCGCCCCCACCAGAAAGGTGCGACGTCGTAGAGTTCATGAGATTCGTGGAGGTAGAAATGCACGTCGTTGAAGGCGACGAGATACGAGATGCCGGTGACGAGGACGATAGACTGTTGTTAGACGCCGAGGAGACGAGGTGCGTGTGCATACCGTTCATACCGTTAAGTCCGACGCCGCTACGGGCCATGAGAGGCGGGGTTCGATCACGGAGTAGGTTTTCCACCAAAAACGATGTTGACGCCGTCGTTGATGGGGGAGGTGTGGCCAGAGCGACCGGGGGTGCCCGGAACACGCTCTGGTGGTAAATCGGGGACGGTACTAACACGTTGTTGAACATCTTGGTCCGTTCGAATTGCACCGAAGGTAACCAAAGAAAATGAACAGCTGAAGCGGTTTTACCTTTCAGTTTGAAGCCGTAAAACAATGACCGAATTGTGTATTTGTAGATCAACAAATATATAATAAATATGTTTTAAAATGGTTAATAACCGCTAAATAATTTAGCTGGTCTGTTTTAGAATGCCTTTGATGAGAATGAACATTAATTATAAAAAGCTCAATTCTCGTTCGATAAGAAAACAGAAAAAAAAAGTCACGTACCGTTAAAACCAACAAGTATTGGTTATTGACTCATTCATATTTGAGGTATTTATAATATATATATATATATATATATATATATATAAATAAATCTACTGACTTTCGTTGTGATATTGAAAAATAAAAAAGTTTTTTTGCTTATAATTATATATATTTTTTCCGCGTTTAGTTATAAGCAACATAAACGCTCATGTTTGTGGTCCAAATTAATCTCGCACTAGCCATTTTTTTTTTTTATGTGATAAGTGTTGAGTCTGCCATAATGACAGGGGCATTATAGCGTCTAAATAAAGGTGTAGGTGTTTCTTTTCATTTAACTTTTGCAGATATACGTTGCTCTCTTGCAACTATAGTTGCAGGTGTGACTTGTCACGCCCACCCCTGTGACACGGTGTTGTTGTGTTGTTGAATGTTATGAGTTTAAATATACGCGTGTATTTAAACGAAAATTAATAACGGCTCCGGTTGTTTATAAAACAAAACAACACAAACGCAATCAATGCAATTATATGCAAATTAATAACTTCGAATAATGGCGTACTTCTTTTTTTTCTTTCTCTCTTTCTTAAAATAGTTCCAGATAAATGTTAGCGTAGGATTTCAGATTAAAAGTGATTTTAAAAATGAAATAACACGATCCCAAAGATAAGATCTATTTTGCTAAGCTTTCGCTAAGAATAAATAAATATATAAATAAATATGAGTTATCAAAATGGGTTATAAATAAGTATTTTTTCTTTTACCAGATGATCCGGTGTAGATGTTGAAATAAATATATTATTGTAAAACAAAATCTTTTTAGAGTTTTAAATTATTTTTTTTTTATAAATAAATTAGTGATGAAATAAATAAAAATCACAACAGAGGAATCGACAGGTTTTTTAAGAATCCGTCACGGTGTCAATTTTCGTTGGTATTTTTTTTTTTTTTGTCACGAAGCCCAACGAAATAGGTCGGAATATTTCAGGTCGTTGATGAATATTAAGGTGAATTATGAGTGGAATGTTTCTACTTTGCCCGTCAATCCAGGGTTATTGGTTTGGTTTTAATTTCTTCCGGTAGCAATCGTATTAATTTATGATCACTTTGTCGTTCCACTTGTAGCTTATATAAGCAAGAATCACCAACTCATTCACAATATGTTTCCATAGGCATACATATATATATATATATATATATATATATATATATATATATATATATATATATATATATATATATATAAATAAATATGTTTGTGTGTGTTTGTTTCAATATATGTCAGGGTATATAGTTAACTTATATGCATAAACTCGCATATAAGTATAGATAAGTATATAATAAATAAAGATCTATGAATCGATTATAACAGATTGATTTGATCACTATTTATATGCATCATAGCTCCAATTTTTGTAATTTAAATTTGTGCATAAATAACGATATTGAATGAACTATTTTTGTCGACGTATACTAATTATTTCATAATAATAACTGTTTGTATATAAATATATGAATCTGTATGCATTAAATATATTAGATAATTTTGAATAAATAATTCAATAAATAATTAAATAAATACACATGAGCATGTATCAAGGAATATGCTTATATACCTTGTGTTGTGTGTGCATGAGTGTCCATAAATATATATATATATATATATATATATATATATATATATATATATGTATGTATAAATATATAAAAATATATATGTGAATTTATATATTTATATGTTCATAGTGCTGCTTTGAACGATATTCATTTCCTGTTATATAGTGTCAGAATTGGTTTTGTATGATGATGCTGACAATGATGATGATGATGATGATGATGATGATGATGATAATAAAATATTATTATTATTATTATTATTATTATTATTATTATTATTATTATTATTATTATTAGTGAATAAACGTCAGCAAGAATATATAAAGTTCAGCTTTTTAAAATCACCGAGATAGATCAATGGGTAAAGTTATAAAGAGGGTTTCATGCCTGTTTAACAAAGATACACCTTGTTACTTTTTAGAAAAATGTTATTACATGTTTTTTGTTTGTTCGTGTGATGTCTTGAGTGTATATATATATATATATATATATATATATATATATATATATATATATATATATATATATATTTTTTATCTTACATCTACAAGTCGAGGTTTTGGTCTGTGCGACCTCCTCAGAGCCAATCTCTCTATATATGCATGTATATAAATAAAAGCGTGTGTACGCGTTTGTGTAGGTGTTGCTCTGTGTCGGGTGTTATAATAAATTATGTTTTGTTGTTTTTTTTTGTTTTTGTTTTTTGGCGATCCTGCCTTGTTTTCTCCCTATCCGAATCGATCAGCCATCTCGTGTGCGACTCTCATGGTCAGCTCCACTTTATAAGGAAAGCGAATAACAAAAGCGACGCGCGTCGATTGGACGAGACCAGCGAATCAGCGTCAATCTGTTACTCGCTTAAAAAGGACTTTCTCACTCTCACAGACGGAGGAAGGGAGGAAGTCGAATACACATTGCTTCTTCTCCCTCCCTCTTTATCTCGCTCTCTCTCTATTTCCCCGATGAAACGCCTTCCTCTCCCCCCACCATATTTTTCTTCCGGATAACACGCACCGCTCTCGCCCTCAAAACTCATAATACATTGTTTTATTATTATTTGTATCATGATTGTCATCATGAATATCGCGAAGATTGCTTTTTACAATACTTACCTTTTTTCCCTTGCGTTTTATTTGTTTGCGCATTTATTTATTTGTTTATTTATTTATTTTTGCATAGCACGCTTTTTCCGCCTTTTCATTCATTTAAACTATAGTTCCTCATTTCTTCCTTCACACCTTCGGCCCCCTTTTTTCCCCATACTTAGTTAAACATTATTTTCTTTCATCTGTCATGATTTTCGTCCCTGCCCCCATCTAGATCAATCTATTCGATGATTCATTTTACACTACTTAAATTTCACCTTTTAAACAAATTTTTTTTTTCATTTGACACCCTTGAGCTAGGTCTTCGTCCATATTTCCCAGCCCTTTTCACCTATCTCCCAACCTCATCAACTACCCCCAGTCCCAGTGGTCTTACAAGCCGAGGGCCGATTGCCAATCTGCAACTACAATGAACAGTCCATAACCGTTCAATGTGATCTGCGTCGACCATACACTGGCTGGCGATGACAGATCGATTTAATATTTAAAATTCGGCTTCTGTAATAAATATTGTTTTTCTTCATATAATCTGATTAATTCCTTTTTTCTTATTTCTTTCTTTTTTTTCCTTCCATACATATTTCTTCATTCATTAAAACTTTTCGTTTTTTATTTAATTCTTTTTTCATTTAATTTTTTGCATTTCATTCTTTTCATTTCCTTTTTTCATTTAATTCTTTTTTGTTTCGTTTCTTTTTCATTTCATTCCTTTTCATTTCATCTTTTTATTTAATTCTTTTTCATTTCGTTCTCTTTACATTTCATTCTTTTTCATTTTGTTGTTTTTTCATTTCATTCTTTTTCATTTTTTCATTTCATTATTTTATTTAATTTTTTTTCATTTTGTTGTCTTTACATTTCATTCTTTTTCATGTTATTTCATTTTTCCATTTCATTCTTTTTCATTTCAATTTTTAATCTCATTTTTTTATTTCGTTCTTTTTTATTTAATTCTTTTGCATTTCGTTCTCTTTTCATTTCATTTTTTCTTTTAATTCTTTTTTCATTTCATTTTTTTTATTTCATTCTTCTTTATTCCATGTATATTTGTTCATTTATTCAAACATTTTTCTTTTCATCTCATTCTATTTTCATTTCCTTCTTTTTCATTTCCTCCGTTTCGTCCCATGCATATTTCGTCATAATTTTATAAATTCTTTTATTTTTCATTTCTTTTATGTCTTATAGTGTTATATTTCCCTTTACTCTAGTTTTATTAAATATTTGCCTTTAATTTCCAAAAACTTATTTCATTTTTTCGTTTTTTGATTCAAAACAAAAAGTCAAACTCTTTAAAAAAATCATTCGCTTATTTGTTGATATTTTATAGATGTAAGTTTAATTTTACCACGTTTTTGAAAACATTATTTTACATATTATATTTTTCATCGCTTATTCATATTTACTTAGTTATTAGATCAATTCCCCATGTCTATTTTTTTTCTTTCGTTTAATAATTCAATAAAAAAACACGAATTTCTGTTGTAATGCGTCTGTGTGTGTGTGTGTTTTCCGTCTCTAGATGACTTACGCATTTTTTTAATTTACTATTAGTCGATTATTTACTGAAGTAAAAAATGTAATAACGTAAGGTACTAAAACGATCTTTTGAAAAATCATATTTTACGAATAATTTTATTATGAAATTAAATCCAGCACAATGCATTTCGGTTTATTCATACATTTTAACCTATTTTAATATTTTGTTAGTAGTTGACACAAAAGAAGAGAAAAAAGAAATTACTTCGTGACAGTTAGATATTTGAACATAATACTAATTCAGAAACATTAAAACTGTCGAATAGAAAATCTTCATATATCAAAAGATTTCGAGTTTTCGTGTCTGTTTACATGCAATAATTTTATAAACAGAGATAAAAACAACATTATCTTAACAAAATTAGTTCGTGTCATAAAAACTTGATTGAATTAATAAGTTTATAACTAATCAATACCGTAATTGTTCAACTTTCCAAATCCTATTTTTAAAAACATAATTTGTTACAAAACAAACAACAAACGACACTGTTAAAACAACCAAACAATCGAAACAAAAAATTAAAGTAAAACGACTCCCGGGCAACACCATGTCCGTACAGTTCGTTGCTAATAATAAGCGTTATTTAATCATTACGATCTATAGAGGTTAGAGTTGAAAACTTCGATGTCGAGCCGTGCATTGAAACAACAGGTATGAAAATAAAATAAATTTTTTTTGTATATTAAAATACAAGCGAATTAATTTTCTGGCTTTCCGCTATCTATCTATCTATCTATCTATCTGTCTATCTGTCTATCTATCTGTCTATCTATCTGTCTATCTATCTATCTATCTATCTATCTATCTATCTCTTTATCTATCTATCTATCTATCTATCTATCTATCTATCTATCTATCTATCTATCTATCTATCTATCTAATTGAATAAATGCGAAGGTTATGCTCATTTCTCGCATTAACGCTGAAGTCAAAGCATCTTATTTCAAGTTAATTCAAGTTTACACAATAGCAGCAACCTATCTGTTTTATATACTGCTTAAACAGGGTGGCCATAAAGACCGCATGCACTTGAAAATAAAATAACTTTATTTTTATTTGTGATAGAAATAATCTGTAAAAAGGATTAGAAAGAAAGAAATTTATATATTTTTCTGATGTTTTATTGACATTTTATTCAAATTTCCACAATGTCCCCCATCATTAGCAATACAAGGGGTAATATGATTTTGTAGTTCACGGAAGACATTTGCCAACTGATTTACAATAATGCCTAAAATCACATTTGTTATGTTAGCTTTCAAATCTTCTAATGAACTAAGTTTGGTTGCATACACAATTGTTTTCACATGTTCCCATAAACAGATCAGTCCAGCCAACCAAAAGGACACTTTTTGTTCAGTTGAAGCAATGGATCAAATTGATTCTGAGAAAAAAAAAATGTTACTTATCTAAAAATTGTTGCAAATTTTGTGGTGAAGAATTATTCAATAACTACACTTAAAACTAGGTACGTGAAACTTTATAACATTTCTTACAGATTATTTCTATCGCAAATGCAAATAAAGTCATACTTTTTGAAACTGCACACGGACGTTATGGACACCCTATATATATGGCATCTAATTAGTAAAGTTAATTAATTTGCATATCGGTGTGCAAAAAGATACTTTATTAATTAACTATACTTTGTTATTGTTTCTTTTTTTAACCCAAGGATTGTTTTGACTTTAATATAACAAATAGTTTGATTTATGAATCTATTTTATTTTATATTTTGGTCAACAGAATTCCGAAATGCCAATTATGGTGGGTTCTTTTAATTGGTTACGATGGCAGGACAGTTTTTATGCACGACTATTTTGTTCCTTTCCGGCCTATTCTTTGGGAAAAAAAACTAATTAGATTCAGTTGTGATATACCACCCCCCCCCCTCCCTACATTCACCATCGGCAAGGCAAATTGATTTATTCTTTCTTTTTCTTTTTTTAACGATCATATTTAAAATAGAATTAATTACCACGTGCTAATCATTATCTATTGATATGAATGAATGCGGAAGTGTTTGTTTCGTGTTTATAACAATAAAATGTTTATTATTTAAAAGTTTTGTTTCAAGTATTTGATGTAGAGAACTTTGCGACGTGATAGCGAGATAGCGAAGTCATCTAGTATCTATATATAAAATAAAGTTTTTTTGGGTTGGTTGTTATAAAAATCGATACGTCAACCGTTAGAAAATTAAAATTAGTTTCAAGAAGGATTAAAGTTTTCAACACATTTTTTGACGCAATGGATTGTTGTTCGATTCCATCTGGGGTCACTGAGGTCCACTTATCGATTCCAATTATCGCTTGCCGGTAGTCTATACTAAGATCAAGCACAGCCTTCTGGTTGTAAATTTTAGGGGAATTTAATCGTGTTATTCATTTTATATTTGGTTTATTTACATTAACATCGTGGGGTCTGCGTGGCACCGTAAATACACAAAAAGCCAAAACGACGTGTTACTTTGTTTTAGAAAAAAAAAGACTAAAAGGATAATATGGGGTTCGAGAGAGAGAGAGAGAGAGAGAGAGAGAGAGAGAGAGAGAGAGAGAGAGAGAGAATAGTTTTTTCACGGATACGTGTTTCGCCGTTACTGCGGCTAATCAGCGTGACTGTCTATGACAGGATTGGACTCCTCGATCACAGGAACTGGAATAATGATTATTTAAAGTTCCAATGATCAAAATTCAGTCTTTACCCATATCATATATTTTTACAATTGCAGAATTGACGATGATCTTACGATTGTTTCGCAACGTGCAATATGCTATATATATATATATATATATATATATATATATATATATATTAGTGAATGCGTTTAATGGCCGATTTTACTTGTTGGGAAACAATTGTAAGACGATCATCAATTTTGCCATTGCAAAAAAAAAATGATTTGAGTAAACACTGCATTATTTGTTCATTGGAATATAAACAGTCACTATATATATATATATATATATATATATATATATATATATATATATATATATATAGACAGAGAGAGAGAGAGAGAGAGAGAGAGAGAGAGAGAGAGAGAGAGAGAGATAGAGATAGAGACAGAGAAAGAGTCAGTTGAGACAATTATAACATTATTTATTTGAGTACCAAAAATCCACGATCAACAATGATATATAATGAAAGGAATTCATATTTTTGTCTTTTTCAATATTTACTAAGGAGTCAGCATTTCTCAAGACTAAAAGCCACTTGAAGATAAGCGATGATGAAAGGGATAGATTGTCATGAGAGAATTGAAAATAATGAATGGAATGAATAACATTTGATGACGTATAAAGACGGTTTATGACAAGTGTTTATTGACATCAATTTTGAAGATGACCATGTTGTAGCCCGCAGGTAAACATCTCGTGGCCTACACACGCATGTGTGTCTGTGTGTAAGAATAATTCTCTCTAAATCGGGACAAAACAGAACCAATACAACTAATCATTGACAAATCTAGGGCTCAATATCCTATTGGACAGAGCATCAAGCTAAGTGCATTGCATAATAATTATATATATATATATATATATATATATATATATATATATATATATATATATATTAATAATGAAGACTACTGTGAGAAGGTCCTAGTGAACCTAGGCGAGATGTTATTGATCATTTTTTGAATTGGATTATTACTCGGTTAACAGTGGAAAGTGGAATCCCGAAGTTTGCAGCAATTTGATGCTGATTAAGTCCACCTTTCAGATTAACCTAAAATATGGCTCATCCGAAACTAAGAATTGTAATGCTTCTTTAGCTTGTGCCATACATCAATGGTGATATATGATGTATATATTGATATCTGAATCACTAAATATTTAATCTAGTGTAAAATATTGATGTTGGACATTTTTATTACTACTTTGTACGGCTCCGAGTGTTGGCCGTCGACGAAGTAAGCAGAAACTTTAAAGTTCAGGTATTAATTATTTTGGGGGGACGGAGTGTACATTAACTTTTCTCATGTCTGTATATATATATATATATATATATATATATATATATATATATATATATATATATATATATATATATATATTATTAGTTATATATATATTAATTTACATATATATATATATATATGAGTTAAAAAAGAAAACGGCGGAACATCTGAAAACTCAACGTTTCACCCGACTGTTGTGTGGGCTTTATCAAGATCGAAAATATAGAGGGCACACGCGACAATTATAATTTACAATTGTATTTTCTCACTTTACCTCCACTAAAACTGATTGGTTTCTTTAAAAAAAGGTAATTGAGATATTTTATATGTAAACGACGATAATAATAATAATAATAATGATAATAATAATAATAATAATAATAATAATAATAATAATAATAATAATAATAATAATGATAATAATAACAATGATAACACTAATATTAATAAAAACAATAAAAATAACAATAAGAATAACAATAACAACAATAATAATAACAATAACAATAATAATAATAATAATAATAATAATAATAATAATAATAATAATAATAATAATAATAATGATAATAATAATGATAATCATAATAATAATCATAATAATAATAATAATAATAATAATAAAAATAATAATGTTTTCTATCCTTTTCTTTTTTGCGCGTGTAGTTTATTCATATTTATGTGACAAAAATAAAATGCCTCGAAACTTTTAAATAAGAAAAACAAAATAAAGGAAAAGTATTCTTTGTTTGAATATTGATATTCTTTGTTTTTCTTCTTTTTTCCCCTCAAATGTTATCCTTAACATTTGGACCCGGGTTGTACAGAAGTACGCGTTATACACCAGTAATAATGGGATACCTATGATATTTGCCCACACGTAGACGCAACATTGATGCAATGTCTCGAAGTTGTAACTATTATTATTTTTTTGGTTATTATTTAATAATGAATACGTCGACACAGAAACAATATCAACGAAAATACGAAGCAACTGCAAAACTGTTAAAGAATGGACAACATGCGACAATAACAGTATTTGGCGTTTTGGCTAGGAGCTAAGTGTAGAATCTGTTCTGATGTTGAACTTAGTCTTTTCTGCCTTGGGTCAGTGAAAAAGAAGTCCTTCTAGACGGAGACAATTTCCATTTTAGTTCCAATCCAGAGTGCCCTTTTCTGGGGAGCTGGATTTTCCCCACATAAAAAAACGAACGGTATTATTATTATTATCATTTTTATTTCTCGTAACAATAATAATAATAATAATAATAATAATAATAATAATAATAATAATAATAATAATGAATGTTGATAAACCTTGATGACCGTATTGTTTTCACAAAATTAAAGCGATATCGATAAAAACGAAAACTAAAAGAATGGCTTCATTAGATTTTGCGGAAACAATAAAAGTCATGTTCCACGAAGCAAGGGGAAACTTGGGCGTTTTAAAGCTTAGCATAATTCAAAAATGAATAAAAATTACTATGGCCATTCAATTCTTGTATAAATGTATTAACGCCATCTGATGAATTGCTCACGGCATGAAACCAATGGTTATGTCTGATAAAAACACGTATTTTGTTCAATTGTTTTATATATATATATATATATATATATATATATATATATATATATATATATATATATTTCAAATTTGAGATTTAAGGTTTAATACTATTGGAAAGGTGCGGTTAATATCAAATGATATAACGGTATAAATATATATCAGACGTCGTATTTCCCACTAGAGAGGTCTATGTATTTAGCGTAGAGAGCAAATATTTACGGCTTAGATAACTTTCTTTAGCAAATTACAGACAATAATAATTAGTCTCTAGACTTGACAAGGCTTTTTGGCCGGAATAAGAATATATACATATATGTTATATTATATATATATATATATGTTTTATATATATATATATATATATATATATATATATATATATATATATATATACATATATATCAATATTTTATCTATAAATATTAATTCCATGATAAATGCCAATATACTGAAATCATATTCCCTTAATAAGGTTAAGATGAAAATTCATATACAACTAAATGTACAAAAGCAAGGAAATTCCCAAATGTTTACACTCTTATTGTCATTAAGGGTATGCGAGCACAACAGGGCTATGTATTTTACTTCTAGGAATTTTTCTTCAGCGCACCTCACACACTTCATCCACTCATTCATAGATATTTATACTGTAGTGATGTGATAATGAAATGGTTTGGTTGATATGTAGTCACACCCTTAATGAAAATAAAAGTGTAAAAATTTGAGAATTTCCTTGCTTGTGTACATTTAGTGTATATGAATTTTCATCTTAACCCTATTAAGGGCATATGATTTCAGTATACTGGCATTTATCATGGAATGTCACTACTTTTATAAAGGCTATGCCTCAAGACAATGGTAATTTTAAAGTTTTGTTTTAATTTTCTGAAAAACTAAGGTATATGGTGAACTGAAATTAAAATGCCATCAACTAGACCCTAGAACCTCTATCTCTGCCAAAAATCAGCTGAATCCATCAAATAGTTGATGAGATATAGGGTGGCAGACACGTACGTACGTACACACGGATAACACAAAATCACTACTGACCTTTCTGGATCTCTGGGTTGCCTTGACTAATGATGCTGAAATTCTACACACTTATAGAACCTATCAAATAAATTTTTTTAACTAATTTGGTTTATTGGTTTTTGAGTTATGACTGATCAAAGAAATGAGATTTCTAGCATAGGTCGTTTTTTAGGTCTATTAAGGGATAGAGCGCTATCGCGCCTCTCTTGATTATTTTTTACCTACAAGCACTAGTGTTTCATGCTTCTATGCTATCATCAGGTAGCATTCTTTCATTTAAGCAAACATCGTGAAGCATAACTCTACTGCTTCATTATACCTTCTATATTTTTAAAATTATTTTCCTAATAATCTTTTTCGTATGAAAATCAACAAAATTACATACGGCTTTCTCGTCTGTTTTATTGAAATTCTCCTATTTTCTCCAGCTTTCTGTTTATTTATTTATTTTTTCTCACCTGAAGATGATTAGGCGAAGCATCGAAAGTGCATGTGATATTTATTTTGACACAAAAAAGATTCTTAGAAAAATTGAAAAGATAAAAAGGTGAATATATATATATATATATATATATATATATATATATATGATATCCGGAATATTTTTTGTTCTTACCCTCTAAGGGAAGTGGTGTTTTATCAAGTCTGCTGGTAAGCCGTGATATGAAACACTGTTTTGTTTTTAAATTCCCGAAACAGTTTTTCATGATAAACAACCGCTGACCCCTTAAATAATTTTAAGACAAGCAAGCAAACTAATGTAGTGACTGCAAACAGTTAATTGACCTACAAGTAAAGTAGTTTTTTAACGAAAGACTTAGGACTAAACGTTTGTTTTTTTACCATATAGTTTTAATGGTTGAAAATCTTCCAATACTATATATATATATATATATATATATATTTATATATTTATATATATATATATATATATATATATATATATATATATTTATATATTTATATATATATATAAAAATATTTCACTTTAATATATATATATATATATATATATATATATATGTATATATATATATATATATATATGTATATATATAAAATATTTCACTTTAATATATATATATATGTATATATATATATATATATATATATATATATATATATATATATATAGAGAGAGAGAGAGAGAGAGAGAGAGAAAGAGCGACAGATAGATTGATAGATAGATAGAGCGAGAGAGATAGATAGATAGATAGAGAGAGAAAGAGAGAGAGAGAGAGAAAGAGGGAGAGTGAGAGAATTATTATTTCATGTATCCACATAAATGTTATAAAGAGATATGATCTTTTATGTATCAATTTTCAGTATTCACTTTAACAGTGCTCGATACCTGAGTAGAGCTTGGTAGTAAGTTATGAAAATATATAGGCATTTTAGCCTGACGATTCCCTACGGGGATGAAACGCGGAAGCTCCTGTGTAGCTTAATTGCCATTAATATATTTTCATAACTTACACACCCACACACACACACACACATATATCTATCTATATATATATATATATATATATATATAAATATATATATATATATATATATATGTGTGTGTAATTACTTGTT
>OY744521.1:164125860-164300860 GCA_963556195.1 Sepiola atlantica | reverse complement strand
AGGAACAGTTAGAATGCTAAAAATATCTCTCGGTTGGATTCTCTGAAATAGCGGGTGAATGTATGGCACCCGGTATGATGTCAATCTCCAGCAACAACAAAAGAGAAAAAAATTGTAAAACAAATTGTAAAAAAAATTGTAAAAAAAATTGTAAAAAAATATTAAAAGAATTGTAAAAGAAATTGTAAAAAAAATTGTAAAAAAATATTAAAAAAATTGTAAAAAAGATTGTAAAAAAATGTAAAAAAATATTTTTAAAATTATAATAAAGATTGTAAAAAAAAATTGTAAAAAAATTGTAAAAAAATTGTAAAAAAAAGAGGGTGAGAGAGTAGAACATGCCAAATTATGCTTAACGAAACGTCTTATTTCCATGCATGGTTATTTGTAGTGGTTAATAAGCATAATAATATAAGTTTGATTAAAAAATATATTTTTAATCGATTTTACAAGATAAAATTATATAATTGGATGACTATAGGAAATTAAAATATTTTAAAAGAAAAAAATGAAAGATTTGTTTAAAAGTTATTTATTTTTATATACTTTGCAAATTGACATTAAACCATACCATTGAAACGATAACATTTGTCGATCCAATTTTTTTGTATATTAAAATACAAGCGAATTAATTTTCTGGCTTTCCGCTATCTATCTATCTATCTATCTATCTATCTATCAATCTATCTATACCCCCTTTCATATAGATATATATTTTTCAATATGAACATTTCAGTGAAATATCAGACTTTTCCGCCTGAAGAGATGTTAGTTTCTAATAACTTATGATCGATAACAATGACATACCAGTGTAGCGGCTTTTTTGTAAATGTCTGTGTAAATAAAAATATTAATATACATAGCTCTATTGACTATTGAGCACTATTACATAACACGGTTGAAATTCTTTGGATTTTTATCCTGTGGATGTTTACTTTACCTGGATTACTATATATATATATATATATATATATATATATATATATATATATATATATATATATATATTATATATATATATATATATATATATAAGAAAAAGTTCAAGTTAAAGAACCGAAACAAATACGATATTCCCAAGAGATTACATAATACAAAATGTATTTATTTTAAATAAGATCTTATTAATCCCGAGGAAATATTAAATACTGCAGATAAAAATAAGCTCAATGGTTAATATGTTATGTCAAGTAAAGCTTTAATATTATAATTCAGTAGATTACACTATTTATGACATAATTAATATTTTAAATATTACAATTATGCTCCGAAAATCAACACGTAACAATGTTTATCCATATGTACGCGTGTTTCTAAAACGTTTATCCACATAAAACGCGCGTACATATGGATAAACGTTTTAGAAACGCGCGTACATGTGTTGATTTTCGGAGCATGATTATAATATTTAAAATAATAAATTTGTCATAAATTTTGTAAGCTACTGAATTATATATATATATATATATATATATATATATATATATGGTTTTCTATGGAAGAAATAAGTGCTCAATTACGTTTGTAAGATCATATTGCATAGTTAGATTTATATAATGTGTTAGATAGCCACCTTTTCAAAACATCGAGTGAGGAACAGCCACGCTTGCTTGTTCTTTTTTTTGTTTAGCCCTATGTTAATATTTTCACATTTCTAATGTTTCTGTGAAATCGCAGCTAACGATGTACGATCGAACGGATGCATGGTGTTATTTGAAAAAATTTAAAAAAAGGCTAGAGAAAAGAAGAGGATTTTAAAAGAACGCACACGTGAAGCCAGTTAGACGTAAAAAGAACGGATTCGCACTGTTCCAGGAAAGACGTTAACAATTTAAATTCCGCGACGCGAAAATTAGCGTCACAGAATAAAATTGCATTATGTTAAGCATTTTTAAAATGTTGTTACTATTTTTGACACAATAAAGATAATAACAAACATTGAAAACAAAAATATAATTAAGCTGAATAATTCTGTTATTTTTTTACAATGTTTGCTTAAATGAAAGAATGCTGCCTAAATACACACACTATATATATATATATATATATATATATATATATATTATATATATATATATATATGTATATATATATATATATTGCCATGAATATATTCTCATAGCTTATTACCTAGCTCTACTTACGTATCGAGCACTGTTGAAGTAAATACTGAAAATTTATACATAAAAAATTATATCTCCTTATAAAACTTTTTGTGGATACATGAAATAGTAATAATTATATATATATATATATATATATATATATATATATATATATATATATATATATATATATATATAGTAAACTCTGAGAATGTTGTTTATCTTGCTTGTTTGTCACCGTGCACACTTCATTTTCACATGAATATTTTAGAAGGAAGCGCCAAAAAAACTAAATAAAGCGAATGATAAGAGAAGTTAAATTAAATGGTTTCAAAAATTTTATGAGAGAAAAAAGGGAAAAAGAAGGCGAAATAGATAGAAAAATGGAGACAGGAGAGACAGAAAGGGAGAGAGGAAGACTAGTGGGCGAGGAGAAAGAGAAATAGAGAGATACCCTATTTAGAAGGTTTACCTTTCCAGGCTTTACCTTCTCTCTTTGAGAAGGGGTTGGTTAATGGCAAATGTCCCAAAACGCGTCTATCGGGTAATACCAACTGAGCTGCCTAGGTCAGAATGCGCGATCTCTTGTGCGCTGGACTATCATCGACACCGGCCTTGTGCAACGTCTTCCCGCGGTGAGAAGGAGGTAGATACACGCTGCAATTTCTTTTTAAAACATTGTAAAACATGTCTTACATTTTTCTATACATATGTTTTATCTAATTATTTGATGTACAATGCACCAACGTTGGCTCAGTGGGTCACGAGTTGTGTAGTAATATCACAAAAAGCATTCCTCATCCACATGTTTCAGTTAGAGGTCAATGTTCAAGATATAATCTTCGCATGAGAAAACGATTTAAAGCCATTTAGCATCCATTTTCATAGATAAATGAAACGCGAGTAAATTAGATGTCTACGAATGGTAATAAGCATTTTGTTATAAGATTAACCGTCTCAAAGCACGCGTTCTTCTTTTACACACGTGCGCGTGCGTGCACGCATGTGTTCCTATTTACTTGCCTCCCTACGAGGGCAGAGTTAGACGAAAGATCCTTTTTTAATGTGGTGAAAATCCAAACCCCCATCTTCACAAAAAAGGCGCACTCTGGATTGGGACAACATTAAAATTGCCTCAGTTTAGAAGAGTTTCTCTTTCAATGACCGAATACAGAAAAAATGAAGTGCAGTATCAGAACAGATATACCACTTTGCACCTAACCAAAAAGGCCAAGAAGTACGCGTGTGTCAAAGATGAACAAACATCTTTACTCATTATTTACATGTTTCGGACAGTTTACATAATCTTGGTTGTTTATATATTCATAACGTTTTGACCGTCGTAGTTGGTAACCTTCAGCAATGTTCCAAAATTATCGATTGAGACCATGTACATCAACATTTATTTGAAAAACATTTTTTTATTAGTTGTGCACGAGTAAAACATGGAAAAAGTGGAACATTCAGATTGTGGATTCAAACTTCGGGCGAAATGTGACTAAAATGAGCGAATATTAGCGAAGATGAGCGAAGATGAGCGAATGGTATTTATGGTTAGACCTAAGGGTAGGGGGATGGTAGGAAGCTGTTAGAAAATCTATATATTCAGGTTCTGATATTCTCTTAGTGTTTTATCCAGTAGAAACAAGACCGTTCTTTTCATTGTTACTTGTTGTTTCCAGACCCTGTTGGGGCAGGCCGCTAAAAGAGTATTTCTTTTTTGCAACCCTGTCTGCTTTTAACACACATTATCAAAGTAAGTTTATTCCGTGTATCTTTTACGATTTCATAGCCATCCATTCATTTTTCGATTTCTTTTCAAACAAGACGCACCTACGTCGAGCGTGATTAGGGATATTACTACATTTCCAGTCACATATTTTTGCAAGTAAATCTGTTCTATTTCCGCTTACTGGTGCGTGTATAAACTATTACACACCCGTGTCGTCGTCGTCGTCGTCGTGAACCCATGCTCTTGCTTGTCTGCCAATACAATCACTTAGACGTCGATGTTTATAAAACTGGTATATTACAAAAATAAAAACAGTCACAGAAAACACCAGATAGATAGATGGATGACTCGTTCCGCTATACCGAGTTACATTGTATAAGTCCGCCCCCTATTAGGGACGGCGTCCTAAATACGTCTTTCTTGCTTGATGTCTTGCCAACAAAGAGACAGAAAAATCTCCGTCCGGAAGTCACGTGGTTTCGGGGACTTCCGTTCTGGGATCACTTCTGACCCTTAAGGTGTCACTCAAACTTTCCATTCCAACCTCGGTGCGACTGTTAGATTATAAAGGTCGGTTTTAAAAATATGCTGTAGTTAAATTAGGACCAGTGTTGAATAAGTATATTGAAGAATCGATAACTAATTTTACAGTAGATGCTAGGTCAGTAATTGAAAACTAAGACATATTTGTTTTTTTTATAGAATTTGCTGTTGGCATAGATTTTAAATGCCAACTTCATCTGGATTTTTTTCGGTAAAAATGTAATGCTTATTCTTAATCGCTTGATACAATTCAGGCATTGAATGAAAACTACATTACAGAATTTGTCTCATTTCAAAATATCAGAGATCTTAACTACTTTTAGAAATGGAGAATATTGCATTAATAGTAAATAATAAATTTCTAACAAATAAAGCTGATGTCTTAACCGGAAATCGAAGCCAAAACCGTGAGATATTCAGTCTGAGGTTTTACCAACTGACCTATTTGTACTTTCTTATAAATAGAGCTTAAAACATTACTATTACAAAATAGTTATAGCTTTGGCGCGACTTCATAGATTCATGATTTACGTCATGTTTCAAAACATGAATTCAAACATAAGCGATAAAAAAACAAATAAATGATTGGGTAAACATTATCAATGGCGTTGGAAATTATTTTAATAGTTCAAAGCAATTTATTTTGCCTTAACTGCGTATTGTATGTAGTTATTTCACAATTGTAGAATCCTTCCAGCCTAGCATAAATAATAATAAAACATAATGATCAGAGGCAGAAGAGTCGGCGGATGTTCTCTGAATACTTTTGTAACTTCTTCGGAATATTATTGATTAAGCGGCACACTTACAGATTATAACATATTCTTTACAAGAATATCGTTTAACAGGAAGAAGGGTAGTTTGTTATGCCAGTTTTGATATTTCACGATGATTTCTTCACTGCCTTCTATTTTTTTTTAAATTTAATATTTTTGAAGGCGGTCATAGAGGTCATGCACATTCGGCAAATATTGTGTTTAGAAAAACTTAACTGTTTCCTGTACCTGCTACCGAGTGTGGAAATCACCCTGTGAGGGTTGAGCCGGCTTCCTCCAAAAGAGGAAGTTTCTAGGGAATATCAAATTCACAAGCGCTCCCCAGTCGTATGTATATCTCGGTCAAGGGATATGACGACGTGAGTTTCTGCTGTTCTCGCGGGGATTCGTCGCCGTACCACAGAACAGGGAAAATAATAAAGTGAACATTCTATTATTCTACTGCAAACACGACTAGAGAAATGGCATACACAAAATACGCTATAGAGAGTTTAAAGAGCAAACCATAAGCGCAAAGAGCATTTCTGAAACGTCTACTATCTATAATGAAGACTCCATATGATAAACGGTATATATTGATAACCAGAAATACCATATTTTCTCAATAATATCTATCAACTAATAATGCATAATAAAAGATATAATTTGAATATATTAACAAACAAAACAATATGTTTACAACTCATTATATATTGATATAGTAAATAGTAAATGTAAAAATAGAAAATTAAAATCAATTTTCTGGGAAATTATGTCAGCAAAATGGTATGATCATTAAAAGTTTTGGAACACAGTACCGAGGCGTAAGGGTTGGTAATGCGGTTTACATTTAGTTTATTTAGTTTTCTGCAAGGGGGGTGAAAAGTGGGTGAAAACCTTCGTGAAAATTCAGCTAACTCAGAATTTTGTATAATTTGAGCAACATGTATTAGACAACAATAATTAAATATTACCAAAATCTTAGTTTCGTTGAAGTATTGTAAAGGATTTTTAGGGGGTATTATATAGGCACAGCTTTTTATTTGAAAATTCAAATGTTTTAGATTTGCATTCAATTTGATCCATATTCATTCGAAAAGAATTACCAAGATTCTGTAAATATCATTTTATTCTTAAGACCCCTTTAGCTTAAGTCTTAAAATTAAGGCATTTTCTAGAATCAAAATCATCTAATGGATTTTCATCAAAATTAGAATAAAGATTTTAGACATGAAGTTTATGAGTATTATATCTTGGTTTTAATCTTCGTAAAATTGGTGCACACTTTTTTCTGTTCAGGGAATTGATTTTACGCGTCTTGGGACGGCTATTCTTCTTGTATATCTAACTATCGATCTATCAAATATGTATATATATATTTTTATATATATATATATATATATATATATATATAAATCGATTCTAATTTCAACAGGGAAATTTTTAGCTCCTCGTTGCAACATAAATATAATAACTGGTTATATTTAGAGGAAAAATACCAACTTATAAACTTACAAAAACAAATCAATGTTTTTGAATAAACGCAACGCCGTGTAAATAGAGCCGACATATCACTGTCATGTATACCGAAAACCAATAAAATAGGACACATGTAAACATACACTATAAAATTTAGTTGAAAAAAAAACTTTGTCAAAATTATCAAAATTATCAAATTTCTCATGAACTAAGAAATACGTGCCGTAAAAATTTAACCACTGTTTGTCGGAATTAGATAATACCAGGTTAACAATTGTAAACACAATTCTTATATCAGATGCTAACATAGTTATCATAATAATAGTAATTGTTATAAGAGAGAAAATAAACGTAATACCATAAAGGTATAATATCAGATGAAAGAGTAAGATTGGTATCGTAACAAACAAACAAACAAACAAACAAAAGAAGAAACCCTAACCCTAACACGCACGATTAATCACTTCGCTATTTCTCCGCAATCTGACTTGATCGTTGGCCGTTTGGCCAGGAGCAAAGTCTGGTATATGTTCTGATACTACACTTCATCTTTTCTGTCCTCGATCAGTGAAGGAGAAATCCTTTTAAACCGAGGCGATTTTAATTTTTGTCCCAATCCAGAGCGCCCCTCTTTGGGAAGCAAGATTTGCCGACATTAAAAACCCGACCTTGTGTCTAACTCTGCCCTCATGGAGACTTTATTTATTCACAAAGGATAGCAAGGGAGAAATATTAATTAACCCCTAATATGCAAATTTTAATTAACTCCCTTAACGTATTATATTAATTGACCTAACTATTAATTATTCCAATAACCAAATAATGTTTATTACAAATAACTAACATGTGACGTTTTGTGGTAAACGCTACTATAGACAACATAAATTATTTTAAAGGAAATACAGTAGGGAAATTAGCAACAACCAACGTATTTTGGTTTACTTACTCACTTGTGACCTATTTGCGCTAAAATATTTTATATTTGATAGAAAATATAAGCCTGTTGTATTATCAGAAATATTGGTTGTGAATAAAGTAATAAACCGCCAGCAATCTTGTTATTTAAAGAAATAAAGGACCAGACCGGAGCGTAAGGGACTAAGATAAATAACACCAAAAGTGGATTCTTTGATTTGACATTTATTTTAGTCCGTTCCACTCGGGTACCTTACTTCCTGAAATAACAAGATGGCTTATTTTACTCAACACCAATATTTTCGGTAATTAAACATGCTTATATTTTCTATTAGATCTTATTTTTTTTTAAACACAAATACGTCATCAATGAGTAGGGAAACAAAAATGAATTGTTTTTGACTAATTTCACAAATGTATTTTCTTTAAACTAATTTATGTCGCCAGTCGCAACGTTTACCCCTTTTTGGAAAACAAAGAAAACCACCACCACCAACAACAACAGCAAAAAAAAACAAAACAGAATTTTCTTTTTTTCTTTAAAGAAAGAAAATAAGGAAGAAAAGAAAGGGAAAACATTGGGAAATTATTTGTGCGGCATGAGAGAATATTTTATTCAAACAAATTCATTCCACCAATGAGAGGAATAATGAGACGTGAATGAGGCTGTAGGTTTTTCTTTTAGAGAGGAGGAGGAGGAGGAGGAGGAGGAGGCTGTGCGAGGTGTAAAAACAGGGGCGAGAGAAGGGGCGAGAGAATAAAGCAATGGCAAAACGGGAAACGTAGAAAAGGGGACGGAAGGAAAGGAAGAGGAAATTTAATAAACACAGACGAATATTAGTAAACGGATTAATGAATAAACTGAATTAATATAGAAGGAAAAAGTTAGGGGAGAACACGGCGGAAAAGATAAGGGTGTAATTGTAGATTAACACCCTCAGCCCCCCCCCCCATAAAAGAAATGAGATTCTACTTTTTTTAGTCGATTATGTGAGAACACCTTGAAAGACTTAGCGATAAGAAAAAACAAACTAACAAAAAAAAAAAAATAACAACAAAGAAAAACAAGTATTTTAGAAATTAGAGTGGTGGATCAATTCCGCATATAAATTTAACGTAAAATGATCCATTCTAGCGTTTTGGGGCAGTGGTCATTTTTTTTTTTTTTTCTATCTGAGATACATTATGTTTGTTCTTTGAGAGGTCTACTTTTTTAGGTGATTACCTGTGGTTTTACTCGAACTTACGGTTAGTTGTAAAAAACTTTATAAATACCCTGAAAAGTCAGAATGGACCGGAAATTGAAGGATCATTTTATGTTAAACTTATATACGAAACTGATCCCACACTTCGAATCCTAAATTATTATATTTTTTTTCTTTTTCAGGTTGTTTAAAAATGAAGAATCTCGGGGGGCGGCAGCTGAGGGTGTTAATTTACAAATTTACAAAGAGTTCAAGAAAATGAAGGTTCCCAACAACAACAAAAAAAACAAAGAAAGAAGAATCATGATAAAACTGAAATTTAGTGACACTGCTAAACAGCACATTAAAAAAAACCTTTTCGTATGTACTTATGTATAAACAGAACAATCAGGCAAAATCTCGTGCGTCTGTTAGTGAATGCGTTTCTAGAATCTATGTATTAATACGATAGCGTGTGTGTTCGTGTGTCACTCTCCTAAAGAAATGCAATAAATAAACAACAAATAAATTGGATGGAGAGACATAGAATCGAAACCGTAACATCTAGTTGAGAAGCGGCGAATTTACCACTGACCTAACTAAATGGAGTTGTTAAATAAATCAACGTTTACTTAATTAAACTATTAACTGACCCTGCTCTGTCGCTTCAGCGTGGAAGGAGGAGGGCATTGTGGAAGGCGGAGGAGACGCGGAAACGCTTACCAAATGGGCCGGTTTCAGGCTTACGATATTTATTTATTATTTATTTTTTTTAATATTTAAAATTTCTTCTTCTTTTTCTTCTTCTTCTTCTTCTTCTTCTTATTATTATTTATATATTAATACGATAGAGTGTGTGTTATTTATTTTGTGTGTCACGATCTGACACTTCTATTTAAGATTTGCCTCTGACAACGGGGGGGGGGGGTAGAGAGAGGGGAGGGAGGGTGCGGGTTAGAGGGGAGTCGCGACCGATGTTGACTTCTGAAGAGACAGCTTTTGCCCCGGCAACCGAGTAATATAAATAGATATATATATTTCCATCCCGTCTCGCAATATTTTGGTGAGTAAAATATGAGCATATTTCTAGACACCGGATGATATTATTAACAGTAAATTATACAGATTGATATAGAAAACACTGTGGAATTTCCACAGGGTCCCGCTAGTGAGTTATTATTTTACTATTGTGTGGCTTTGCCAGCTCGCTATCGTTTCGTTACTTTATTAATCTTTTAAATAAGAAGGTAAAGAAATGAAAAGGAAGAGGGGGAGGGAGCAAGAAGTTAGGCACCTTCTCCCATTTTTAAAAGATTAAATCACTTTAATTAACTACTGTTAATACCGACAAACCTATTGAGTGTATATGGGAAATATAGGACAATAAAATAACAAATGAATAACACTAATAAACATTATTTCATTATGAACTACTTACAAAATAGTTATGCAAATTGGTCATTCAAAAAACTATCTATGAATCGTTTATCTGTACTATATATAGCGTATTTCAAAATATTATGTTGTATTATAGATTTAAATAATTATAACCCGTTTTGATTGTAATATAGGAGTGATGGATAAAAAAAAACTGACACATGTATTCACTTAGATTAACCGAATATTTATTGAAATAAAAAATAGAATAAAGAAAAACTAAATGTAACTAACTCTATAAAAAACTGAGTGTTTGGCTAGGAGAAAAGTGTGGTATCTGTTCTGATACTACATTTCATCTTTTCTGTTTTCGGTCAGTGAAGGAGAAATCCTCTTAGACTGAGGCAATTTTTACTTTTGTCCCAATCTAGAGTGCCCCTTTTGGGGGAACTGGACATACCCCACATTAATAACTGACCTTGTGTCTAACTCTTCCCTCGCGGAGAGGCAACTAAATAGGGGATAGCTTATTACCAGGTAAAACTGAACGCACGTTTTTTTATTCGTTTCGGGCGCTACTTACAAGGAGTGTTTCCTCATCTCATTAATAAAACTGTCAGACAAGATCTCGGGTCTGTGTGTGTGTGTCTTTCTCCCCATACGTAAATTTGGTTAATACACATTGCATTAGTGTTTATTCACTATTAATAGAATATTTAGTGAAATATTTTTTTTTAAAATCTTACCACCGCACGACAATTTGTCTCTACAAAAAAATAAACAAAAACCCCAAACAAGCAAACAAATAAACAATAACAATAACAGCACTACCAATACCAATATCAACAGCAACAAATAATAATAATAACCCCCCCTCAAAAAAAAACACGTCACCACCCGAAATCCAAAACAACCAAAAATAATTTCTCACCTGTATAAGAAAGAACAAAAGTGCATATTAATAAAATTGTGTTACCATCTCTCGCGTGTCTGGGTATTTTTCTTTTTAACGTAACTTGATGATTGCATATTTAATTATTATGTTTTATGTAATGTTAATCAAATATTTATTGAAAGTAAAAATCAATAGTATAAAAAAAATAATATAATTACGAAATCAGATCTGCCACAATACATTTCGGTTTCTTCGTAAGCACGCCCGCCATATTTATTCCTTTATAATAGTTAAAAAAAAAAAGAATGAATTAATTCGTGACTCTTCAAACGTTAAAATGTATTTGGAAGCATTTAAACTTTAGAATAGAAAGCCATTTCTGGCTTTAAATTTCGTAGTAAATCTTCATGTATGAAAAGATAAAAAGCGCTGAAAAGAATTTGCACTCAAAATATTTATAAATAAAAATTAAAACCACATTACATTAAGAAAAATAGTTATAGTTTAATAAAAGTTTGGTTCACTTAATAATTTAATGACCAAACGACAATGGAATTACTAAATTTAACTTTAAAAATCCTTAAATAGGATTTTTAAAGTTAAATAATAAACACATACTAAAGAATAAAATGAAACAAAAAATGACTCCCAGGCAACACCGGATAGATACAACGAATATATAACAATAATATGATGTCTGCGTGTATTTATGTCTGTTTGTGTGTTCGCTCACTAATTTTAGACTATTAGATCTACGAAATCGCTACGGTATAGACGATTCCTTATCCGAATTGTCTGATCTATCCCCCCCCCCCGCTTCTTTGTTCCAGTTCGTTTTACTCGTTGCCCTAACGGTCTCCATCAATTCGCTGTTTTGATACTTCATTGTAATACAACTCCCTATTCTCAAAACTGCAGGCTTATGGAAGTCTTTTCCTGTTGACTGTTTTCTTCCTATCTATAGCTTTGGTCTTTTCAAGACAAAGGCCAATAGGCATCTCTTGTCTTTGCAATAATCATATTTCATTCTTGTTAGCTCTTTACATCAAGAGGCTTCATGCCTTGTCTTGAGCGATTTCCATTAAAAAAAAAAACTTTGAAGATAGACATCAGGCGCCCATTTTTAGTCATAATGGCGTCCCCCGTAGAACATGAATAACTGGAATAAGTTTTTACCGATGATTTAATGAGAGTTAAAACATGGTTAATTGACACAAAATTGGCTGACTTTCAAAATTGGAGCAAATGTAGCTACGTTTGATTTCTTTATTTTGAGCCCATAACTTCAGTTGTGTAAGCTGTATTTTCAAATAATTTTCGGCATAGCCTTATTTTCTCATTAATTTGACATATGTTTTATATCTAACTGAAACTGTTTTGAATGCGTTGTGAACGATAAGTAAAAACGCACAGAATTATGCGAGTTCTCAAAACTTTCATCATGATCTCAGATAAACGGGTAAATTATCAAATTATCAATCCGAGGCCCATAACTTCAGTTGTGGAAACTCGATTTACACACAGCTTTTTGAACTCACCCTGGGATGTATTTTCCAGAGCCTTTTTATTTATTTAAGGTATTTTACAATCTGAAGTTGAAACTTTTTAATTTGAAGGTAAACATTTTTCAATTCGATTTAGATCTTTTTCAATTTGAAGTAGATCTTTTTTAATTTGAAGAATATATCTTTTTTAATTTGGAGTTGATCTTTTTTAATTTGGAGTTGATCTTTTTTCAATTTGTATGTTGCACTATTTAAATGTGATGTTGAACCTTTTGTAATTTAAAGTTTTTTTTTTAATTTGAGACTAATAAGTTGATGTTTTTAAATTTACAATTGAATATATTTTTAATTTGAGGCTAAAATGTTGTAGAATAATCATCGATCGGTAAAAACTCTCTGACAATAGCAAATTATCATTGAAGACAATAAATATTGTTTTGAATTAATCACGAATGGATAGAAATTAAGTCAATGTGAAGCAGAATTAGAAAGAGAAAAAATATATAAATAATAAAGAGATAAGAATATAATTTCATGAATAAAAATCAATTAATATTTCACTGTAATATGTTATCGTCTTTCGATAAATTGGAATCAATCAGGTGGAGAATAAAGGACGAATTACACTGAAGCAAACATTTGAAGCAGCATTATTGTTTACTAATTTTAATGTGAATTCGAATTTAAAAACATGGAAATCGCTAGCCAACGATAAGTGTTAGATGAATAGATTCCTACCCAGAAAACAGCAATTATTCTCCTTTTCCAGAAAGTCGCTCATAGAATATGAGGACTAAAGGACAACATAAGGGAAGCTAGAGTTACGAAGCTACCGAAAGTAAACTGAATTTTCAAACGGTTTAATTCTATCCGTTCAATTATTTCGCGTTTTACTATAATATATAGATTCATACAAGATTTTTAATTATTAAGTCACCACTAATAAAGGCCACGAGACACTCAAGGATAAGGTTCAATGAGACAGTAAACTTATCAGCCGTAAGATGACGAACACTATGGAAGTACTAACATTGATCAATAGTCTGAACTGGGTCGGTATAGGAAAATAATTTGTTAACATTAAATTTGAAGACATCCAAGTTGTAATCATCAGGGAAGCAGTCCCATGGTAATGTGTTCCACAGGCGAGAAACCTTTGCAAAGAAGCTTTGTCCATGGAAATTGCGCCTGACGCTAGTCACATGAAGAAGGAAAAGTAAGTCTTTTTCCGTTGTGGTAGAAGACGAGTTCTCTCTGTGAATGTCTCACACTGATGAACCAAAGATTGGAGCTCAGCCGAGCACCTTCAATGGAATTAATGGTAGAGTAAATACAGACTTGAAACGTCTCTTCTGTTAGAAAAGGGTTGTAGAGAGGAGAAGAGATCATCCCCCATTCGATTTCTGAGTTGATTTTGGTTTCTTGTTTCAATGTAGGGGGTGATAACTAGATTTCACTAAGATATAAGCATAAAATAAAAAGAGAATTTAGGACGCTGCAACATACGCAATTTATTAGACGAAAGAATAGAACAAATTATATAAAAGCAAAACATAATTTTTAAAGGTTTCTCACTCGGGTTAGTGATAAACTTTTTTTTTAGTTAACTAGGTTTGGCTGATGAAATAAGCGTCATAAATTCTCTTTTCATATATGCTTATTTTCTTAGTGAAACCTAGTCATCCCTCCTTTATTATCAACCCCTTTGACACAAGCGTCCTATTCTGTACTCTGTCGAATCATGAAAGACTGCTTCGTGCGGCACTTCCGCAGATGCGGCAGTGGTGTTCCATCTTAGGAAGTATCTGGCTCCAATATAGGTAGAATATTGCATCTGGAGTCGGGTACTTTCTGGAGCTGTATAGTCGGTACAATATTTAAAAAGGCAGATTACAGAACAAAATAAATTAATTACAACATATGAACATGGCATTATTATAAAAAGAAATAATACCGATTTATAAAAGCAAAACGTCGCTTCAAGAAAAACAAGGTTTCTTTTACTTTCATGTGGTAACTTCAAATTCCAAAACAGTTTTACGGACCGTTAATGTTTTATTTTATTTTTTACTCTTATTCATTTCAAACTAAGCATATTACCGCTGAGACGTAAGGGTTTACTAGTGTCATAAGGGTCATTCAAATTGGCAAGTTACAGCAAAATGTTTGTTCACATTACATTTAAATTTATTCAGATTGGCACAGTCATGGAAACTAGGAACATGGAGAGAATACCGAAAGCAAGCGGTACGAGGACGAAAGCTATTAAAGTAGAACTTTTTTCCGGTATATGACGGCCTCTACAGTGAAGAAGGACTGCTCAGTCATTTCTTGTAGGCCAGAGTGTGCTCATCCTTGTGTGCTGGCTTCTTCAAAATCACACCCGTCTTTCTCTACTCTATCGGTATTTTCATGGTAGGTGCTCGACTGAACACCGATCTATTGTTCTCCCCTGTAAAACATTCACAACAAATACTCGTCTAGCTACAACCACTGCAAATAAGTTTTCTTTCTTCTTCTGTGTACCTGAAACTAAATGGAATTTTCACGAGCAAAGTTTATTTCCAATAACTACTCATCTATGGAACACAATAGCACGGGCTGCTTTCAAGCTGACTACAAAATGGTCATTTTCAAGTTCAATGTTAACAAGTCGTCTTTTTAAATAAGCAAATTGTACTGTTTCAACAATCGTTCCTAATCATCACGGTGTTGTCTCATCGTTTACCTGACAAACTCATAACCTTTATCCACGAGTGGCTTTTAGGGTGTTGATAAGCGGTCACCTGTGAGTACATAGAACAAAAAATCACACCTGATCTTATGTCTAACATCCTGGTAAGGCGGAAAATAATATAAGTATTTACGACAGCTTGTCAAAGTTTCTATTCGTCGGGTCAGTAATGCTTGTAGGCTGACATACACTTGAACTGTTATATTACCAAAGAACATAAAATGAACTGCTAGCTTAAGTCACTTGAATCAACTTTTATTTGGTGTGCGTCTTTGGATGAGGGTGCTAATAGATTGAAATAATTCACATCGAGTAGAATAACATAAGACGCGTGTAAGAATAGTTTTATTTCTTAGTCAACAAGCTCGTAAATATTTTATTTTATTTCAAGAAATTATAATTACTTTCTATACTAAAGAGTATAATTTGTTTTTATTTATTTAAATAGTGCTCACCCCCCTTCACAATATAGGACATAATCTTGTTGACACACTAGTTTTTGTTAGATCATCGATGTTAAGCGCCGGTGAGCTTTGTCAGTATTAGATCAGTGACCATTTGTATGTGAGAAAACGGCGACATCTTCCTACAAAAACAAAGCAAAACAAACAAACGAAAACAACTAACGTCGTTAAAAAATATCGCCTAAGCGCGATAGACTTGATGTGATATTTTCTAGAAACTTTCTCTCTCGGTTGCAGCTGGCGAAATCCGCCTCGGGTGCGTGCCGCACCAAAAGGAGGAGAAAGTTTTCAAATTAACTCGTAATGAAACCCGCGATTGCGTTGAAACAACACGTTAAAACTTTTGGATCAGTTTGAAGAAATTTTGATCACCGGTTTTCAAACTTGTATTTTCTTTGGTTGGTCCACTATGTCAATCAAAAAATAGAGCATGCTGTTGTCAGTGTCCATCATTACGTTATTCTGTTATTCCATTAGTCTGTTTTTTTTTTCGTGGGTTTTCTGATTTTCCTAAAATTGGTTTATTTACATCCAATGAAATTCTGTTGTTTGAAAATGTAAACAAGTTTCGATAACAAAAACAACCCATCACAATGCAGATTATATAAAAATAAAATAATTTCTTTATAAGCTATTATTTGAACTTTTGCGCGATAAATATATTTCGTATATGTTTATTGACTTCGCAACTAGGTGTATTCAGTTTAAAGAAAGCGAAAAGAAGAGTAACAGTATAGTTCGGATATGCTAGATTATGGATCACACTGAATTCGACATCTCGTATTTTATATTCTAGTGTCAGTATTACTTATTGAACTGAACAGAGAGCGCCCACGCGTAGACTTATTCGGAATGTGGTCTTTTTATGTGTTACTCACCCTAGAATAAACTGTTCGTTCCGCAACACATAAGGGTCACATTTTTACTCGCTAACATCCGAAAGTCCTAGTCGGACACAAGCTTATCAAATATATTTCACTAAATTCATACATTTGTATCTATTAACTGCTTCCGGAACTAATTTGGTTTTTTTAAAAAGTTTTTTTTTATGGAAGTCGCTTTGAGACAGGCATTAAGCCACTTGATGTAAGGAGCTAAAAAAATTGTTCACGGTCAAAAGCTAGTCAACAATAAGTGTTAGATGGATCGATTCCGACCCAGAAAACAGCAATTCTTCCCCCTTTGTCAGAAACATCGCTCAGTGAATGTTAAGACTAAAGGACAAAATAAGGGAAGCGAAAGTTACGAGGCTGCCGAAAGTAAACCCAAGGTCCACGTTCTACTCTCCTAACTTTCCTAAGAGGCAAATAAAAAAATGTCGAGAAGGGAACTTACACAAAGATGAGGTACGCAAGCCCACACGCACCCATCGAATAATGCGAACAATATGACACAACAGATTTGATAGCATCAGGGAAATATAACTGGCAATACATAAGTAATAATTGTTTTTGAATGATAATAGAACGAAAAACAAAGGATACCCATTCGAATGCGTTTTTTTTGTTGTGTTTTTGTGTTTTGTTGACCACTAATCATCGAAGCAACTACACTTACAACAAGCAGAAAAACACTAAAAACAACAAAAACATGAAAAATATACTAGATTGGATCGACTATCAGCAACACAAATTATACACTTTGGATGTTGAATCATTATATAACGGACCCTCTTTCTAGGTTCGTGTGTAACGTTACACTCTGTACGTGTAGTCACCTGCCCTACTTGTGACTATACAACAATATGGGGACTCTTTGGTAGCGAACGTAAGAATGTCATTGACGGACGTAGCAGAAAGCCAACCAAACAATAAGCTGAGTTAAAAAATAAGCTAACATAAAAAAAAAACAACCCATTTATTTAGTGACGGCTGGAGAGGGCGGTAGCTCAATGGATACCAGGGCGGAGTGTCCACTGCTGGATCCATTGCACCACCTCAACGTAGAATGATGGTAACCTTCACTTGGCTCCCATGTGAATATCCTGATTGTAAAAGAGAACAGAGATATCTAATATGAACACCCAAACTGATTCAGACAAGAATTTATTTGTATTATAAATCTATCTAGAACTGTAGAGAAATTACCTCCTAATCCTTTTTATCTATGTATTTGACAATATTACGGATATGAGGCAAACGTATTTACATTATTTAAAAACTAATAAGAAGACCGACGTTGCTTCGGATTAAATAAAGACCTCTATGTGCTTCTGTGCCTAGCTAAGTCTACCAAGGTGATGGAAAGCATTTCTTTAAATAAGAAATGCACCGACTGACCAGCTTTGTACGGATAGGAGATATTTCTGGTGTCAGTTTTTGTTGAGTACTATAACTGGAATGTTGTCGAAACAAGTTGCCTTGTTGGCATCAAAGTTCTTGATAAATATGACAACATCCGGGACAGTTATTCGAATATCGCTTCGGATGTTTTCGGTCTCTGAAGGAATTCTGGGGTTGGTAGCCTTGATCACAAATGATGGAATTTGCTGCAAAGTTCTTTGCGAAAATTCTGCTTTGTCAGATGCTGAAGAGGTAACTTGATGTCCATTAATGATAGTTGGGATATAAGACTTATATCTGTTTGTTATTTTCCAAAACTCATGGGAATCAAGTCTTTGATTGGGCACTTAATTTAACAGATTGCGAGTAGGATTCTTTAGCGTTTTTTGACTTTTGGCAATGATTTCGGATAGAGTTGAATGAGGCTTTGGTTAAGGACATCTATTTTGTTGAAAACAATTGAAATAGTGGTTTCTCTGTGCAATAGCAGTAGGGATGTACCATAACTGATTGCTGGTCTTTGTTGGAATGTTTTGGATGGTTTAAAGCACTCAACACAAACGATTATACAATAAGATATAGCGGATGCGATACAGGACCCATTTTGAAAAAAATTCTTTTCAGAAGAATTTCAGATATGAAAGATATTAAGCTGGCCCAATCAGCTATTGAGTATCGGAAAACTCTGCGGCGAAAGGAAACATCAGAGCACAAACTCTTTCGTTGTTCTCTAACGCTTGTTTTAAATTTTCCTCGGTCTGTCACGCTTAAGTTTTAAATAGCATTTTCATCCGTAAACGAGCAAATTGAATAGGCGCACCTTAAGCGCAGGCGACCTCTTGATGCTTGCATAGAACGCAATTTGCGTAGCGAAATATACGCACAGGTAATTTTCAGGAGTGCGCGCTCTTTTGTGCAGGGTGTCGTGCCCACGCGCGCATTTTGGGAATTAACGGATATACAGTTTTGTATGCGGGGCGGGCGGGAATACGCTGTAACCATCCTATTTAGATACAATTTATCTACTCGAAAGAAAAGAACATGTAAACATTATTTTATTAAAAACTAATTTATAATTCAATTGTAATATTTTTTATTATCATCACCGTTGTTGTTCGTCTTTCTCTTGCGCGCTCGCTCTTTTTTCTTTTACTTTCTCTCTCTCTTTTTCTCTCTCTCTCTCTCTCTCTATATATATATATATATCGAGAGAGACAGAGATGCACTTAATTCTATTGTAATATTTTTATTATCATGACCATTGTTGTGTTTATGCCATCTTACTCTCTCTCGCTTTCTCTTTTTTACTCCTCATCTTTTCGCTTTCTTTCGTTCTCCCTCTCTCTCTCTATACATATATATAGAGAGAGAGAAAAAGAGAGATATGCCTTTCTCTTTCTCTCTCGAAATAGAGGGAGAGAGAGGGAGAGAGAGAGAGAGAGAGAGAGAAAGCGATATATTAAAGAAGATAGAAAGAGCGAAAGAGATAGATGCCTTTTTTTGTTCTTTTGTGAAGATGGTTAACCCTGCAATAAAAAAGACATTAGAGGAATTGAGAAATTGAATGAAATGAACAACGAACAAATGCTATTTACTTTTTTTTGGAATCGAGATTGTTTGAATACACATGTGAATTTTATTACCTACTAGATGGGCCTATTTTCGTTATTTAACAACTGCAGAAAACGCAATTTTTACAACCGCAGAACACGCAATTGGTTAGGGTGCGCCGGTATTACCACTTCTGTATCAATGAACTTATATGCAGCAATAAATAGTACTTTTATTTGACATTCGACAGCAAGGAAAACTAATGAGACACGCAGAAATACACCCACGCAAAAAGTCCCTATTTACTTGCCTCCACACGAAAGCAGTTATACGTGACCGGGGAATGCCGACGGGGCTGCCCAGGCAATTTTTTATAAGCTAGATTGCTCCTCCTTCAGGGGCGTTGGCATGACCTCACCCACCTTCCAGCCTTGCGCTACATATTCCTGCGGTTGGAAGGAATTAAATACCTAGATCCATTACCTAGATCCATTTCGGTGTCTTTTTTATCTGTCGGGCTGAGGTATTTAGTCTTGGGTAGTTCTAGAACGTGCACCCTCCCAAGCCTTATCTCCCCTCTTTGGGGTTGAGCAAGTTTATTGCTTACTGCCTGAGGCGCAGTGACCGGGGAATGCCGATGGGGCTGCCAAGTCAATTTTTTATAGGTCAGAGTGCCTCTTTCTTTAGTGGCGCTGGCCTCCCTCTCCCCACCTTCTGACCTTGTGACACATCTTCCTACAATGAGAACGAAGTAAATACTTGGAACCACATCAGTCTGGACTGGCAGTCCAGACAGATGTACATCCACTCATGTTCTCTGTTGTACTATACTTGTTTTCTCTAAACTCCGAGTTCGTGTTTTTATTCAGGACCATTTACAAGTCCTCAACACAAAGAAACATTGATGAACTCACTTTTAATACTGCTTTGTTAGCACAAGGTTAAGGTGCTTGATTGCTAGTTGCATTTAGAAGTGGCTGTCACCACGTCTTGTCACACCGATGAGTCGCAGACGACAAAACAGCTCTGTGTGTATTATATATTATATTCATTTTAAAAATTATTTCCGACAACATGTTATGTATTATGTATCGTAATTACTAATGTTTTCGCGGATAATATCAATAGGCTAACTATTTATTTAGTTCGCGAGGCTGAGGATAAACAAAGAATACCAGAAATCAAAAATGAAACTCGTACAGAATACATCTGTCTCACCAGAAGGATAAGCTAACACGATCCTTATATATATATATATATATATATATATATATATATATATATATATATATATATATATATATATATATATATATATATATATATAAACTAAAGGAAAAATTCAACGAACAAAACAGTTTGCACAACTTTTATGCGTCTTACTTGATTAAAATCAAGATATAATGATACTAAACCTTATGTATAGAATCCTTATTGTAATTTTCAATTTTAGTAAAGCCCCAAACAACTAAATATAGCTCACATTATCCACCTTTACGAGGATAATCTGCGCTCCAACATTCATAATGATCGGTTAATTAGTTTAAGAGTGAATTCTGCACATACAAATATATAAACATAATTCAGAGTGTCTCTTTTGTGGGGAAACTGAAATTTCCCCACATTAAAATCGAACTGTTTTTAATTGTGAAGGGAGGCATATAAATAGGGATACACATATTTAACTCATATATATATATATATATATATATATATATATATATATATATATATATATATATATATATATATATATATAGAGAGAGAGAGAGAGAGAGAGAGAGAGAGAAAAGGGGGTTGTGTAGCATCAGTGCAGTTCCAACGAGAGAAAAAAGTATATTTAAAGAATTGTGGTTACCAACGCTAGTAAAAAAATTTTTTCAATAATTATTTATTATCTTATCATTTTAACATTTTAGTTTTTTTTTTAATGTATATTGTGTGTATTTAGGCAACATTTTCTCATTTATGCAAACATTGTACAAATAACAATTTGTCTGTTTAATTATACCTCTTTTATTTTTTCAATTTTTCTGATGCTCTTTTTTTGTATTAAAATAAAAATAAATAAATAAATGTTCCATAGGTTTCACAGGTTTCACAGGTTTCACAGGTTTCACGAACGTTTTATATTCTTCGTCGAATCATCCTTAAGTGTCAAAAGCAAATGAACAAAAAAGCTGGAGAAAGAAGAGAATTTAAAAAAAATAAATACTAGTAAATAACACTAAAATTATACATTTCGAAACCAATTTAAAACAATGAACAATGCTCAAAGTGATCTACATCAAAACACAACAACCTAAAATTAAAAACATCACATATGAAACAAGTGGTAACATTTTAAAATGCTTAACGTAATGGGATTTTGTTCTGTGATGCCATCCAGCGTTGCTGAATTTAAAATCGCCAACGACTTCCTGGAACTATGCGGAAAACGTTCAATGCGCGTTTCTCCACCGTCTTTTAAAAATTTTCTTCCTTCTCCAGTTGTTTTGTTCATTTGCTTTTGACACCTGAGGATGATTCAAAGAAGAATCGAAAACGTTCGTTAAACCTGTGAAACCTATGGAACATTTATTATTTAAAAAAAATTTTAATACGAAAAGGAGCATCAGAAGAATTGAAAAGAAAGGTATAATTAAACAGACAAATTCTGTTATTTTTAACAATGTTTGCACACACACATACACACACACACACACACACACATATATATATATATATATATATATATATATATATATATATATATATATATATACATATATATATATTGTGTATTTAGGCAACATTTTCTCATTAATGCAAACATTGCTAATAACACTAAAATTATACATTCCGAAACCAATTCATAAAAATTAAAAATTCTGGAAGCTATTTACATAAAAACACAAAAAAACTAAAATTAACAACATCACATATAAAAAAGTAATATCATGTATAAATGTTTAACGTAATGCGATTTTGTTCTGTAATGTCCTCAAGCATTGCTGAAATTAAATCGTCAACGACTTCCTGAAACAACGCGAGAAACGTTCTATGCGCGTTTCACCGCCTTCCTTGTAAAATTCTCTTCTTCTATAACCATCTTTTTTGTTTATTTGCTTTTGAAACCTGAGGATGATTCGATATAGAATATAAAACGTTCGTGAAACCTCTGAAACCTATGCAACATTTATTATTTATTTTGATTTTAATACAAAAAAGACCATCAGAAAAATTTAAAAAGTAAAATAAGGTATATTCAAACAGACAAATTCTGTTAATTTTAACAATGTCTGCATATATATATATATATATTCCTATTATATATATTATATATATTCCTTAAGAAGGTAATTCAGAATATGTTTAGGCGAAATAAAACACCCGCATCAGGAGCGGCAAACTCGAAGTATTAGTATTCAAGCTGTTTGTAAACAAAGCGACAACTGTTTTACACAAGTGAATTTAATGATCAGAGCTGTAAGTTGTGGACCTAAATGTGTATATGTAAAAATGTGGAAAAACAATTAAACACATATTTCTACAATCTTAACAAATTTCCTTTTTATTAAATTTAATGTTTTGTCATTGAAATACGGTTACAAATTTTCCCCGTTGAATTCAATGATGCGAATCTAAAGTATGTAAATATTTAACAGGCTTTCTTTTAGTTTTGTAATTCTTTTTGTTTACCCTTCCGGATGTTCAAGTTTGACAGCGCATGATTCATTAACGAAATTATTTAATCATAATAATTACAAAAACACACGTGCGCGATACTTAATTATGCAAAAAAAGATGCAATTGAAAGAGTCTGCCATTATTTTGAACGGATATACTAGTAAATAAATACATACACGAATGACGCAAATAACGATACGTTTGATCAAATGGCGCCTATATTCAAATATATATATATATGTATATATATATATATATATATATATATATATATATATATATATATATATATATGCGTACATTGTAAAAAATAACAGAATTTCTCTTTTTAATTCTACTTTTTTTAATTTTTCAATTTTTCTAATGGTCTTTTTTGTATTAACATCAAAAACATTCATAAAGGTTCCATAGGTTTCAGGAACGTTTTCGATTGTTCGTCGAATCAACCTCAGGTTTCAAAAGCAAATGAACAAAAAAGCTGGTGAAAGAAGTGAATTTTAAAACAACGGCGGAGAAACGCGCATAGAACGTTTTTCGCATTGTTTTAGGAAGTCGTTGACGATTTAAATTCAGCAATGGTCTATCGCATTACAGAACAACATCGCATTACGTTAAGCATTTATACATGATACTACATTTTTATATGTGATGTTGTTAATTTTAGGTTTTGTGTTTTTATGTAAATAGCTTCCAGTATTTAAAATTTTCAAAAATTGGTTTCGGAATGCATACTTTTAGTGTTATTAACTAGAATTTGTCTTAAACCAGAGGGAGGACAGTAAATATTGTTAAACATAACAGAATTACTGCTTGATTAAACTTTTTTTTTTTTATTTCCGATTTTCCTAAGATCCTTTTTGTGTCAAAATCACAAATGATTAATGAATGTTCCATAAGTATCATGAGCCTTTTCGATTCTTCAACGATGCATCCTGTGACGCTAATTCTGGCGTGTTGTAATTTAAATTGCAAAACACTCTTCTAGAACTACCCCGGTTCGTTGCTTTTAAGCTTTACGACCTCACATACAGCGTTTTCAGCTGTTTTTTTTTAAATTCTTATCTTTTTTCAGCTATGGGTTCATTGATTTTTGCTACTTGAAAATTATCCGACGAAGAATCGAAAATGCTTTTTTTTACTTATAGAACATTCATTAATCTTTTTTAATTTTGACACAAAAAAGATTATTAGGATAATCGAAATAAAAAAGTATAATCAAGCGGAAGAATTATTTCATGCTTAACAATGTTGTCTTAAATGTGAGAATGCTTCCTAAACTCACACAATATATATATATATATATATATATATATATATATATATATATATATATATATATATATATATATATATATATATATATATATATCTATTAGTAGTATGTTTTTGAAGGCTGTGGGCAATGCAAATTCCGGGTAAGATGCAAGTTGTAAGGAACAAAAAGAATAAATCGAATACGAAATATGACTATTTATTTTTCCTAAAATCTTACATAACAGCGAGAGTGTTTTTAGCTGTTTGTGTGATGTCCGGGTGATTAAAAAATCATTATTTAATATTTCGGGAAAAGAGACTTATTTTTGTCAAAAATAATTAAACCAGAAGAAAAAAAAATTGTCTTCTGGTTTAATTATTTTTGACAAATTTAAAATAACAAATAGCAGTAATTAGAGAGTAAGATAACAATTATCAAAAGTTCATAGTATGTTTGTGCTTCATGTGGTAATCATTTTAAATAACTAAGTGAAGTGACTTATGAATCAACTTTCAGAGATATGAATTTTTCAATACATATTAATTTTTAATTACAGAGTATTTATTAAAAACCAAGAGAAAAGCAGCTTCCAGAGACTATATCTTCATTTTGCTAGCAAAAAGTTTCGTTTCTATGGTTGTTTTACCATTTATTTCGACTATCCTGGTGTTCAAGTCTATTTTGAGTTTTCTAGAATGATTCGCCAGAAAAAAAGACCAGAAAAGCATACTACATGTTCCGAAGAAACTTACTTTAATAAACATTCTTTTAGGTCGAATTTTATCAAACAATTCTTCAATTAATGCCAAAATCAACGCCATCTGTGATTTAAGCGGTGTAAATCAAAAATACTTTTACCTGTCACTATATATCTCTTCAGAAGTACTGAACAGAAATGAAACAATGAAAACATTAAAATAAGAAAAAGAAGATAGATAGGAAGATAGATATGATTATATTAATTCAATTTTGAGTGTACATTGCCTAATCTGTCAAATATTGTGAGAACAGCTATCTAATTATTTAAATAGATTTAGATAGATACACTGAAAAATACATTATAGTTGCAATCTGTTGCTCAAACATTGCTGTTTCTTGAGTGTTTGCAACTGTGTTATGAAAACGTAGTAATATCTTTTAACGTTGTTCCTATGCATAAAGCTTTTTACAAAATGGGAGAAGGATTTACACAGAATAAATTTCACTCTCTTACCTCCAAAAGATAAGCAAGTCTACATCATTTGAAGTAACAATGGCCACAGGTGTTATGTCAATTATCCTTCCCTTATATGTCTACGTTAAACGAAGGCTTAAGCGGGCAATTTACTCCGATAGATTTACCGTGCTTTCAGACATCAACCTGTCTATGTCTCGTCCGACACAATGGTGTACTCAGGTCGCAAGTATTTCTTCAATCCAAGTTTCATTTTATATGACGAAAGAAACTAGTTCATATACTCGTCCAAGAAATGCTTTATCAGGTCTATATACGATGCAATAATTGACCTATGGTCGTTAATCTCCGAGCGCTTTCGATTAACACAGTAGCCATTACCAGGGAAATATCTGTAAACAAGTAATACGTTATTATATTGACTAGCAAATTCATGCAGCTTATGATCGCATATTTTTGCTAGTCTGGGAGGATGGTATAATAATAAACAAACATACAACATTACCCTACTCAAAGGAGATGGTAATCCCTGGGAGGATGGTTTAATAAACAATAGACATATACTATAATATCAATCCCCCAAAAAGACGTAATGCCTGGGAGCATGGTATCATTACAACAGAATCAATATTACACTAAATTATTTATTAGGCGATTACATGTGAACAACGTGCAAAACCCTACTTCGAGTTGCAAGGTTTCAAAATCACACGTAATAACTCAAAAAGTATCCCCTGAATAAAACTCAGTTAGCTCCTATAGAAAAATAGAATTTAGTTATCTCCCTTCAAACGTTAGAATGGCCCAGAAATGGGGTGTCATTTTTAACGGAATTTATATACAAAACTGATCTCCCAATTAATTGTAAAATAATCGTTTTTCTTTTTCTTTTTTCCGCCAAGTTTTTCAGAGTGTTCACACGTAATCACCTAAAAAAGTAGTTTCTAAATTTAGGAGTGGGGGTAAGGTTATTTAGTGGAGGATGTTAATCTAAACAAAAATATGAATCTATTTTTTTGTCGTAATTTGGACAGATTAGTGCTAATAAACATTTGTTTTCATTTGTCAATAAGAATAGTAAAAAATTGGTTTATAAACATTAAGAAATAAGTTGGTTGTTAACTCTTACTAATAACGTATTTACTTTATCAAATTACTATTATTAAAACTGTGTTCTGCGGCTACGGTAGTCAAATGACATCCCGTAGCTGCAATCAGTCCTCCATGCTAGTCCAACACCATCTGGTCTTGTCATGCGCAAGTTGTCGTAGGCAATGAAGTTGTTTCGCTGTACGCAGTGGTCCTAGTCCCGCCTGCTTGAGGTCACACGTAGTGTGCCTAGCAGATTTGTGCAGTGCCGTCCTTTTTTTAAAAATGTTTTTTTAACATGGTTCACCCCAAACAAGGCGGGTCGCCACTGTAGACGTAAGGGCTACTGAGAAAAAAGAAAAGGGAAGAAGGTTGGAGGGTCAGCCTAAATTTGGATCTACGCAGCGAGATGTCTGTTCACATTAGTTTTAAATTTCTGCATGTCAGTACTGTCGGGGAAACAGGGGAAAGGGAGGGAGTTCCAGAGGCTAGCAGCACGAGGAAAGAAGCTATTTGAGTAGAAGGCTCTCCGGCATCTGGGGACCTCCACAGTGAATGAATGAGATCTAGTTGATTGTCAAGTTGGTCTAGTGAATTTACGTCGAGGGGGCACCAGAGCAGCCAATTCATCGGAGCATAATCCATTGAAGTATTTGTAAAACAAGCATAAGGATGCCACACTGCGGCGATGGGACAGGGACTGGATCTTGGTTGATAGTGAGGGACCTATTAGGTTGGCGACTCTTTTTTGGACCTTGTCAAGGAGGGAGAGACTAGTAGATGATGCACCAGCCCAGATGTGGCAACAATACTCCATGCATGGGCGGATGGTGGTTTTGTACAGATACAGGATAATGTCAGGTGTGGTGAGTTTGCTAGCACGGTAGAGGGAGCTACCCTTCTTTGAGGCAGCCTTGGCAATGTCCTCAATGTATTTGTTCCAATTCATGTTACCTGTGAAGGTTAGGCCGAGGAGTTTGAATGATGAACTCTCAGGTAGGGTGTTATTTGCCATGGCAATCGGTGGTTGAAGAGGTTTCTTGTAGTTATTGAAGGAAAGGAGCTTTGTCTTTGCGGCATTAAAAGTTACCAACCATTTATGACCCCAATCCACTACAGCCTGGAGGTCATTTTCTCTAAGATTCAGCCATTGCCTCGGATATGGTCGCGTCAGTTTTACCAACATGGCGAGAGTAAAGCGTGGTGTCGTCAGCAAATAAACCAATCTCTGCATCTATGTCGTCAGGGAGATCGTTTATATAGATCAGGAACAACAAAGGTCCAAGGATAGATCCCTGGGGTACACCTGCATTTATGTCATGTTGCTTAGATGAACGGCCATCGAGGACAACCTGGATTTTTCTTTTGTTTAGGAAGGATCTAATTATATAAAATAGTTGCCCAGTAATACCGTATGAGCGTATTTTCAGGAGAAGCCCTTTATGCCAAACCTTGTCAAAGGCCTTGGATATATCAAGCGCTACTGCCTTAGCTTCACCTGCCTTGTCGAGTGTATGATACATGCGTTCAGAGATGACCGTTAGGATGTCTGCAGTAGATCGTGCTTGTCTAAATCCATACTGGCGGTCAGATAGAAGTTTAGCATTAACTAAGTGCCGTACTATCGCTAGATTGATTAAGGATTCACAGATTTTGGCAAAGATCGGCAGTAGACTGATTGGGCGGTAGTTCTGAGGGTCGGTTATATTCCCAGAACTCTTGTAGACAGGTACCACAGAGGCAATTTTCCAGCTATCGGGGAAGCAAGATTCAGCTAGGCATTTATTGAAGAGTTTGGAGAGGACAGGGGCCAGTTCAGCAGAACATTTCTTTATTAATATTACAGGTATAAGATCAGGCCCACAAGCTTTAGAGGTGTCAAGGTGTTTTATGATTTCTCTGACCTGGGATGGGGTGATGACCAGGTTATCAAGTGTGACTTCTGTCCGCGAAGGGAATTCAGGGAGGGGGTGGCTGTCTGAGTCTAAAGTAGAGTTAGAAGCAAAACGCTGGGCAAGTAGTTCAGCCTTATCAGTGGCCGTGCAAACGACATCATTGTGGTTTGATAGTGGGGGAATCGTTGATTGTCCATTATTCACTACACTATTGTAGATTTTCCAGAAATCGCGAGTACCTAGTTTCTGTGATTGGATGCGTCTTTTTGTTAACTCATTATACCTTCTCTTTGCTTCGCCTATCACGGCCTTGCAATTATTTCTTGACTCTATAAATGTATGTCTATTAGTAGCTGACTTATGGCGGCCAAATTTACGGAATGCTTGTTGCCTCGCAGAAATGGCAACTGCACATTCTGAAGTGAACCATTGAGGAGAGTGAGGCTTGCTAAAGAATTTTCGCATGGGGACATAGGCTTCAATGCCTGCTTTGACCCATTCAGTTAATTCGTTTGCATACTGGTTTGCAGGTAGTGAGACGCCCTCTGATGTGATCTCTGATTGACTCGAAATCAGCCTGCTCATAGTATCTTGTTGTTTTGAGCAATGGTTCATCAGCTTTTGGACGACTTTCTAGGGTGATATGTATCATTAGCACAATGTGATCAGCATTTCCGAGTGGGCTATGAGCTTTCGTTACACAAGCATCGGGCATTGAGGTCAAGAAGAGGTCTAGAAGTGAGGCTTGCTGGTCTACTCGATTGGGGATGCGGGTGGGAAAATCGACAGTTTGAGAGAGGGAGTGAGCTAGGGAGAAATTATACGTAGAGTTGCCGGCTGCGTCAGTAAGGCTAGAGAATCCCAACCAGTCGCGGTGGTGGGCATTAAAATCCCCAAATACATGTATCTGGGCATTCGAGTCAATTAAGAGTGCTCTATCTATGCTTTCAGAGACAGAGTTTAGCAGAGTATAGTCCTGGGTCGACGGGGAGCGGTATAAGAAATATAAGTAGCTGACGCTGTGATGTAAAGTCAATCTAAAGCACATGTAATCATGGTCATCTGATTCTAACCTATGTTCTCTAGTCAGGGGGAGGGTGTTCCGAACGTAAACTCCTAGCCCGTGCATATGTTTGTCAGAGTCTTTACGGTAGAGTGGGAGGTAGTCAGTCATGTCAAAGTGGTGTGAGGAGATTGAGGATTTAAGGTTAGTTTCACTAAGATCTAGGATATCCGGGGAGTTTGTCAGGAGAAACGTTTATACGTCGTTGATGTTGGTTCTAAGAACCCGGATATTTGTGAATGCGAGCCTCAAGGCGAAATAGTTTTTTGTTGGGTGTCTGGTTTAGGTTTGCTTTTATTTCTTTGTAATGACATGTTTGGTTTGATTATAGAGTGGGTTGGCCAAGGTGGGTACTTGTTTGGTGCCAATAAGCTCACACAACCAGTCTATTAGTCACGACTTGGTCCATGGGGGTTGTGGCCTCGGGAAAGCCCACCGGAGATAATTGCAAGGTCCCTTTCCATGCGCGACATGGCACATACAACTACCCACGGTATTATGCAACTGATGATGGAGCAGCCGTTCTTGGCGCTACCCAAGAGATTGGGCTCCTTCCTATCAGTCGGAAACAGCAGCCAGACAAGCTGTCTAACCTGTACCCTCAACCTGTCGGAGCAAGAGAGACCCAGACTGGTCATGTAAGACTTAGTAACAAAAAAACTTTCCCCAAGTTGCCCAGATAGAGAGAAAGAGGACGGCGTTCATTGTCCTAGTAAGGAAACAAGGCTAGGCACTGAGTGTTTAGAGGCGCACTAGCGCTGTTACCTCTGCGCCTGACTAATAAACAAAGAAGGAGTGCAAAGGCCGGCGATAGGCAGAACCTATCTACTCCTTAAGCAATTATAGGTTTGCAAACCGGAATTTTGTTCGAGATTCCAACTCTAGGAAGGTTGTCGATCAGGACTGAGGAGGTCTCTCTCCCCAACGGTTTACTGCCATGGCGTAAGTAGCTGGTAGCAGGGTTTTTTGTCAGAGATTTCCTTCTCTTAGATAGATAGCCTTACGAGGTCTTACGGGTCCAACACTCCGAGACGGGTAACGATAGCCTGTGCCCGTGTACTAGTCGGGTATTTCATAGTCCCCGCAGGTAAAAAAAATAAATAAATAGAAATAAAAATAAATAAATAATAATAATAATAATTATAATAATAATTCCATATATAATATATAATATATAATAGAGATTTTACCAGTCTTAGTTCGTCATCATTGCAGCCTGCTTGCAGTAGGACATCTAGGATGCGTTGTCGCTTGATGGTATCGAAGGCTCAGGACATATCAATGTCCATCTTGTGGAAGTCCCATTTCTTTGTCATCACTACTGAGGTCAGCATACGTTGTGCCCATACAATGTCTTCGCAGCTTCTGCCTCTTTTGAAACCACTTTGGTAGGGTCCTGTGAAGCAGTCGATTTTGTCTCTGATGCGGCACAGGGTAATGATAGACATGATGTATTTTATGCTGTTCAGCAGGGCTATTGGTCGGAGGTTAGCTGGTGGCCAAGGGGGTTTCTTTGGCTTGGGTAAGGTGATATGTGTGCGCCCTCCTAGTGTCTCTATGGGTGTGTGGTGTTCGAAAGATGAGTTGATGGTTTTAGCGAATAGTCGATAAACAATGTTCTTTGAGTGCGTAAATAGCTCGCTGTTCACATCATCGGGACCGTTGGAACGGCCATTTTGAAGTGCAGTGATGGCAGTTCTCACTTCCTCTTCTGTTATGGGGGTCGGGAGTTGCCTTGGGGTGTCCTCAAATGTCTGCAGTGGTTCGTCCTGTTGGTCGGTGAACTGCTGCTGGAACCAGTCTTTGATGATTCTTGCTTTGCCTTCATCAATTCCCATGAGGTTGCCGTTGGTGTCTTGGACAATGATGGGTGAGTGGGTTTTATTGAACGAAGCTGTTTTGCTGCACGGAACATCTTTCGACAGTCGTCGGTTGAGGTGAGTTCATATGCTATGGCGTCTGCCTCTTCCATTGCGACTTTATTCAACCTTTTGGTTATGAGGCGCATGATGTTGTTGCGCCCCTTTCGGAGTGGGGTGCAGTTTTCACTTTTGCCATGTTTGTAGATCTTGCGCCTCAGTACTTTTTCATGTTCTGACAGCTTGGTGATTATGGAATCAGCGGTGTGTAGTGTGCTCTTCCATTTTTTGTATCTCGACGACTGTCTTTGCTGCTGAGGTCTTCATGCAGTCCAGCAGGTCATTCAGTGCTTCATTGGGGTCCTGGCTTTGGTGGAGTTTTAGCAGTTGCTCCTGGTAGGACTGTTGCACATAGCTTGTCGATGTCAATACATGCCTGTGCCTTTGGAGTGATGCTTATGCACTAGATGTAATCTGTCCATCCTGAGTCGTGTGATAACAGGTTTATGGCCAGAGTTCAAGTCAGTGCCTCCATAGGAGCGCGAATCTTTTAGTATTGCGGTGACATTCTTCTGGCACAGTACAAAGTCGATCTGATTGAATACTGCCTTGGTGACTTTGGAGCTTGTCGCTCGGTTGCTGTCAGCGATATGACCCGTCCATGTGGTTCGGTGTCTACATGGATGTTTGAAGGCTGTGTTGCTGGCAAAGAGGCCGTTTGTTAATAGGAAGTCGAGAAGAGCTTCACCGTTTGAGTTTCGTGTGCCCATATCGTAGGAGCCCATGTTTAGGTGAACGCCAGCGTCACCATCTTCAGTGGTGAGCTTTCCCAGCTTGGAGTTGAAATCACTACAGATGAAGAGTTTCCATCTAGCGGGGATGGTTATCACGGAACCCATTTCTGTGTAGAAGTTGTCTCGGAGGGTGTGCTCATCTGCTACACGTTCGCTGGTGGGTCCATAGGCATTAACCTCTCGGCATTTCAATGGTGGTCCACTTCTGGTGGGGAGCGTGAAGTCTAGAGTGGAAACCCGATCACTAATGTACTTGTATGAGGTGATGTGGTTGAGTAGTCTTGGGCTGATGGCAAAGCCTAGGGCTCGATAGGAGGCGTCCTTCTGTTCCACGAGTATAAGCTTGTGTCCCGACTCGAGTGTCTGTTCCCAGTGGTCTTTCATCTTTGTCTCTTGGATGCACAAAATGTCGATGTTATAGTGTTCACAGTCTATGCTTAGTGTCTCTCTTTTCTAAGCGGCGGACAGGCCACGGACGTGCCATGTTCTAATGGCAAATTCCCACGGGGAAGATTTTGCTCTGATGTGCCTAATGTATGGTCTAGGTTTCACATGGAGGGTAGACATAGTTGCTGAGGGTCGAATTAAAACGGTTATTTATTTATTTTTCACAGAAAATTTAAAAACTGCAAAGAGAGGGAGAGGGAGGGAGGAGGAGCGAAAGAGCGAGCGACTCAAACATTCTTTCCCTCCATCCCTTTTTATTTCTAGCTTATGTCTTGTAGTTTAAACATTGGTAGTTTAACTTAAGGTGTTTTAATCATTTATCCGATTTCTTTACTTACAAAATTTAATTCATTACTGTTAATATCGACAAAACGATTGCATATAGATAGTATAACTAAGACAATACAATTCCGAATTAATAACAAAAAAACATCAATTTACTATGAACCGTTTAAAAAATAATTATGCAAATTGGGTATTCAAAGAATTCTCTTTTAATCGTTCATCTATACTATATACACAAACTGTAATTATATATTATTGAACATTTTCATTAAATATTAAAGTGTATTTACCTACATACGACGTTGTTTCGGAGTTACGTCGTCATCAGTGAAGGAAGTGGTGGTTTCAAGCGGTCAGACGAGTTCGAACGCAGTTCGTACATTCAGAAGAGAATCACAATCCTACACCCTAATCCATAAGGACAACGGAAATCACCACATACATTACTGAAATTAAGATACATTTAAAGCCAGCGACCGGGTTCAAACGTTCCGAGATCAAAGAGTGCTTAAACACGCGGGCGTGTAAGCGTTGCTTCAATATATATATATATATATATATATATATATATATATATATATATATATATATATATATATATATATATATATATGTGTGTGTGTGTGTGTATGGTGTGTGCGTGTATCTTTTGAGCGCGAGTATATGCAGAATCCACGCACCTTTATGTATATACCAAGTAAAACTAAAACAAATGAAAAAATATGGTTTTAAACAAGGTAATTTTTCAGTCGTACAACAGTGTTAACCGTACGATAACTGGATGCGTGCGTAACGCTTATTGAACGCGGACGCATTACAAAAGAAGATCAGATTTCTGAGCTGACCGTCAAATGATGTCCGTTCGCGATGAGATGTGACAAAAAGTAAATGTACAACAAAAGCCGCATGTCAATTACCTGAAATGAAACGAATGAGCGCATTATGGCCGCGAGACGCACAGATACGTGGATGTAAAATAGGCGACCGATCTTGTGAATTCGTGCAGGTGTCGACGATATATTACAATCACTGAGTAAATAGTCGGACCGCTTATTTTTGTCAAAAATAAAAATGGGAACAGATCGTGTTAGGTTACTTAGTGCATATGGAAATTCTGATGACAAGTGAAACACGGCTACTTATATACGGTACGTATTTCAGATTTTATCAGTAAACTAATGTACTCGCTTGTGGCGGGAAAATCTAAATATGAAATACACTTCTAAGTATGCATTCTTTTTTTCAATTAATCACCGCTTATACAAGGCTTGGAAACCACTCGAGGATAATAGTTAAAGAGAGTCTCAGTTGACCAATGAACAACACCATGATAGGATTAGAAACGATGAGTGGATTGGACATAATTTTATTATCCAAGAGGACGACTGATCAAGTATTTGTTGAAGTTTGACTTGAAGAGAACAATATTGTATTCAGTTGGGAAGCGGATCCATAGTATTTTGGTCCACAGATCTAGGAGTTCTGGGGAATAAACTTTATTTATGGAAGTTCGTTGATTTTACGTACAGAGAGAGTGAGAGAGTAAGAGAGAGAGAGAGAGATAGAGAGAGAGAGAGAGAGAGAGAGAGAGAAAGAGAGAGAGAGAAATAGAGAGAGAGAGAGAAAGAGAAGAAAGTTGTGTTGCTCTGGTGACAGGTAGACGAGTTCTTGCTGCAAGTGTTTTACAGACGGAACAAGAGAGTGGAGCCCAGTCTAGCATCTACCAACCTACAACAATAGTAAATATTTAAAAAAATTATTACAATTGAATTATAAATTAGTTTTTGATAAAATAATGTTTACATTTTCTTTTCTTTCGAGTAGATAAATTGTATCTAAATAGGATGGTTACAGCGTATCCCCGCCCGCCCCGCATACAAAACCGTATATCCGTTAATTCCCAAAATGCGCGCGTGGACACGACACCCTGCACAAAAGAGCGCACACTCCTGAAAATTACCTGTGCGTATATTTCGCCACGCAAATTGCGTTTTATGCAAACATCAAGAGGCCGCCTGCGCTTAAAGTGCGCCTATTCAATTTGTTCGTTTACGGATGAAAATGCTATTTAAAACTTAAGCGTGACAGACCGAGAAAAATTTCAAACAAGCGTTAGAGAAAAAGAAAAACATATTTCAAATAAGCGTAGCTGTCCAACGGAAATTCTATTTTAAACTTAAGCGTGACAAACCGAGGAAAATTTTAAACAAGCGTCAAAGAAAAATAAAAAAAATTTTTTTCAAAAATGCATAGCTGTCCAACGGAAATTCTATTTTAAACTTAAGCGAGAGAGACTGGTACACGAATAGTCTGATATACATATACATAGACATAAGAGAAGTAAATATACCCCATATATATATATATATATATATATATATATATATATATATATATATATATATATATATATATGAAACAATAAAGATAAATATTATATCGATATATTATATCCTATTGTGATAAGTCCATGCTAGATATACTAGATAGAGCAATAATATAAGAAAATGCATGTAAATAAAATTTGGATATATGACAATATTTATTAATTATGAAAAGGAATATGAAAAAAAACTATTTTCTTTTCCTTAATCCATGGATTTTTAAAAAAACGCTCTTTTTATCAGGGGAAAATTAGAAGAAAAATCAGCAAATATTGTATTACTGTTTAGCAAATATTTGAAAATATAAAAAGTAGGGAGCAAAAAAAAACAAAAAAACAACAACACAAACATCTACAATAAAAAAAAACACTATAATTTGTTTATGTCAATATCCAGGCGGTTAGATAGAGGAAGCAGATATAAGCTGGGCATTGGATTGTAATTCACAGAGTTGAACAGTAAGAATTCCAAGTATGAAGGGATTCTAAATCCAAAATTAAAGTCCGTTGATAATAAAATTACGCACCAAAAAATATATAAAAATATCTCTCTTCACAATGTTCGTAAGAAATCAAAAAGTTTCTTATATATATATATATATATATATATATATATATATATATATATATATATAATTATAAATATTTGTTTTTATCTCCATACGTATACATTTCATCCTTACGGGAATCATTAGTGTAGAGAATATTATTCATACCGGTCGTCGGACTCGAATCCCGGAACACGAGTTATGTTTAAAACTCAAATTTTGACGCCTTGACCCACACGGCCGTTACTAGTGAGTGATCGCTTATCAAGACCCGGGAGACACTTGAGTATAAGGGTTAAAGAGATTGTCCATCGATGATCGTCAACAACAGAAGGGTTGAGAACGATGGGTGTAATGAACAGAAAGTGCTTATTCTGAAGACGGCTCAAAAAGTACTTGTTAAAATTAGACTTAAAGACGACCATATTGTAGTCGGTTACGAATAAGCCTCGTACAATTTTGTTCCACATATGGGATGTTATGGAAGTTCCGTGTTTTTTTAGTACAGACAGAAAAAAAGGACAAACGCAGATCCTACGATATTATTGTACCACCTTTGTTCAAACTGAAACATACTTATATACGTACTCTGAAATGTTACATTTATCGTACAAGGTCGTACACAATTTTTAGGGGTATATGTGTTCTATTCCGAGATTTTTTAGCACGTAGAAAATATATTAGCTTAATTTCCGGCATTAGTCTTCTGTACGTCCGACAGCAAACTTACTTGTTGTGTGCGTGCATCTAGCAAATTAAACAGTTTAGTATGGTTTCCATAGAAACCGGTTCTGTGTTACAACGCATGTGATATTTATCTTTCAAACTTCTTGTTTGCACGAAATACATTCAGAAATAAAAGATGGAGGGATGCACACATTCAACTTCTTTCTGCCCAAACATATGTTTTGTATTTATTATATCATTTGGCTTGGCAACAAGGAAAAGATTCAACGAATATAACATACAGCAATTCAAAAAGACACTTGCCCGGATTAAAGTCACCCATTTTCTTTTAAAAAGGAGCCTCATGCACACTTTCTATTAAATCATAATGTGAAATAGAAATCAAATTTAGAAATATTTAACTGTTAAATCAAAATTCCCGAGAATGCATTCTGGTTTCCAGAAAACAAGCCAGACATTTTAAAATTTCGATTTATAATAGATATTTTAGATTCCCGGCATTTAATTATCTCATCAACGTGCAGTATCTTTCTTTGTCTCAGTCAAAAGAAGAGAGATTTTCATTTTGGATATCATTGCGGTTTCTTATAAAACAAGTCGGCCATTTTAATTAATTATTTCGTTAAATACAAAATCATATTCATAAAAACTCATTTACATAAAAAATTAATTTACTGATAAACTTAAATGCATTAGAATCCATTTCGGTTTCGTTGAAAACAAGTCAATCATTTTAATGAATTAGTACGTAAAGAGAAATTACGATTTATAAATAATTTTTTTCTAGAGTGGTTATTTTTGTGTTGTTTTCATCCTGTTATCCATGTCAGCAATTCTAATATTTTATTTCGTGTTATAAAAATCATGTTTAAATACTAATTTACTGATGAATTAAATCCACTGGAATGCATTATGGTTTCTTATAAAACAAGTCAGTCACTTTAATTAATTACTATATGAAGAAATAATCCTCGTTATTACAAATTGTTTCCGAAAATAATCTACTTAAATTATTTAAACATAATTTACTAAATCAATTCGGATGCTTTTCCTGTTTTTTAGAAAGCAGGTCAGTCATTTCAATTATGTACTTTGTGAAATTCTACCTTTAAATTTAACCTTTGAATTACTTATGCATTTTTAGAACAATATTAACCTAACAGGGAGGGCCTGTGGACGAGTGGTTATAGCACTTGTCTTTGGGCTGGACGATCCCACTCACGGCACGCGAATTTTCGGGTCTGAAAACTCCCTCTGTCCACCCAGCAGTAAATGGGTACCTGACTAAAACTCAGGGAAGGTTCAAGGCAGCGGAAGGAGAGGGATAGGCTCCGTCTTCCATATGCTGTGCCCTAGACAGGTGATTCTTAACAAATCATCGCCGCTTCGGCCATGGGCAGTGTGCGATGTCGGCAACGACACTCGTGCGCGTCCAGGCTATGCGACCTTTACCTTTACCTTTTTTTTAACCTAACATCCAGCCAACGCCGGGTAGATGCAGCTAGTATACATAAGCTTAGGAATTAGTTATTTGTACATTTTTTGATTTCCTTGGACGTATGACTCGTTAGACATGTGGTCCCGGACGGCGCCATGTTCGAATGCTGTACGAGTCTCATTTTTCAATTTGTGGTATTCTTGGCTTATTTCCAGAGTAGCGGATTAAATAATCGCCTTTTTAATTATATTATCCGGGTAAAAATAGCATTAACCAAAAATCAGCTTAATACATAACATATTAAATACTGCCAAAATAAATTTCCAATATTAAAACTATATATATATATATATATATATATATATATATATATATATATATATATATATATATATACGGAAAGTTAGTTATGTGTATACGTTTATATATTTTTATGTACAGGATTCACAGCTATACTAATGAAACGATCATTATAAACTTTGAAACACAGCTGTCAGGCGTAAGAAGTCATAATGTAGACTATATTTAGTTTAATTAGTTTTATGCAAAGAAGATAAAAAGGGTGGTGGAATTACTTGAAATTAGAGACTAGTCAGCAACACTTCTGATGATCGGTAATCTCATGAAACTGTTGTAAAGTGTGAAGTCATGATACCATACTCCCAGTCGCAACCTCCTTCTTTGAGGGTCACTGTAGTATATGTTCGTTCATCATGATATCATCATCCTAAGCGAGCAAAAATATGCGATCTGAGGGAGCATATATTTGCAAGCATATATAAATATTAACATAGCTAAGTTGGGATCACTTACCTTTATTATATATATATATATATATATATATATATATATATATATATATATATATATATATATATATATATATATATATATATATACAGGATGTTTCAAAAGTCTTGGGAACATAACGATTTTTAATAACTCAAAAACTATTAGGAGTTGAAAAATGAAATTGGTACCGTTGGAAAGGTTAAAGTTTCAAGTTTTGTGTGGAATCTTCAAAGTTGCTCAATATGAGCACCATTCGTCACACGGCAGACATCTAGTCGATAGTCCATTTCCTGCCAAACGCGTTCCAGCATCTTGACGTCAATGGTTCCCACAACTGCCGTTACTCGAGCCTTTAGTTCGTCAATATCTCTTGGAAGGGGCGGCACATAGACTTGTTGCTTGACAAAGCCCCAAAGGAAAAAGTCACACGGGGTAAGATCTGGAGACCTAGGAGGCCAGGGCATGAGAACGTCATCACCTCGCCCAGATCTCCCAATCCATCTACCAGGCAGCCTTGTGTTAAGAAACTGCCTTACTCTAAGACTCCAGTGTGGTGGTGCACCATCTTGTTGAAAAATGAAGTCATCAGATTCTACTTGTTCCAACTGAGCCATTAACCAGTCTTCCAGCATGTTGAGATAGGATTCACCAGTGATAGTTGCCTCTTCAAAGAAGAACGGTCCATAGACACCTTTCTTGGAATTGCACAAAACACGTTCACTTTTGGTGAATCTCGCTCGTGCTCAAGAAGTTCATGAGGATTCTCAGTACCCCATATGCGAGTGTTATGCTTGTTAACTTTGCCATTCAGATGGAAGGTCGCCTCATCGCTAAAAACAAGCCGGTCATCAAAGCGTTATCTTCCAACTTCTCTTGCATTGCAATGCAAAAGTCACGGCGAAGTGGCTTATCAGTGTCCTTCAACTTTTGGACCAACTTGAGCTTGTAAGGTACCATTTGCAGTCGTTTCCTTAAGACACGCCAGACAGTTGCTGGAGCAAGCTGAAGTTCCCTGCTGGCTCTTCTCACTGATTTACGGGGGCTCCGCTGAAAGGCTGTCCGAACTTGCTCAACTGCATCTTCTGAAGTTGAAGGGCGAGCTGTTCGCTTACTTGGGCACAAACACCCATCTTTCACAAATTTAGCATGCCATCTGACAATGGATTTCCTTTCAGGGGCTTCTCTTTTAAATTTCCTGCGAAATGCAGGCTGAACACATGTCCACGATTCAGTCTTTGCAAATTGGAGGACGCAAAATGCCTTGTCTTGTTTAGAGAACGCCATTACTGCACCTGGAAAGATAACACGAAAATCATTAGTATGACCAAAAACTTGATTAAGCAAGCTTTAAAATGGCACCAGTTATATTTTTCTACCTGGAATACTTCATGAGATATACGCATATACCCAATACTTTTGAAACACCCTGTATATATAATATATTAGTAAAGAGTTCAACTGCATAGAATGCATTTACATTTTGTAATTGAAACGGTTTTTATTTTGAAACAAGTAAAATGCAGAGGCTTTTTTTTTAAAAATAAACATATTATTTATTTAAATTTAAATTTTCGATTCACATCGAATCTTCATCAGGATGATAAACAATATTTTTTAAACGACATAATGACGCTTTATCTTGTTCTTCAGATGTTACAAAATTTTAATGCATTCTATACAATGGAACTTTTTACTAATACTTATAACGTGCGACCAGAGCGCACACCACTTGTAGACATTATTACACAACGTGCTTCGTTAACATCTGAAGCACAAGATCAAGCGACACTATGTAATTAAAAAAAGAAAGAAAAACAATTGTCTATTATCTTGATGAAGATCTGTGTGAATCGAACATTTGAATTTTAAATAAATAATATGTTTATTAACAAAAGAGTCTTTGCATTTTACTGGTTTAAAAAAAACAAACGTTTTAATTACAAAATTTAAATGCATTTTATACAGTGGGACTCTTAACTGATACTTAAAACGTGCGACCAGAGTACACACACCACTTGTGGACATTATTACACAACGAACTTCGTTGACATGTAAAGCACAAGATCAAGCGACACCTTTACAATAGTTTTATAAGATAACCGATCATCATAAATGTTATGACTCGTCTCTAATTTCAAGTAATATTGGACGTAAGAGACCGGCTAGATATGCTTCTGATTATCGGTAATACCGTGATACTTAGTACATTTTTAAACTAAGTATAACTGATTATGATCTATTATTTATATATCTCTATCTGGAAGGGTATCGAGTTCTTTGTTCATCCAAGATCTTCTAGATTAATTCGGTTCTGTTCCGATTTTGTGAGGTTCTTTTACTTGTTATTACACATGCATACATACACACACAATATATATAATTAGATATCGGACATTCTGTATTTTTAAAAACGTCTTCTACGGGAATAAATGTAAATGTTGGACACATTTCTCGCACTAACGGTAACGTCAACACGTCTAATTTAAAGTTGATTCAACTTTACACAATAGACGAACTATTTTTTTTATATACTGCTTATATATATATATATATATATATATATATATATATATATATATATATGTATGTATAAGCGATATCATTTCTAAAGGTTAACTAATTTGCAAATTGGTTTTGACAAATAACCTATTATTAAATAACTATTATTTGTTATTGTTTTAAATTCGATGATTGTTTTGCTTTTAATACAGAAATACTTCTAATTTGCAATAATTTTGTATTTCCTAGACAAATATTTAGCATTTGTGTTGTCTTCCCTTCTTTAGATAGACTTACTTTATTTTCCACAAGTTCCGATCTATTTCTAAATTGCAAGTGAAAATAGAACTTTCTTTCTTTTTGTCTTTTCCTTGCTTTACGTTAACACTTAAAAGATTAATGAATTTTTATCAAAATTACTAAAATGTTAATGTTTACTTATCTATAAGAATAAATGAGTAGAATTTTGTTTCGTCTTTACAGTTATGAATGAAATGTTTATAATTTTAAATTATTGTTTCAAATAATTCAACTAGCAAGAATTTTGCGAACCGATAGCGAGTCGGCTAAGCCAGTAAATATTTTCATACATTAATGCATATAGGTTTACTTTATATCTTTACAAAGCATATAGGTTTGTTCCGATGTCTCTGTGTCTGTGTGTGCGATTCAGTCGCCTGGTTCGTTTCTGACCTTCGTCTTTAATGCATTGACAGGCCAAGAATATTTGTGTTTACGTTCAATGCTGCATATCCATTCATTTTCTGTTGATCCTTTCTCGTTCGATTTTCCCAACACACACACAAGCAGGATTTTTCTTCTTCTTCTTCTTCTTCTTCTTCTTCTTCTTCTTCTTCTTCTTCTTCTTCTTCTTCTTCTTCTTCTTCTTCTATTCATTTAACGTCACTTTCACCTTGTTCAGGAGTCAGACGTTTTGTGATATTACGCAAGTTAACTCTCCACTTCTCACGGTTAAGCGGGTCAGCAATCTTCAAATTCCACTCCATGCGGTCTTGTCCAATCACTTGTCTCCAAGTTTTCCTTAGTAGGCCAACTTTCCTGCGATTTAGGACATCCATGCTTCTGGAACGGTTTATCCAAGAGGATGAATATTCCACATGACCATACCAGCGTAATCGATTTATCTTTGGGATAAACTTGATGCTGGGCAAGTGCAGTGCTTTAAGCAAATCCTTTGACCGGATGTGTTGGGTTTGGTCAGATTTCATATTGCAGATCTACCTGATCATGAATCTGTCATTGTGCTGCAGACGGGCGAGAGAAGACTAGGCGAGGGCCCAACATTCACTGCCATATCAGTGACACACTGGAGATTTCTGACAGCTAAAAGTTTAATACACACACACACACACACACACACAGATACACACACACACACACACACACACACATATATATATATATATATATATATATATATATATATATATATATATATATATATATATATGTTTAAAACTAATTTACTTAATACATTCCATTAAGTATTAGATAATCTGACCCGCAAAGTTATTTAGGTTAAAGGTATTTTTTACTCTGAATTATAAATCCAATATGGCTGGCTGACTATGTTAAAGCCCTGTTTTTCTTGGATAAACATGGTTAAATGTAAGATGTATGTAACAGTTTTTTTTGTGTATTTTTGTTCGGGAATTTCTTCCAGGAGTAAGCTTTGGTCTTCTGAAGAACTGCATAAATGAAAGATCATGTTCATTTCTGGTTGCTTGTTTATGCGCGAAACGGTCGCCAAGTTACACAGAATTGTTTTTAATTTCGATAAGAAAGAAATCAATAAAGACTTAGTTTGGGAATTTTACATACCATGGTTTACTATAATCATAGTTTTTATTTTCAATTTTTATTGGTTCAAATTTTCCAAAAAACATAACATTCCTGTGAGATGTTTTGTTACGACTCATTTCCTTCGAGGTTAGGCAAACAACATTATTATATCAATATGGGCTCTTCTACACTTGAAGATCATCAGAAAAATCCACAAAGAAAAACGTTCTACAATTGAAAAGTCTTGAAAAAACCTACACTACACTTTTCTTCTTTGTGGTTTTCTGATGATCTTGAGGTGTGGCAGAGCCGATATTTATATAATAATGTTGGTTGGCTTACCTTCAAGGGAAACGAGTCGTAACAATACATGTCACAGGAATGTTATGTTTTTTGAAAATGTGAAAAAATAAAAATTGAAAATAAAAACTATGATTATTTGAATATAAAACGAACTTATCTTATTTATATATGCTCTGTTGTTACTTGTTGACAATTATTGAGCTGAATCGTTTTTGAAGAGAACACTACTTAAACGGTATTGATAGTATATGCTACTACATATGTTGTCATACTCCATATATATATATATATATATATATATATATATATATATATATATATATATATATATATATATATATATATATATATAGACACTGTGATTAATTGATTTCGTAACCTTAAAGATAAATCTAGACTAAATTTTATAACGTTCGATATTAGTAACTACTACCAATTGATATCTCCAATCCTCCTTAATAAAGCACTAATTCTTGCTAAAAATAACTCTGACCTCACTAATATAAAAATGAAATGAATATTACTAGCTTGAAGATCCATACTTAGCTTTGACAATAAATTTTGGACCAGGAAAATCACCCCTAACAATTACGACGTTGTTAGGGGGCCTCTGCCTCTGCCCAAGTCACCCACTTAGTTGGCCTCTTTCTCCTGCACGAACTAAGACATAAATTCAAAAATATCCAGGGAGGCTTATACAGAGATCATGTCCTTTTTGTTTCCAAAAAATTTACAACAAAACTATTGACCAATTACACAATTTCTTCAATAATTTCGGTCTTTCAATAACTATTGACCCAGGGAAAAAAACTTCCAACCTCCTTGACGTTACACTAAACCTTAACTCTGGATCCTTCTCCCTCTACCGCAAACTTAACCTGCCTTTATTAGATGTGCATAAATACTACAAACGCCCTAAATCCACCATAAAGTCAATAATCCCATCCGTCTCAAATAGAATCTCTAGACTATCAGCAAACAAATTAACATTTGACAAAAACTCTAACCTTTATAATAATGCACTATTGAACTCAGGCTACTCTGATAAGATAACATACAAGCAGGAACACCACACACATCAAAAGCGACCCCTCAATTTAATTACACACAATCTGACAAAAAACGAAGAAATCCCAGAAATAAAACTAATACTAAGGACACTAATACAAATAATATATATAATACAAATGACACCGAATATGACGAATCCAATACTTCTATTGAAGCGGACATACAATTTAAACCTCAAATTAAAAATCAACGTAAACGTCTAAGGAGGAAGAAAAGCATTTAGTTCAATCTTCCATACAACAATAATGTTAAAACTTATATACCTAAGGAATTCTTAAAAATAATTGAAAACTCATTTAAATACCCACACAGATATAGTACTATCCTAAATAAAAAATACCATTAAGATCTCCTACTTCATAATGCCGAACCTTGCCCAAACTATAATAACCACTAACAATGAGAAAATTAAACAAGCCCAATCAATCACTACCCCTTCAAACCCCACTAATAATTGTAATTGCCATAACCCGCATCAATGCCCACTCAATAATAACTGCATACATAAAGATGTTGTCTATGTTTGCACCGTAACTAAATCATCCCAGCAAACCTCTAATCTCAACAATACCAACGAATCTCCATCATTCCAACAATTACCACTATCTAACACCAGAAATACGCACCCAAACAATACCCATAACACCGCAACATCAAACAACAGAGATAATTCGATTAATGGTAGAACAACTAGACCTGTTATATACACCTACGTAGGGTCTACGTCCCAATTAATAAAGAGCCACATCCTCTCCCACATGTATTCATTCAAAAACACCAATAATAAAACCTCCCTAACAAACATAGTCAAATATTTTAAATTAAATAATATCCCATTCTCTCTAAAATGGTCAATCTAAAAAAATCAAGAGCCTACACCCAAAGCTCAAAACATTGCCACCTTTGCACTTCTGAAGCACTAATGATAATCACCACTGCAAGAGAAAAGAATATCGTAAACTCGAGAAATGAGATAATTTCATACTGTCGCCATAAAAGAAAATTTAAATACGCTTAACTTATAACCCCAATAGATACCCCCAACAACAGAATTCCTAATTTCGACCCATCGTATATGTATGTGTCTTGTATCTCTTATGGATGGGTATACATGTATATGTGTCGATATATGCGTATGTATATGTTTATGTGTATATGTGTATGTATGTATGTGTGCATTTATGTTGAATATCTATGAGGGATATAGGAGATGTGTTTGTGTATATGATACGGGTGTCTATATGTATATGTATATATGTATATGTGTGTATGTGTGCACATATGTATGTGTATGTATGTGTGTATGTGGTTGTATTATATGTGTTACATATGTAAATTCTACACCCATATAATCATAAAAAACGAGATTTGTAGAATTTTCCATTCCGAATTACACTTACCCTGTCTTAAACTATTACATAATCCCATAACCCTCCCCCATTGATTGACAATAATTCTGGTAGTCAACCTTCCAATCCAGTTCCATCACCCCGTAATTTGTACTTACATAGACGCCCTATGAGGAAGCATTATTATTCTTTTGCGCATATATATATATATATATATATATATATATATATATATATATATATATAGATAGATATATAATGTATTTTTATGTACACATTTTCATCGGAGATTACATATATTAACGAAAACATACGCCCTAGAAAGTTAAGGGCGACTAATAATGTAATTTTCTGCATCTTAATCACTTAGGAAGGGAGACAATCGAAATAATAGTAAGCAAAAAACAACGAACGATTCAATCACCAATAAAAATAATTACATAAAAATAAATTATTTAGGTGATAAAAAATACATTATTTAGGTGATAAAATCGTACATATTTCTAGACAGAGCGTCTTGGTCCGATGGTAAAACGATTTTCTTCTTGAATTTAATTGTCATCATTTTGGCTATTTCTACCTGCAAATTGTACCTGTATTTTAGTCATGGGCGAGCAAAAAGGTTTTTTTACTTTTATTCTTTGAAAAAATTTTTCCATACTATACTAATGTCATGTTGATATAAGATCTTAGAAAAAATTAATTTAAAAAATAAAGTTTAAAATCTAAATTTAAAATTTAGACAAGATTTAAAAATAAGATTTTAAAAGATAAAGAAAACCACCGCCGAACGGGGAAAAGGGTTGGAAATTAGAAATGACGATCTATATGGGTATCAAAAGCCAGTTAGTTTTACTCATCGTAGAATGGAAACATCTCCTTAATAGCGATAAAAATCAAATGTGGTTCAGTATTAGAGAATGAGAAAAATTATCTAGTTTTCCTTTCTTTATATTATATTAGTTTACTAAGAAAATTGGGAAAATATAATAAATGATTATGATAAATTATATTAAGTATTAATGATTAAATAAATTTATTCAATAATATAGTATTTTTTAAATAATTAAATAAGATTAGATGGGAGTTAAAACATATTGATTTATGAATCAAGTAAATAACAACTAAATGTAAAATAAATAAAAAATAAAAATATTAATGAAGGTGATGGCTATACATCTCACAATAAATAAATCACAAATTAAAGTAAAAAGAAAAAAAGGAAAATTTGAAAACTAAACCTTTAACAAAATACTTTCGAAAATTCCAAAATAATACAAATTTAAAAATAATAAAAATTTAAAAATAATTTTGTTTTTGATATATATATATATATATATATATATATATATATATATATATATATATATATATATATATATATATATAAACGGTAAAAATATATATATATATATATATATATATATATATATATATATATATATATATATAAACATAAACGGTCAAAGGTTTGGTCAGGACGCAGTAAGTTATTCTAGAGATATTTTTGCAGCATATCCAAGTTTATTTTGTTTCACCGCCTATTTCCAAAGAACTCTATGCTGAATCATTTTTGTCATGATGTCATTGCTTGTGGCCATTATATGTCCCTACGAGTGCGGGTGATTTTCCATCTCTTCGTCATAGATCGGCGTAACTTCGAACATGGTTGAATCTGCTCAGATCGGAAGTCCAATGCAACGTGGAGCCGTACAAATCAGCAGTAAAAGTGTTAAACATCGATGCTTTATAGTGACTGACAGTTTTTCTGTTTAATACATATATATTTTTTCTTCACGAACTCTATATTTGATGTTACACTCTATAGATGTCTTTAATCCGGGTTTCTGAGAGATGGCAACTGTATGTGGTTGATGGATTCATTTCACTTGTAAAAAAAACAATTGTAAGACTACAAGCAATCTCGAAACGAAAAAATAGAAATAAAACATAAAAAATAAATGATTTGATTTAAATATTGAATATTGAATATAAACAATCATTATATATATATATATATATATATATATATATATATATATATATATATATATATATCATCACCATCACCATAAGGGTTTTTGATCACTCCTAGAGGAGGAACCCCTCCTGGATTCCGTCCAGCTTATTAGCTTATTTACGCTAGATGCCCATAGATAGGTGTCCACATACAGAGCCTGGTATTTCCAAATGAGCACCCATCTAGTATTGACCAGGCTCAACGTCGCTTAACTGACGGTATCAAGCAAGAACTAATGTGTCAATGTAATTATGCTGTATGCATATGTATGTATATATATATATATATATATATATATATATATATATTCTACGGCTATATACCCATTGTCACTGCTGGTTTTGTATTATTATACGATATTGACGACCCAGCGCACAACTCGTTTCGTGGTCAAAGTTTCTACGATCAAACTATGTAAGAGGGATCAGTGGAAGTCGGCAACATCTAATGAAGGTAGTGCTGACAGGAATTAAACACGACACGTTCATTCATCAGTGTATGCCGGTATCTACTTCATTACAACTAGGGTAATGTTAAAAACAACATGATTTCAATAACGAATCATTACGGCTAATGAGGACGACTTAATTCAGACTAGACACTCTTGAGACACGATCTATGGAGCTCTATAATAATGATGATGATGATGATGATGATGATGATGATGATGATGATAATGAGTAAACAACAACAAACACAAAACAGCTGCAACACCCCCCCCCAACTCACAACGTATAACCCTCTCTCATCGTTGTAAGAGCGATGGGAACGTCAGAGCTACCCGACTAACAGGGCTCGGGTGAAAATCCAGGAGGAGTCGGCATCAGGATTCGTCGATCGCTGCATCTTGCAAGCAAGGCCGTCTCCACAAATAAATTCAGGGAAAGTGGCAACGTTGCTTCTGAACCGTTCCGTTTGTGTGTTATGAGCTAAATTATCTCCGACTTCAGATGCAGTCGCTGTGCATTGCTGTTCTCAGTATCGGGGATAAACGCCTGCAATCCCGCAGGTTAACGATTAGCTGCGACTAACGAAGTAGACTTCATGGCCACCAGACAATCTTGAGACATTATCTTCGTGAGAACTATGCAGAAGTCCGACTCGCCTACAAACTAACGGCAGAAGAAAGAACATGTGTCATAAGGTCAGTTTAATCTTAATCTTTGACATTACTGGGGATGGGGCATCCTACCAGATGCCAGACATTCACCCGTTATTTATATTCTAACGTTCCTTTAAAGGGCAATTGTTTGGATCAGTGTTGCACATACTTCACCGGGTTTATTCGCCAAGTAATTTAAAAAATTATTTTTCATAAGCCTGGTGGCTTCTATGATTACTGGAATAATTCAGATCTTCCTAAGATTCCAGTTTTTTTTTCATATCGTACATAAGACCTACGTATTTAGTTTTCTCCCTCCTCTAAGTCCTGTTTAAGACAGCAGCATTAGGAGTACTGACTTCAACTAGGGTCGCTACCCTCGCCCTCGTGTTCAATATCAGTATATCACGTTCGACAATCTTATTTTCTAAGTATTTAGCTGTAGGGATTGCATAGTCACAGTGGATGACGTATGACTTATTTAAAACAGTTCTTTCTGGTATATATTGCCAGACCTTGATGCTCCATTGGATATTCATTTCAATTGTTTTCAGATGGTACAGTGGAGATATTTACACACTCATTCGTGTCGCATTGTATAGTAGCCGTGCACCAGCAAAACCTCACAACTGGTGGCTCCCATTTTCAACTTCTGTGTGGCAGAACCTGCACTTGTTTTCGTTGTTGAGATCACTTATCTTTATAAAATCATTGGTCATCAGGCCGTGATCTTGGGAAGCCATTATCATCTACTTTTGATCATAATGGAGTGATCCTCTTTTGAGCCAGTCTACAGAACCTTCCTTATCTGCATATTGCATTAATAGTGCGTAAATGACAACAACGGATCAGCTTGGATTTGAACTTGGTATCACCTATTTCATAGTCTGCGAGAAAAAAAAGAAAGAATTTATGAATTAAGAAAAGAAAATATTTTCTTATTTCATAATGTATCTGTTTGTTATTTATTACGCATTTTTTTATGAACCCTTCGGTCAGGTATTGAAGAATATCCTTTGCAATTAATATGTACTCACTGCTCTATCAGTTTTTATTCTTTGTTTGGCATCGGTACACGTTTATGAGCAACACGTGACGAAATGGACAATTCGAAGAAAGCAAAGAAATGAAAAACAAACAAACAAATAAAATAAATTAAAACAACAAAAAAGAGAAAGAATCATTAAAAACAGACGTTTTTTTGTTTTGAAATCTTGTTGTCTGTCTCGAAAAACGAAATCAAATGGCAAGAGTATCAGAAGAAGAATTGACACGCGAATGGAAACGACGGCGTTGATTGTAAAAGAGGTGGTAGCAGTGGCAGGAAAAATAGAAGATAGACACACGTGCGCTTTGTGTCCCCGCGGGAAACGCTTGTAATGTCAAAAGAAAGAAGAAGAGAAATACGGATTAAACAACAACAAAAAAAACATAGCGACAGACAAAAAATGAAAACAGAAAATAAAATAAAAGAATGAAAAAAAAAATGGACAAAAGGGGAAAACTAAAAATTAATGGAATACATTTGTAAGAAAATCAATCAAGTTTTGAGAATAAAAAATTAAACAGACAAAAAAGAGTGAACATTTTTTTAAAGTGGATAAAAAAGTCATAATAAAGATTGTCTTTACTACATTGTCGATGATTCTGTCTGTCCGTTTATCTTTTTATGTGTCCGGTGATGCAATTTAAAAGAAATCCCTATATTAAGATCAAACACAATGTTCCTTGAGTCAACTTTTATGAGAAATTCTATAGTGCAATTGATTATATCTCAAGCATTCTTTAAATGATATCACGAGGTCTGGGTTCAAGCCGGACATCAATAATCCAAAGCAAACGTTTTACTTCATTTCCTTTTCTTAAAAAAAGCCCCGTAACAAGATATGTTTGATCTTTTCTAATGTGAGACATTACTAGCAATAGAATGATGTAAATTATTATTTGATTCAAAGCTTAATTCTCAGCAATTTTCAATAAAATGTACAATAAGAAACTAGAGTAAATATTCTAATTTTGATTCAAGAAAATGTCTTAAATGTAAAACTCAGGTCTAATGAGGCTTAATTAGTTTCCAATAACTATAGATAAAATTCAATACAAATCTGAAATATCTGAATGTTTATATTGGAGGTTGTGATCATATTCTGCCTCTTAAAATCCCTTTAAAATACTCTTAAGAGCTGAAATTTTGGGAACATTTATTAATTTATGTTTAATACTGTTGTGGTTGCAAGGTTGAACAATAATTAGTGAGGAATACAATGAAGACGCAAACAACAATGAGAATGCAATAATAAGTGTATTAAAGAAAAGATATAGTTACAGTATGTACAAATGAAGGTGTCGAGTCAGAGAGTCTTGGTGGGAGGACATGTACGCTCTTCGGCGTCACTTCCGGTGGCATTTAGGTAACACGCACTAAGGCCAACCTAGGCTTGCCATTTATAGTGTAACGTTATTCGTATATGCAAATGAGTGGTTGCCACCACAACACCCCCCTCCCAAGATTTGAAGTCACACAGATTTCAATATCTTTTTCTTTTTGGGTTTACCATCAATGGTTCATTAAATTTTCTTTTCCTACCTGATCTTCGGGGTTCAGATGTATATTGAGGCGGTTCCAAATTAAAGGATTCGTATATGATATCTATGGTTTCCTCCTCTTCGACTGTTGTCGTATAATCATCATCTTGGATATGACGTTTTTTATCTGATTTAGGTGCCTTTTATGTATACTCTGTGGACCTTTAATCATATATGTACAATCACCAATGCGTTTATCCACTACTCCACATTCCCAGTAAGATGTGTTATTCTTGTAGCACTTAAAATATACTCGATCTCCCGAGTTATATTTCTTTCTTCTCGTGTGTGTAGTGTTTCGGATAATTGCCTGTCTTGGCAACAGTTTATCAAACGCTGATTTTACCTTTCTGGCAAACATTAGATCAGCTGGTGATATGTTTGATGGTGTACTAGGATGTGGTGTGATCCTATAAACTTGCAAGAATTGTTGCAAAGCTTTTTCTGTTGGTGTTCCCATGGATTTCTTTAACGCTCGTTTTAGCGTGTCCACGAACCTTTCCGCAAGGCCGTTCGACCTTGGATGATACGGCGGAGTCGTGATGTGCTTCACTCGGAACGTGTCGCAAAATTCCTTAAACTCTGCGGATGTGAACTGCGTTCCGTTGTCAGTGACCAGTGTGTCTGGTACACCGAATCTTGCAAACAACTCGTGTAGGAACCCTATTGAGTTGTTCGTTGTTGGATTCCTGCAACGCATTACCTCCGGCCATTTTGTGTAACTATCCACTACAATTACATAATAGTTTTCTCCTACTGGACCAGCGAAGTCCATGTGGATTCTCGACCATGGTTGGTCGGTTTTCGGCCAAGGTTTGTGTACTATAGGTGGGGATTTTGCTGCTAACTGGCATGCTTTACATTTATTTATTGTTGCTGCTATGTCAGTGTCCATGTTACGCCAGTACACGTAGCTTCTCATTAACGACTTCATTCGATTTATCCCCGGATGTCCCGTATGGAAATCTCTTAACATCCTATTCTGCAATGTTTTGGGTATTACCAATCTCTCACTGTACAGTAACACATCGTTACATATGGAGAAAACTTCCTGCACCTTTGTGTACGTTATAATTTTCTCTTTTATGTCCTTTATGTATTCGTCTTTCTCGGCTTCCCTTTTAATGTCCGACAAAGTTACGGGTAGTTCCTTAATGATGTTTGCTACCATATTTTTTACTTCAACATTTGTCCGAATTGCTGCAATGACTGATTCTTCCAGATTGTGTTTCTGTGGTATCAGTCTTGACAGTCCATCCGCATGGCAAATCTTTTTTGATGCTAGATGTTGTAGCTGGAAATCGTAATTAAGTAAGATTGTACCCCAGCGCAGCAATCTATTTGCGGTGTATACCGGCGATCTTTTTTTTGATCCATAGATCGTGACTAACGGTTTATGGTCGGTTTCAAGTAAGAATTGTCTACCATATAAATATCGGTGAAATTTAGTCACGGAAAAGATTATGCTCAATGCTTCTTTTTCGATTTGTGAATATGCCCTCTCGGCTGGTATCAGCGTTCTCGAAGCGTGCGCTATTGGTTTTCTAGACCCATCCGGCATAATATGTTGAATGCATGCTCCTAAGCCGTAGGAACTAGCGTCACTAACGACGACTATTTTTAATTTTGTGTCAAAGTGCGTTAAGAATAATTCGGATGTTAGTGCGCTCTTTATTTTGTCAAAAGCGGTTTGACATTCTTGCGTCCAGTTCCAAGGTGTATCCTTTTTAAGCAGATTATTTAAGGGGGCTCGCAAGCTATGCATTCCTTCAATAAAAGATTAATAATAATTTGCGAGTCCCAAGAAACTCTGCAAGGTTGTTACGTTATCAGGTGCTGGCATATTTTTTATTGCCGCAGATCTGTCTGGGTCTGGACGTCGTCCATGTTTGTTTATTATGTGTCCAAGATACTTAATCTCGCTCATACAAAAGTCACATTTACTTTCTTTTACTTTAAAGCCGAATTCTTGTATTCGAGTAAATACTTGTTTCAAATGTTCCTTATGTTCTTGTAGGGATTTGCTCCTGACAACAATGTCATCCAGGTATGCACATGCGCACTCAATACCACTTAGCATGGTGTCCATCGCTTGCTGAAAAATGGCAGGCGCTACTTTGATGCCAAAAGGCAATCGGTTGTATTTGTATAATCCCTTATGCGTATTGATGCATAGTATTTTTGAGCAATTTTCCTCGACCGGTATTTGCAAATATGCATCGCTCAAGTCTATCTTGGAGAAGATATTACCACCATTTTACTCTGTGAATATTTCCTCTGGGCTTGGTAGAGGGTAATGGTGATCTTTTAATAGGGAGTTGACCCCGGTCGAAAAATCTGCGCACACTCTAACTTCGTCATTCTTTTTCTTTACGTATACGGTGGGGGCTGCCCACTCGCTGTGTTCTATTTTTGATAGAATTCCTGTCTGTTCCAATCTATCTAATTCTTTATTAATCTTTTCCAACCCAGCGAACGGAACGTTTCGCTTTTTTCTAAAAATTGGGCTGGCGTTTTCTTTAAGTTCAAACGAGGCCTTGAATTTATTACAGCGACCTAAGTTAGTCGTGAATGCTTCAGGAAATAATTCTTTTAAATCGTCTTTTATATTTACTGTTGTTGGAGAAGAACATTCTATTTTTTTACAGAATGTATTGATTGGCTTATCCCATAGTCCAAATTTCTCAATTAAATCTATTCCAAACAGATTTTCACTATTTTTCAGTACGAATATTTTTAATTTCTTCGTAATCCCTTTTAATTTTATCGGAAGGACAACTTCTCCTTCAAATTTTATACCACCACCAGTTACCGTCCGGGCTGATTTACTCGTTTTCATCATGGTTGGTTTTTTACCCAACTTTTTCCATGTATTCAAGTTTATAATAGAAATATCAGAGCCGGAGTCGAGTTGTAACTTTATTGGTGTTTTAAATATTTCCACTTTTACGTATTTTCGCCGATCTTTGTCTAATTTTGTATTTGATTTTGTTTGCTGTACTCTCTTTCTGGTGTAATCTTTATATCTGCAGCAATCGCTTTTGTGTCCCACCTTCTTACAAATGTAGCATTTTTTATTCTTATAAGGACAATCTGATTCCCAATGCTTTTCTGCACATCTCTTACAGTTATATCTAGGAAGAGGCTTGTTATCTTTGTCTTATTTTGTATTTGATTTTGTTTGCTGTACTCTCTTTCTGGTGTAATCTTTATATCTGCAGCAATCGCTTTTGTGTCCCACCTTCTTACAAATGTAGCATTTTTTTTTTATAAGGACAATCTGATTCCCAATGCTTTTCTGCACATCTCTTACAGTTATATCTAGGAAGAGGCTTGTTATATTCTGTCCTATATTTATGGTTATTAGGATTGTAATATCCCGTTCCATTTCGATTGCTTTTCTTTGTAAAGTTCTTGGTTGGTGTGTATGGTTTTCTAACTTTTCTTACATATGCCACTCCGGATTCTTCTATATTTTTTGAATCCTTTTTTAGTGCAATGGCCCTTTCACAGTCCTCTGCTAGTTTCTGGAGGGTTAAATCTTGCTCAGATTCCAGCTTAGACAACACTCGTCTGCGTATTTCTGCATTTTTCGTGGAAACTAACCCTAGTGCGAAGATTAGACATTTAAAATCTTATACCGTTAGTTCCGCAAGCTTAAAATTATCGCAGTTTTTATTGACAACTGATGCGTATGTCAAATAATCTTGGTTGTCCATCTTTCTTAGATCTATGCACAGCCATCTTTTATGAAAAAGAGATATATTTGGATTAAATAATTCTTTTAGTAATTTCACAGCTTCTATGAACTCTAATTCCGCAGTTTTTTTAGGTAATATGTAATCTATGAATTTGCTGTGTTCTGATGTACCCAATTTCCTGAGTAAGAGGCTCACTTTCTGGCTATTTGGCCAATTTTTGCAGTGCAGTTGAAAGACATCCTCGTATCTTGTATAGTATGCTTCAAAAGTCTTTCCTTCCTCCGGCACATAATTAAATGTGTCCATACTATTAAAGATAGTTGTATGGGAGAAATTAACACTGTCGACATTTTCTCGATTACTCTTTAGTAGTTCCAGTGTTTTAGCAAAACGTTCATTTTGTCTTTCCTCGCGGTCAGCTTGTGCCTGTAAAAATGGCATGAACATTTTTGATAAGTCTTCCATTTTTTTTTTTCGAGTCACAATTGAAAAAAAATGTATGCAGTACATTTAGTTCTTTGGAGTTTTTTTTTCTAGTATTTTAGTAATTAAAATACTCTTAAATTGAGATTACCCTTTTTTTCTTTTTTTTTTCTTTTTTTTTTTCGTGACGTTGTACTGTATTATCCGTTATCCAGTGACAACTTTAAAAAAAAAATCCTTTCCTTGAGCTTTAATTTCTAGCTATGGTATTCTCTTTTAGTACCACCGCCAAACAAATTATTAATTAAAAGATTCCTTTAGTTGTTGTTTTGCTAACGGGGAGCAGTAATTAGAATCCACTGGTGAACTTTTTTTTTTCGTAGGTTACTTCCTTGCTTTTCGTAATACTAGTCTGACCTGTCGTTTTGCGACAGAACAAAATCCGCTTTTCGTTTGCAAGTTGGTCCTTTAGTAATAAAAAACAGATTTGTCGTTTAGCGACAAAACAAAAATTCACTTTTACATTCGTTTGCAAGTCGGATTCCCAGAAAACGGCGTAAATTGTCGCTTTTGCCACGTTCGAGTTTTTTTTTCTTAAGTTGAAACTTTTCTTTAGCGTAAAATCCGTTTGCTCGTCAACACTTTGCATTGCACTTTTTTTTTTAATAGTTCTTCGTCAAACTGTTATATTTGACGCTTCATATCTCGTCGCCAACTGTTGTGGTTGCAAGGTGTAACAATAATTAGTGAGGAATACAATGAAGACGCAAACAACAATGAGAATGCAATAATAAGTGTATTAAAGAAAAGGTATAGTTATAGTATGTACAAATGAAGGTGTCGAGTCAGAGAGTCTTGGTGGGAGGACATGTACGCTCTTCGGCGTCACTTCCGGTGGCATTTAGGTAACACACACTTAGGCCAACCTAGGCTTGCCATTTATAGTGTAACGTTATTCGTATATGCAAATGAGTGGTTGCCACCACAACAAATACCTATTGTTAAAATGTAAAAAAATCGGAGATATCTGAATGTTCACGACAGGCTTCCATCCTGCTTTTATTCCCTTTAATAAAACGAAATTAAACTAAATATATCCCACATTGTTACCCCGTTACGCCGAGCAGCTGTTTTTTCAAAATTACTAATTATCGGTTAATTAGTTTAGGGATGTATTTTATACATAGAAATATATGAATATATACACATACTTAACTTTATATAAAAAGATATATACGAGGTCTGTCTAAAAAGTATATGATCTTAGGTCAGAAAAAACAATCAAATACCTGGCGGCGTTAGGACCTTAATTCCATTCAAAGAAGATCACTTGTGATTGCACACATTTAGCCCACCGAGCCATCCACTGCTGGAAACCCCTCTGGAAGTCTTCTTTTAGAATGGTGTTCATCTCTGACTGACAAACTTCATACTGAACCCTGTGAAACGGATAATTCTACTATCGGACTACTGCACAGACAGGATGAATTGGACTTTACCAACAACCGTCTAAAAAATCAGCTTCTTAACAACAACATTTGGACTCTTAAACAATTTGAGTATTCTTTTTTAAACATTCATTTCCAACATAACACCTGTTTTATTTTTGACGTTTATTTTTGACGTTTATTTTTGACGTGTTTTTTGACAGTGTCTAGCCTTACTCTACGTTCTCATCTCAACAACAAAACTCTTTATCTTTTGGTTTTTATTTTGTGTATAAATTTTTTTAAAGTTAAACGTTGCCGATAATATTTACAATTACATTGTCGGTTTTTGTCAATCCTCTGATGAAAAGAGTTTATCTTTGAAAATCCATGGATTAAGGATATGAAGCTCCTTGCTTTTAACTTCTGATGTTCTAATAAAAATTGTATCTTTACAATTTTTTATTCACATCTTTCATATATATATATATATATATATATATATATATATATATATATATATATATATATATGTATGTATGTATATATATATATGTATGTATATATATATATATATACAAACTATATATATATATATATATATATATATATATATATATGTATGCATATATATACAAGCTTCGTTTAAGACCACATAGCTCCCTCTTTTCATAATAATTCGTGTCAATCTCTCGACGCGGCGAGTTATTCTGCGGTTCTAAGGTGTGAACTGGTGGAGTATGGAATCTAGCGTTGTGTTGTAGGCCATTCTTCGAGTGATTTCGGTCTCTCGACCGTCTTCAGGAGGATATGTCTTATCATTACTAAGAACCATTATTTATAGTTTATTGTCGATTATATATCACAACGCTAGGTACCATACTCCACCGGTTAACACTTGAGAACCGCAGAATTGCTCGCCGCGTCGAGAGATTGACACAAAAGATTGTGAAAAGAGAGAACTCCGTGGTCTTCAATGAAGCTTACATAAACAATGACTGTCGAACTATATATATATACTAGCGGGACCCATGTAAATTACACGAAATGATGTTTTTAATACTAATTATCTATTTCCTAACCTATACATGTTTGAATAAAATATGATAAGATTTGGACTTGACTATTTATTTTTAAAAAATGAACAATACATGAAATAATTTACAAAACTTCTTTATATACAATATTTCTAGTGAAGGTAATATTTCGACGACTAAACCTTACTTTGTGAATGTTTGCGCCAAAGGGAAATACTTGAAAATGTTTCGAAAATTAGACGAGTTGAATGTTATTCAAAATCTAGGTGCGGCACGCATGCGCATAGCTTTTGCCGGAAGCGTGACACACGAACACACACACTATCGTATTAATATATATATATATATATATATATATACATATATATATATATATAGAGAGAGAGAGAGAGAAAGGGATAGAGATAGAGATAGAGATAGAGATAGAGATAGAGATAGAGTGAAAGAGAGAAATATATATATATATATATGTATAGAGAGAGAGAGAGAGAGAGAGAAAGGGAGATAGAGAGAGAGAGGGAGAGAGAAAGGGAGAGAGAAAGAAAGTTAGAGAACGAAAGGGAAAGAGACAGAAAGACAGAGAGAGAAAGGGGGAGGGAGAGAGATAAAGGGAAATAGAAAGAAAGAGTCAAGAGATAAAAAAAGAAGTCTAAATCGTAACAGACAGAACGTAGAACTTTTAAAGAAGATGTACAAAAGCAGAAATTATAAAATATAGAGCAAGAATAAAAATGATAAAATGGAGAGAGACAGTAGAACTTACCAAAGAAAGAATGAAGAATTTATGAAATATGCACATAAATTAGGAATAATAAGATATATATATATGTATATATATATATATATATATATATATATATAGATAAATAGATAGATAGAAAGAGAGGGTGAGAGAGAGAGAGAGTGAGAGAGAGAGGGTAGAGAGGGAGAGGATAATGTATAAGGAAAAAAGTAGAATTTATCAAATCATAAAAATACGGAGAAATGATAGAAAAAAGAGGCATACAAGAGAGAAAGAGAATAAATTACGGCGTCGATGAAGGCATTGGTCGGCACTCAGCTCATCTGATGCAGAATATTGATGCTTGTCAATAGGGGAGCATCAATTTCGCCTCCAGTAGAATTACAGTGAAAACAAAGCATTAGCGCCCGCCATATGCGTTTGATGCTGCAGGCGATGTGGATCCAATGATCTGATCCGCCCTCATCTTCTGTTTACCACAACTCATACATCTTTGAAAATGAAGAGAAAAGTGAACAGCAATTTTCCGGTTGTCAATGTCCCTTCAATAACGAGATAATATGACTAACTACGTACGCTGTATAGAACTAATGCTAACTCCTTTGCTAGGTCGAGGAGGGGACTCGCGTAGAAATTTATGCATATATTTGACGCGCTATTTCTTAGGAATGAGACACTTAGAAACTTTTAAAGATATATAGGAACATAATTGCATTGAAGACAAGGACGAATTAAATCTACAGTCTCTATTTACTTTCTTCCCTACGAGGGCAGTGATACACAAAGGACGCTTTAATATTAAAAAAAAACAACAACTCCCTAAATAAGGGCACTCTTGATTAAGACAAAAATATTTTAAAAAATGCTTTAGTTTAGAAATATTTCTCCCGCACTGACGGAGGAAAGAAAAGATGAAGTGTAGTACAAGAACATATACTCCACTTTGCTCCTAGCCAAAAGGCCTAGGTAAGTATACAGTCTCGTAGAAACATAATCCTAACAAACATTAATTCCTGAAAATCCGACTATTTATTTACAGAAGACCCTAATAACCTATTATCTTTTACGTTTCTCTAACTCATGTGGAGACTTAGTCCAGTCTTATAATACTAAGTAAAAATGACGTATACGTTTACTCTCAATGTAATATACTAGTCTTTTTCACTCATTCCCTTTCCCTGTATTTTTCTTTTTAGTTTCTTTTTCTGCTTACCTTTTCTAGAGACTTGATGATGTGTATCAAATAAAAATATCAAATGTTGTTAAGAATATACTCTGAGGTGTTCCCTTGGGCGAGTTGGAAGGGAAAGTGAGAGCTTCGAATTTAGAATAACTTTAGTTGAATTATGAAAACAAAACTATATTGATAGGTCGCTTTTACTATATAAACTTTTAAAGGTTAACTGTGAATCTTGGTACATGTTTAGTTCGTTGAATTTGTTATGTATCATCGGAGTGTTTTTGTATAAGATATATTTCTGAGGGGAAATGCCAGTTGCTTAGTGGAATAAATTTGATCTACGGCAGAATTCTCTGATTTATTCCCTGCTTCCTTTGTTCCAGCTCGTTTGATCCGTTGGTCTAGTAGTTGTCATCAATTCGATGTTCAGATACCTGGCTATAATGCATCGTTTTATTTCAGTAGCTTCTTTCTAAGAACTGCAAGCTTGTGAAACCTCTCTCTGCTGACTGTTTTCCTCCTACTTATAGCTTTGTCTTTTCAAAACTTTGCGTTAATCATCTTTCGTTCTTGTTCGCCTTTTACACCAAGTGAGTTTATGCCTTGTATGGAGCGAATATGGCGGAGAATGACGTAGCATTTGAAGGTCTAAGCCTAACAACTTATTTTTAAATTAAGGAATGAACCCATTATGTTAGTTAAGTTATAGTGGAGTATATTTTTCAAATACAACAATGTCTCAGTCATTTTTGTGTGCGAACGTTTCTTTCAGCTTGCTTGTTCACGAACTAAGACGGATGTAGCACGACGAAGAAATTTACCCATAGTTGAAGACACAGAAATTGCTGACCGGCCAGTAACACAAATCGGGCATTCCAATTGATTTTCGTGACAGACTATTCTTGCAGCTTTCAGTACTTCAACGTGATGACACCGTTCACTTTCAAACCTTTCCACCCCACTTTCATTATTCCATTCGTCAACTCCATTATCCCGAGTGCACTCGCTTCCCATGTAATGTGATCGATTCCGCACCTCTTCATATTCTCCTTCAAACAATCTTTGTACCGCTTCTGTCTTCCAACCCTCCCAACTGCCACATTCAGTTCGGAATAAAATATCTTTTTAGGATAGGACTGCTCGCCTATTCTTACAACGTGACCAGCCTATATCCAACGATTTTTAACAATTAAAGCCTCTATACTTAAGCAATCAGACTCTTTCAGGACATTGATGTTGGTTCGACAATCTTGCCAGTTAATTTTAAAATAGTTTCGTAAAAGTCTTTGATGTAGTTTTTTTTTAAATGCTATTAGATGTTGGCGGCATGATGCCAGGTCTCCGATGCATACAAGAGTGTTGGAAGAACAATGGCTCGACACACTAATAATTCGGCATGAAGCCTAAACATCTTTATCATCAAAGACTCTGGAACGAAGTTTACCGCAAGCAGCACTTGCGCACCTAATACGATATTGGATTTCGTCGTCAATAGTGGCATTAGAAGCGAGGTGGCAACCCAAGTACGCGAAACAATCCACATTTTCTAGCAACTCGCCGCCTAGTTGGATATTAGGAGGGTTTCTGTGGTTACTTTGAGATGAAGGCTGACATAACACCTAGGTTTTTAGAACTTTGATTTTTAATCGAGGCTTGTAAGTCTTCTCCAGTCACACCACAAACCGCATTATCGTCCGCATATTGAAATTAAATAAGAGAATCAACATTTGTTCTGGTTCTAGCCTTCAGACGTCTCACGTTGTAAACCCCACCACCCATTCTGTAGTTTATGGATATACCAGGTGGAAGTTGATCATCCATTAGGCGCAGTACAGCCGCAATAAAGATGAAAAACAAGGTTGGTGCAGCTGTACATCTCTGTCTGACTCCAGATATTACTTAGATCTGTAGAGCTGCCCTTTGCGATCAGCGTTGTAGTCATATCGTTGTTAAGAAGTTTAATTATTTTGATGAATTATTTGGACAACTAACTTTTGATAAGATTTTCCAGTGAAGTTAACGGCTTACACAATCAAAGGCTTTTATTAGATCGGTGCGAGTCAACCTTTTTCCTGAAGTTGCTTTAGACTGAATATCATGTCGTTGGTGCCACGCGCCGGTCAAAAGTCACATTTTGACTGAGGTCAAACAGACTCAGCGAGGTGTGTTTGTCTCTTTGTTAAGATACGAAGTACATTTTGTCTAGCTATTGATAGCAGTGTAATACCTCTATAATTTCCACAGTCAGTACTTTCTCCATTTTTCTTGAAAATGGTTGTAATTAGACCATCAATTAAATCAGTTAGTATTTCTTACTGTACCCATATTTTGGCAAGAAGTTGATGCAATTGTAAACACATGAGTGGTCTACTTGACTTATATATACCGCCAGCTTTATTATCTTTCAAAGCAAGAACGACAGTCTTGAGCTCTTCATGAAAAGGAATTCTGCTCAGTGACTTGTCCACAGGTCGTTGCGGGATTTGATGTATCGCATTTCCGTCAACAACTGGATGTTGGTTTAACAGATTTACAAAGTGTTCCTTCCACCTGGCTAAGATTTCTCCACTGCTCTTGGGAATTCGAGAGGCATCCTTTTTTTCGCAAAAGAGCTAGGCTTTGTGTGCTGAGACGATAAAGAATTCTAGTTGTACTGAAGAAAATCTTTATGTCGTTTTTATCAACATAAAGTTGTATTTCCTTAGATTTGTTCGTCCACAAGTTGTTTTTGATGGCTCTTGTAGATATCTGTATTTTGGCTTTAAATTCTCCATGTTTCCTCACTTTGGCTTCTGAGATCGGATCATTGAGATGTGCCGCGAGCGCTTTTCTTGTTTGTTCTATTAGATTTTTTTAATTTATTTGTCATTTTTGTCAAATCAGTCTTGATTTTTATATTTCTACAAACCAATCGACTCCCTGCAGGCGTTTAAAATGGCAGACTTCAGCTTTTGTCAATGTTCTTCAGCACTGGCGGGATGTTGGCCAGGTAGGTGCTGAAGAAGATATTGTTGTAGCTGAAGCCGCTTAGTCGGATCCCGTAGCAATTCGACGTTCAATTTGAGCGTCTGAGTTGTACTACAGTACGCTGCCGCTTGATTCTCAATATTAAAAGAACTAAACGATGGTCTGTCCAGCAGTCCTCGGTGAATGGAGCAGGTTTTGTAATTAGAACATCTCTCCTATGGCGCGCGAGAACATTAATATGGTCTATAAGATGCAAATGCTATGATCGCGGGTGTTGCCAAGTAGCTTTGCATTTGTCGCTTTGTCTAAAGAGCATGTTAGTGACAATGAGATTGTATTCGGCACATTTTAAAAATAAAATGTTTCATTCGAGTTTATTTTACCTACACCCTCTTTGCCAATGCTTCCTCTCAAAATTTTAAAATCCCTACCAACCCTCGCATTAAAATCACCAAGAAGAATTATTTTATCTCAATCAAAAAGGCGAAAATCAGTATATCAAGATCATCGTAGAATGCTTTCTTGACTTGTTCATTGACATAGAGTGTGGGGGCATATACGCTGATTACTGCGGCACAAGAGTTTCCCCAGTTTAAACTACAGGTCATAAGGCGTTTGTTTATGTCGATTGATAATTCACTGAGTCTGAACATCAATGTGTTCTTTATAGCGAAGCTGGCCCCATGTAGTCTCGGGTTATCAAGCTCATAGCCCTTCCAGAAATTGCGTAGCTACTACTTTCTTCACGCAGATGTCCTTCGCCTGAATGTTGTGTTTCTGAAAGTACTGAAATGTCGATGTTGAGTCTCTGGAGTTCCCGTGTGACAAGAGCGGTTTTTCTTTCGGGTCTTAGAGGGTTTAATTCCAGTAGGGTACGGACATTTTACATTTGATGATTCCATTTTCCTTCATTGTTTCAACCGCAATTTAGGTGAACCCCCGTTAAAGCGGTTTACTAGGCAGGTAAAGATGAAGCAACCTATTTTTAGGGCACATATTCTAGCCCCCTCCCCATTCGGAGTGAGCAGAGGTGATCTTAGAAAGCGTCTCAGTCACGGATGGCACTGCCGAATCACTCTCTTGCTTCGGATCCAAAAGCGAAGCGACCGTTCTAAACATACGGCGCTGGACGTCCCGGTTGAATACTAATAACTTCAAGATATCACAATCCTGTCCCCACCGCGTTCTTCAGATCGCCGCCAGACTTCCTTCCATTCTACCCTTCAATCTTTTCTCCTACTACTGGTGTCCCTTGAGACGCCTGTGTGTTGATATGTTTAACATGGATAAGTTGATGCACAAACAACAGACCCATCATCTCTCCCAGGCAGGTTTATGTTCAGTGGCACGAAAATCGAGACGACCAAACACCCTGTCCGGTTGCAACCCTCCACCCTCCTTCGCAATCTTACATACGGACTGGTCTGCCGTCGAGTGATTTTTCGCAGTGTTCGCTGCCAACCAGTATGGCTCAGCTATGCTAAAATCACCAACGTGTCAGCTGATTTCTCAGTCATGGATTTGTTTAAATTTGTTGCCTGAGAAACCTCCGCAGTCCTGCTGCTGAAGGCTTCGCCCTGCATAGGTAGAGGGTTGTCATATCCTCGCGAGCCGCTTGAGAGGCGACCATGCTTGTATGGGAATCTTCTGGAATATCATAGGGAAGCTAACAAGTGCTACATCTTGCCCAAAGTTAACCTGAAACTGTACAATGCAGGGGCGTCCAGCTCCTTGGGGTATTTTACATACCCCGTATACAATCGAAAAACCCAACGAAAATTATTTGCTTTTGAATATTTATTTTTCGTAGTGTCCCGTTGAGATACGGGTTTCCAAGACTAATAATCTCGGTTTTTCTTGCTTTTTCTTGTTTTTGTTTTTGATTATAAATAAATCTCTTCGCACTGCTCGAAAAATCTAACAAAAACTGATTTGCTTTTGAATATTAACTTTTCATAGTGCACCGTTGAGATACGAGTTTCCAAGATTAATCAACCCACTTTCTTTTGCGTTTCCTTTGATTTTGTTTTTGAAAATAAAACAATCTCTTCGCACCTCTCAAAAAATCCAACGATAAATTATTTGCTTTTGAATATTTACTTTTAAATACATACTAAAACCTAACAAGCGTAAGCGGTAAATACCCACACTATAATAGTAATAACTTCACCTAACAACAAAACATCACCCTATAATAATAATAATAAATAATATAGCAACATAGGTGAAATACCTACTCGACATTTAATGCCAACAAAATTAATAAAGAAATAAAATTAAAAAAATTAAACAAACTAAATTTCTTTGTAAATTAAACAAGGAATTAATGATAACAAATAAGCGAGAATATTGAATTAAAAACATTAATAGTTATTCATATGACAATAATAATAATAAATAATATTTAAACATAGTCACTCGACATTGAATGCCAAAAAAATTAAATATATAAATAAATAAAACTATAAGAAAATAAACATTCTTTTACCATATTATGCCCCTTTAAAAAACCTTTAAGATATTAATTAATGTCTAATACATATTATTATGATTTCACAGAATTCACAGATATCTGCATTTACACTAAAGGATGAAACCTCCCCTTTTGTATACAACTAAGTGAAACTAAATATAGCCCACATCAGCCACTTTGACGCAAAGCAACTCTGTTCCAAATGTCATAATGTTCGGTTAATTAGTTTAGGAAGGACATCTATACATAGAAATGTATAAACATACATAACTTTATATATATATATATATATATATATATATATATATATATATATATATATATATATATGCAAACATTGTTAAAAGTAACAGAATTCGTCCGTTTAATTATTGAACAAAAAAGCTCGAGAAGTAAGAGAATTTTAAAAAGACAGCGGCGAAACGCACATAGAAAGTTTTTCGCATTCTTCCAGGAAGATTTAAATTCAGCAACACTTGATGGCATCACAGAATAAAATCGCATTACGTTAAGCATTTTAAAATGTTACCACTGGTTTCATATGTGATGTTTTTAATTTTATGTTGTGTTTTTATGTAAATAGCTTTCAGTATTTTCAATTTTTAAAAAATTTGTTTCGAAATGTTTAATGTTAGTGTTATTAACAAGAATTTGACTTAAAGCAGAGGAAGGGCAGTTATGTTTTTGTAGATATTGCTACATTGAACTAGAGCTTAAACGATGCATGGCGAGGCGTTTGGATACAGTAGTGTTTGTAAAACCAATTTAGCTAATAGATTTATTATTTGCTTTCATATATATATATATATATATATATATATATATATATATATATATATATATATATATACATATATATAGGGTTTTTACAAAAAGATACTTAAGTATATACTCTTTGTAATATCCGAAAATGATCCAAATTGCAAGCTAAATGAATTTGTATTACATGCTTCAGAGCATATAGATTTCATAGTTGCATTCCAATGACAATAGGAACAAACAATCCATAACCATAACTTCCATCTGTTCTTTTAATTTCTTTATCTTCATATGGTTGTTCGACGATATATGAAGATAAAAGAAATTGAAAGAAAAAATGAAAGTTATGGTTATGGATTGATTGTTCCTATGGTAATTGGAATTCAACTATAATATATATATATATATATATATATATATATATATATATATATATATATTATAGTTCCATTCAAAAGACAATAATATATATATATATATATATATATATATATTTATTTATTTTTATTATTTATTATTATTTGTTTATTAACAGTGGACTTTACTAAAGAAATGAAACTCGTAAACGAGATGGAAAGTAAGGGAGAGAGAGACAGCATAAAACAACTAATTTGGGATTTTAGCATTAAAAAAAATTCATTTAACTGGCTATGCAAACTCATTTTTCTTATTCAAACAAACTATCCCGAATCGAATAGATGAACCAACGAATTCTTCGACTGGTGGTACAGTTATATTTAGCCACATGAATTTTGATTAAAATGAAACATATATGTATGTTGATATTGAAATACTATTAGTGTAAGTAATTATTGAAAGCTCTTTCTAAGGAACAGCACTCTCTGAAGAAAAGCGTCTAACTAAAGCACTATTGCAAAGTCTCCTACCCTTTAATTGATCGAACACTCTACGAAAGTTGATTGTGTTCCTGTAATGAATACTTGGAATATCTCCCTTTTCTTTGTTGTTTAGTTGTCTCAGTAGCCGTGGTGATTTCAGTTCGGAGTTCGAATCCTGCGATTGGTGGTACAGTTATATCTACCTACACCAATAAGTTTGGGTTAATGTGCAACATATATATATATATATATATATATATATATATATATATATATATATATATATATATTATAATATAAAAGTATATATAATATAAAAATGGTCCTCTGAGGAGAAGATTTATCTTTGAAAACTCATGAGCTAAGGACGTTAAGATACTTTGCTTGAACTTTGAATTTTAATAAAATTTGATTGACACCTTATTTTATTATTTCATTTTATATTATAATATTGATGCTCTATCCAGTATATTGAGCTTAAGTTTTTATCCGGATGTTTTCACTAATTATAAGATATTAGTTAACGCTTATATCTTTTGTTGGATTACTTTATATATATATATATATATATTTTCTTCTCCATCGAAACCTTCTTCCATTGAACACCTTATAGGCGGACAATTACCACCTAGACAAACGAATATCTTTTTACACGAACTTTTTTCACCCATCATTTAAAAAAATATTTTTTCAAATGTTGAATTTTGGCTTTTCTATTGCCAACTTATCTATCTGTATAATTCCTCTGATGATAAGATCTCGATCTTTGGGGAGCCTTGGCTTAAGGAAAGAATAATAAACATAATTTTATTACAGAATATACCTTCCATTGAACAATCGAAGTTTGATATAAATTTGGACATTCGTGCATGTTTATCACTCTTCGTTCACCTATCTTTATAATTGCTCTATCTCGTATATTGAGCTTTTACCATTTCACTATATGTGATTTCTACTAAAAGTTTACTTTTAGTTTCATATTTATTCTCTCTCTCTCTCTCTCTCTCTCTCTCTCTCTCTCTCTATATATATATATATATATATATATATATATATATATATATATATATAATGTCGATATTGAAAATATTTATAATAAATAATAATTTAAAGCCCTTTTCAAGGAAGAAAACTGTAAGGTAAATATGAAAAGCTTCTAACTAAAGCAATATTGCAAAGTTACCTCCCCTTGTTTGATTGAATACTTTACGAAAGTTGACTATGTTCGTTTAATGAATAAAAATAATGTCCCTTTCTTTGTCGTATAGCTGTTTGCTATATATATTTAAACGAATAAAATTGTCTTATTGCTCTCTAAGTGTGGTTATTACACCTGCAAATTTTTTATTTGGTTGACTCGATACCCAACGTTGAACTCGTTCTCTTCAAAGGGTCTGTTTATCTTTATTCTTTAAATAGGTCTCAGAGGAAGCATGAAATGCACCAATTAAATTGTAATTTACTCCCCCCCCTTTATGAAATTGAAGAGATAATTACATAATTTCTGAAAATTAAAGCATGTCTAAATTCAATAATAAGAATATAAAATTACAATTAAATACATGCTCGGACGTGTCAATAATCAACCTACATACATTGAAAAGGTTGCATAAACCCACCCTGTAAATAACCAACAGAATAACCAGTACAGTGACTGGTTAAAGAATTTAATTAGAGTGGGGAAAATAATTACGAACGTGACCTTAATGGGAATTACCAAAAATTAAAAAAAAAATTCGTGTTAATGATCTTTTTAGCACAAATTGGATGCAAGCGTTAAATTCATGGGAGTTACCAATAAATACGTTTTGCCAGAAAATAGATAGTTGGACGACCGAATCAGAAAAATTAAAGCAGGAATTGAAAAAAAACCCGTTCGCGATGTTTTTCTCTGGCGGTCCTGGTCGATGCATAAAGATGGCAGCGGAATTTCAACTAAAAAAGAACTTTCAACCCATATTAAAGAAGAAAGAATATCCCCTTTGCTTTGTTAGAAAAATAAATGTGGAATTTGAGCGACTAGTGACGAGCGGCATCTTATCGAAAGTGTAATATAGTCAATGGGCAAAACCACGGTCTTCGGGAAAAAGAAATCATGGGAAACACGTTTAACAAGGGTTTTCGCGAATCCGGAACTACGAGTTTAAAGTTAAAGAAGAAAAACGTGTTTTTTAGAGAACATTAAACATCTGAGTCATGTAATAGATAAGGACGGCAGAAGACGGGACCCAGAATGGGCCACCGTAATTAAGAACATGGCGGATGCGGAAAATGTCACAGTACTACAGAGTTTCCTGGGACTGGCAAATTATTATCAGGCTTTTATCCCAGAAATGCATACTATCCGTGCTCTAGTGAATTAACTTTTATTAAAGGATAAGTTTTGGGAGTGGACACCCGAATACCAGGAGGCATTCGACATAATTATTGAAATGCGGACATCAGATTTATTCCTTACACATTACGACCCAAACTTGGACATAATAGTGGCTAGCGACGCAAGTTCGTACGGAGTAGGAGCGTGCATTCTTCATGTAATGCCGAATTGAACGTATAAACCATCGTGCATGCATCAAGGACTCCGCTTTCAGCGGAGAAGCATTACTCCTAAATCGAGAAGGAGGCTTTAGGAAATTTTTTTGCTGTAACTAAGTTTTATCGGTAGAGTGTACATATTACAGGCGGGTCATACACCGTTAATCGCCATTTTCTGTGCATACGGCGAATAGGCTACAGAGATAAGGACAATTTTAATGAATTATAATTTTAAAATGAAGTATTTACCGTAAAAAAGATCTATCACGCGGATGGATTCTCTAGACTAGTGCCAAGATATAGAGAGCCACTAGAAGACTTCGTAATTGTTTCCCTGAGGACGGGAGATAAAAGCTATGCTAGGCAACACGGTAAGAGCACTCTCGGTGACCCTACACGAAATTAAAACGGAAGCCCCTATGATAAGTTTATTATCAATGAAATAACAAAAATGGCTTATCAAGACCAACATTTTGCAGACAGTTGTGCATTATGCGACGATGTTCCCTTGTAAAGAGAGAGAGAGAGATAGTCGTCATTCCATAAAATTACAGAAGAGAATCCTGAAGGATTTTCACGTTGGCCATCCGGGGACTAATAGGATGAACAGTTTAATGCGCAGCTACGTGTACTGGCCTAAAATGGACCAGTACATTTAGAATATCGTCAATACGTGTAAAGGCTGTGCATAGGCAGCAAAGGCACTTCATATAAAATATAGTCCTTTGCCTTGGTCAAAGATACACGTAGATTTTGTGGGCCTGTTGGAAGAATTTTACGATCTAATTGTAGTCGATAGTTTTCTAAATGGCCCGAAGTGTTACATTGTAAAACGTCCACTACCAAGGTAACGATAAACTTCCTGCGCGAATTGTTCTCCCGGTTTGCGTTGGTCGATTGTTTGAGAGTGACAACAGAACGCAATTTACGTTCTCCGACTCTAAAGAGTTCTGTGAGATTTTCCAGATAAGACACATCACGACTCTCCCGTACCATCCTAGATCAAACGGCCAGGCGGAGCGTTTTGTGGACACTTTAAAAAGAACCTTGACAAAATCTCAAATTATTCCCACGAAAAGGGCTATGAAGCAGTTTTTACAACATACAGAATAACGCCAAGTAAGATCCGTTATTGACAAACTACTGCCAAAACATACCAAACAAGGTCGAACCTCTATTGTACCAAAAAGACGCTACACCTCAGGGGATAGAGTATATTTCAAGATGTTTAAACATAACACGTCTTTTGGGGAATTTGGTACGATAGAAAAGAGACTGTTCCATTCACATAAACACCGGAAGCATCTGCTTCTCAGTGTGTAGTCAACCCCAGTCCGTTCCGTCTTTTTCTAACTTCGGTTGCTTAGAGACTTTGGAATGGGGAAATACCAGTCGGGGATTCGTTCCCGACAATCAGTCCGGCAGAAACTGGGCCATTTCGGTGGCCTTTCATCTGTCGGGCTGAGGTATTAGTCCTGGGTAGTACGAGGGAGTGCATCCTCCCAGACCTTGCCTCTCCTCTTTGGGTGGAGTAAGTTTATTGCTTACTGCGTGAGGCGCCCTGACAGGGGAATGTCGACGAGGCATCCCAGGTAATTTTGAATAGGCCAGAGTGCTCCTACTTTAGGGGTGCTGGTTGACTCCTCCCCACCTTCCGACCTTGTGCCACATATTCATGCGGTGGGAAGGAATTACATACCTGAGTCAACCCCAGTATATACTGGCAGTCAAGACTGACGTACTACCACTCTTGTTACTCTGCATTATATTTTCTCTGATATACTTGTTTTATCAAAACCCCGATTTTTTGTTTTACTTCCGGTCCTTTTACAGGGCCACAACACCTACGTCAGATGTATAGAATTTTCTTATGAATTTTTACTTGAACGCGGTTATCTATCCGGAATTTTTAACTGTACCTTTTTTTAAATCTATGAGAAGGGTCGATTATCCTCGTTCATGGCCTGGTAGAATTGTTAATTTACGCTATTCTTCTGATTATTCTGTTGTTTAACATATGGATTAAATCAAAGGGTCCAGTTCGAAATTCCATTCAGGTTCCCGAGTTCGACATCAAGATAGAATGTTCCAACGTTCTAAAGGATTCACCGAAAACGTCGGAGGTTACATCGGATAACACGCGGAAAAGAATTGTAGTACGAATTATACAAATGATACGAATTATCAATACTCATTAAAAAAAAATTCGAAACACTTTTTCTTTTCTTTTTATTATACGGTCACCACTCATCAAGGCCAAAATCACCTCGAGGGTAAGTGTTCATGATATGGAATTATTATCAACCGAAAGGTGAAGCACATTATGGGAGTACTAACAGTAATCAGTGGTATGAATTGTATTTGATTACCCATGAACGGTTTGGGACAATATTTTTTTGACATTGGATTTAAAGACGACGAAGTTGTAATCAGCGGTGAAGCAGTCCCGCTTGATTGTGTTCTATAGATGGAAAGCCCTTGCAAAGAAGCTCTCTCCATGGAAATTCTGTCTGACTCTAGCCACATGGATGGGGAAAGGGAATTTTTTCCGTTGTGGTAGCAATACAAGTTCTTGCTGTGAATGTCTTACAGCGATATAATTTTCATATTATATACGAACCATGCCGGTTAGAGATGATAGTATGCGATAAATATGGAAGTGATTTATATAATCGCGTTTCTTTTTAACTTCATTTTAGCAGACTGCAAGGTCATGAGCAAGTTAATGCAATTCCAAGACATCAAAGCGAGCGATTATTGTAAATGTCATATCGACCAGCGAGGTGCCTTTTTCAGCGCGCGGAGTAATTCACGGTGTTAGCTCGGACGGAAAGTTATTACGAGTCGAGAAGAGATACAATCGGTGAATATGGGTGTACATGTCGAAATATATGAGCTGTTGTCAAGATAAGGGCTGGAGGAAGCTAGAAAGAAGGGGTTGCTCGAGGAAAGGTCTGTGGCGAATAAATTCCAAGAGACTCAAGATATTTGAAGGGTCTCGAAGGCATTTCTGTTAGAAAGCCCCGCGGGTAAGATTTTTTCTTGCACTATTTTTCTAATGTCGAGTGGTCACAGGCAGTAGAACGATATACATATAAAAATTATCGTTTTTTATGTTTATTTTAAAATTTAGTAATTTATTTTTATTTTATTTATATTTACAGTAATTTTCTATATGCGTGTTGTAGTGTGTACTTTTTATGAGTGCATATTATTGTAATAAATCGATAAATAATGTTCAGCCATATTTACATTAGTGTCTCTAGGCATCTGATATTGACAGAAGGTTTAATACGTTTTGTTAGCTCCACCCCACCCCGTCCCCAAACAATCACAACCATCCACGGCCATTACAAGTATTTTCAGTTATCGTCTTTTTTATTTATTAAATACGTCTCCGCCATTTTCTTTTCTGTTCACTTAAACCCAAGCTGTGAAGTCTTTCGATTTGGGGATTCTCTTTTTAAATGAAGAAGAAAAACAAAAATAAGAAAAACACCGAAGAAGTCTAATGTATTCATATCTTCAGGAAAATTGGGGGAAACTGATGCATAAAGTATTAGATATTTTAATCCGATTCATTCTCTACCATTATTATTCATGAAAATCTATTTCGTTTTCCCCCATACAGACGCATACTAGTGTACACGACATTAGATTGATTGAGAAGTCGATGATTGCTCGATTCAGATTATAGTGGATATATTACAGTCATTTAGCTGCTAGTACTCCTCGAATAGGTAGTCACCCTAAATACCCTCGAGCCATTGCTAACATAGCAAAATATGTTCAATTAATCGTATAAACTGAATTTCTTATAATAGGTATTATGCCTTACTTATTCACGCAAGTTCACTAATGGATTTCCAATAGTATTTGCCTTATCGGCGTTCAATGATAATAACACCTGGATACATCGTTCACAGTTGTCAATAACTTTAACAAAGTCCTCTTTTCGCATTGTCATGATTTGGGCTGTGATTGTTCTTTTCAGTTTAGAAATAGTTTAAAAAGTATTTTGATCCACATTATCTTTAAGAGAATCGGACAGATAAAAATCTGGGGGGTTAAGGTCCGGTAAGTGTGAAGCCTATTCAGGATCACACCTCTTATTGATGAGATGATCAAGTGTCCCGAGATATCATTGAATGCCGATCAACAAAATCTGTTATGCATTTTGCGTTTTATTCACGATTGCATATATTCAAATGGACATGGTTAGTTAGGTTTTAAATACAAAGTACAACCTATGACATTTTTACAAAACTTCACACTATTTACTGCAAGCTAACAATATTTGGTACAAATAAACTTCATTTTATGCCTGCTAGTAATGAATATCCAACAATATTTTATCGCCTTCAGTGATAAGCATACCTTGATACGACGTGAGAAATTGCTAATAAATCTAACACATTTCTGCCTTGTCATTGCCTTGATTTTTGGGCCAATGCCCTCTTTAGTATAGGAACAATCTGGCGATTTTGAAGTTCAATGTTAATTAATTCTTGGTGAGCCGTCCTTTTTAATAATAAAATTCTGCACAATTTCAATCATTGTTGCCAATTTTTACAATGTTGTCTCACCGTCCACCTTAAAAACTAATTAAGCCTTATCCTCGAATGACCTTTGGGCCTTGATAAGCGGTGCGAAAAGGTGCGATCGAATTGTAATAAATAAACACGGAAGGGGTCACAAAATCCCGTAATATTTACCACTTAACATAGTAGGTCTTCCAATGAGAAGCTCACTAATGTAAACAAATACTTGTTGAGCTGTCCTATTGGATTATCAATTCCACCCATTGTTTCCAATCCCATCATTGTGGCATTCATCTTACGACTGACAATTAATGTAACCCTTATCCTCGAGTGCCCCCGAGCCTTTATAAGCGGTGACCTATCTAATATATAAAGTTAAGACAATTTTCCCCTGTACCTTTTTGAAGAATAGGAAAATAACCACATGCATCACAGGCTACTAAACTCACCATTATATTACGCTTTAGTAAATTTGTTATTATTTTTATCGAGCTAACACTACATATTACTTTTAGCCCATCACCTTCGATTCTCATTAAACATACTCCATATAGGTTATAGCAAAAACTTCTCCCCTAACACTTCAGTATAAACACTCTCCCCATTGACACCGGGAACTAATAAACAACGGCTACTTTTCAAAAAAGTGTCCGTTAATATTTACGATTTGTCTGCTATTAATTTACTACATAATAGAATACATTACGCACACATTTAATGAAATCGCCCGCTAATCTCGCTGATTTTCGAGAATATCAGATTACGTTATTTCTACATTTACGTATACATTTATACTCATTCATAGTTCCATGCAGTGTTTCATTATTCAACATGGCATCTACAATTTCTTCAACGACTCGACTTCCGAATACGCCAAGCATAAAGTTGACATTTTTTAAATCCTACACCTTTCACACGCATAATATCCAAGAATTGGAAAAAAACATCTATTTCTTCGTATAGAAATGACCCAAAACGTGTGACTGGTGGATCCAATATTTGGTCGTCTTTCGGATCGTAATATAAAACGCATGTCAGCTACATGCTTACTTTTACTGACCTATTTTTCAATAGATTTTTTAATCGCTTTTGTGGCTAAGTGATTATCGCCGTAGATCTTAACTTTAGGGTTCGACCCCAGTCGACACACACATTTTTTTTTACATTGTTAAACTTTTGCTTACAAGGGAAGAGGGGGAGGGACGATTATGGGCCGGATTTTTTTTGTTGAAAAGAAATCAATGTAATAGGTAGTACTTTAACTATAGTGAATATCATCATTTCTTTTCGAACAGACATGGTTTATTAGTGCTCTGCAGACCTCTTTAATTATATTTGTGTGTTTCAGTAGTGCTCACGAGGCATACTCATTTTTCTTTTTTCTTTCTTCACAAAAAAATGGAATTTCTATACAAAGAAGGGGGATTGGATTTAACAGCGGTCTGTAGGCCTCTTTAAAATTGCTCATTATCATAGATAGAGCGAGTGTTTGGGAAATACCTGGTACCATGGGATAGCCAGGAAGACTCCTACAACCGCGTCTCCTTCCTTCATTCCTTTCTTCCTTCTTTCACACTTCAACAATTCCAAACCGACAATTATTCTAAACATTAAATTTGTACGTTCTGTCGGATGTTGACCAATTTTAATTAATTCTTTTATATTTCTCCCGGGCAACGCCGGTGGACGAGTCCAGCTAGTTAATAATAAAAAGAAAACACAGATATGAACCTGGCGAGATAAGATATATCCAATTTCCCCTATTTTTTGTATTTGATACAGATCTCAGCTCCATCGGTAAAGACTCATTTCAATTTCATTTGTCATAGTCTATACTTCCCTGAAAAAGACGGGATGTCATAATAGCAAAAGTTAAAGAACAACTCATTGATAGTCAGTTAATATCTCCAACCACGTGGAAGCATATTTAAAAAATAAATGAGTTACAATACATACAAATTGGCCAAAGAATAAAACAATCAACTAATTAAACATTCAAGCAATGAAAAATTAACAAAAAATAAAATAAAAAAACGAATTACAGTTAAAAATAAATGTCAGGCAGCTAAGAAATATAAAGAAGGTTACGGTTACGCCTACAAATCTATTATCCGTATTCTAATATAAGACAGTCGAAATAATAAGGAACTTTACAAATGGATGGAGGAAAACGACAACACCACCATCAACAACAAAACAAACACAACAATCATTATAATAATAATGATAAAAATCATCGAATGCGGAAACCAACCCGCATAACTTACGAATGGTAACCAGTCACATGGATGTTACAACACGAAAAAATCAAAACCACAAGAAGAACACTACAACATGAACCCATGAAACCGAAACAACAAGAAACTTAATAAACTTACTCCCCCCCCCCAAATAAAATACATTGTGATGGCACCAGCCCGACTGATACCTCACAAAATAGTCATGAAGTGTCAATTATGATGGGAAGACCGAGGAAAGAGAGCACTAACCAGACCTCGACTGGAAGAATGCGGAGAGTGCAGGGACATTCGGGATGATTATTGCCATCTGGATCCAGAGAACACCAATGGCCGTTACCAACGAGAAATCAATAGTAAGCGGCTGCTGCGATACCGCAAAGTCATTTGCAATGGTTATCGAAAAGAGGTGGAGAGTATTGCAAATCTGTGGAGGCCTGTTGTCACTCAGCCTCCAGGTAACACAACCTGTTATTATACGCGAGCAATCACTGACGATGACTTGTGTGAAAACACCTAGTGAGTGCAAATAATAATAATAATAATAATAATAATAATAATAATAATAATAATAATAATAATAATAATAATAATAATAGTCACGAAGGAGAAAGGAGGATAGAATACCGATGAATGGAGAGCATCAATCAGGCATCCACTGGAAGGGTACATACAGTACTAGAACCGTGAGGGGCTTATTGTCACTTGAATTCTAGAGAAGGCCAACGATCGTTGCCAGGATAGGCCAATGGTGACTGACTGTTGCGATAACGCAAACTGCTATTTAGCGGTTATTGAAAGTGGTTGGGAGTGCTAGGAATTTGTGGAGCTTGATATTGCCACTTTGAATCAGAGTAGACCTGGTAGTAGATTTAACTAAGGGGTTACTCAACAGTCCATTACCCCCCTCTAAGTTTGGGTTTAACCACTGGATGCAACGTTTTAGTCATACAAGGACTTTGTTTTAAGTAGAGAGTCGGCTACTATTTAAAGTATTTAAATATAAAAGTAAGCAGGTAGTCGCTAAATGCTATCTGATTTTGTTTGAGGGAATTGAATAATTATGATGTAAACAAAGCGTTAGAAGCAAAGAATAATTAAAAGTCAGAATAATAAAGTCAAACAATCAATATTTATTATTTATGTTGTTTTGTTTTCGGACAATTGTCCTTAGCTTTGCTACTTACATGTCGACTCCATTTCTGTCGATGTGCCCAACGGATTTCTTTAGGTTTATTGTTAAGTTGCGGTTATGTTCTCTCGTATTTAAGTTTGCTTTTTATTGATTATCGACATACTTTGATGTTTGTTACCCACTTAGGTACGTTGAACAAATTATTTTAATTTCACAAACACTCATGCGTAGCATGACATAATCAATCATGTGGAGCATGACATAAACCTTTTTATCAACGGTTGAATTTACATATTATGAAGCCTTTGTTTTAATCAAGGTTTCCCTCTCTCCTCTCTATGTCGAATAATAATGTTTTAATTACATAGCTTATAGGAGGACTTTCACATACGTTTAATTGTTCAAATAAGCAGTATCTTGTTGTGCTTGCGATAGCATTGTGACAAAATAACGCGGTAATATTAATCGATAAAACTTTGTCAGTTGAAATATTGGAAGTTATTGGGTATTGAATAATTGTATTATTGAATGAGGAAGACTTTATCCTTAGTGAAAGAAGAGACTTTCCTGATGCTAGCAGACAGCAATTTTATAATACACATCATATTTTATAATGCCTATTGGAGAGAATTTTGAATGCCTACGAGACAATGTCTCTCTACACATGGTTTGTGAGAATCACCTGGCACGAGAACACTTCCCCTTACAAGTGAACACTGACTAAATACTCGAAATAAAATAGTGTTAGAAGCCTAACTAAGATCTCTTCGGTATGGCTACTTTACACTGGCTTATACGATGGTATTGTGCACCTTCTTCACGCGATGTTACCTTTAGTAACATCACTAAGCTGCGTACTCCACTAGACAAGATGAATCCTTGTCCTGGAAGTCAGCAAACCCCAGAGATAAAAAGAAATATATACTATAACATAGTTAACTCGTCAATTAGGAAATTAATGTCCTAAACTTCTTTACTAACTAAACGTTTGAGAAGTAGAGGAGAAATTGAATTGAACACTCGAATACCTATGTATCTCAAATAGAGATCAAGTGTGAGCCATAGAAAAAGCTCCTCGATATCTGAGAACTTCCACTGAAGTAAAATGAAAATAAAAAGAGTTTGCAACTTGATTATAAAAAAATACCTGGCGAATATACCCGGTGAACCTAGTATGCAAACAATTTCATTTAAAGGCACGGTTAGAATCTAAAAAAACATATCTCAGTTGAAGCCTCTTAAATAGCTCGGGAAAGTCTGGTATCTGGTAGGATGTCTCATCTCCAGCAAAAACAAAAAAAAAGATGAGAACATTGGAAAATAAGTTTGAAATCCTACTAGACACCATCCTCGAGGGTCTTCAGTCTTTCTGTGCAGAGGTTATTCAGGACAATCTAGCATGATGATCTTTTACTCTACAAGTAAACCCTGACGAAAACGGCTATGCACTGGATCATACGAAGAATGGTGAAACCTCCTAGTGATGTTACCTTAAGTAACAACACTTAGTGTGATACTCCACCAGACCAAATGAATTCTTGTTCTAGAATACATCAGACAAATAAAAGACCACAATAAAGATAAACTATAACATAGTTAAGTGGTCGATTGGAGAGAGGGAGATTAATGTTCTTTACTGCTTGACTAATTCAACATTTGAGGGATAGAGAATAATTTTAGTTTAACAATCGGATATCTATGTATCTCATTTAGAAACTAAGTATTAGCTCCAGGAAGAGGCTTAATGATTTCTGAGAGCTAACTGAAGTAAAAAAAAAAAAAAATAGAAATACGTATCAGATGATTTTTTTTGATGAAGATAGTATTTCGCCTGACGCAGATGTAATAAAAAAATATAAACGGTATAAATCTCACTCTCTTTCTCTCTATTCCCCCTCTCTCTCTCTCGCTCTCTCTCTCTCTCTCTCTCATATATATATATATATATATATATATATATATATATATATATATATATATATATATATATATATATATATGTATATCTAGGCAGCATCCTCTCTTGCAGGCAAGTATTATTGAATATAAGAGACAACTCCTGTCTAGATATCCTTTGGTAGATCCTTTTAATAGACCGAATTAGGATCTTAGTTTCGGAGGGGAATTGGCTGATGAATTTGCCATAATTTGGATTTGTCTCCCAAGTACTTTCGGACCCATCTGGGTCCATCTTCAGGGGAATGAGGTTAATCAGGTATAAACCATGTGTTAGTATTTATAGAAGGTTTTTGGCGGGAATTATGTAGTAAGTATAAAACTATATTGGAGCTATAAACATTTTAGAATATTATTACATATATTAAAGTTAATTTTATTAATTAGTGGTCTTTTGGTTTTTATATATAGAGCTTCTAATATACGGAGCTTTGTTTGTTAGTACTAAATTCTATATATGTATAAAACGAAAAGAATTCCCGTCTTAGGACGACTACAGTAATTTCTATAAACATAACAGTGTTCAATCTCTGTTATGCCCCCTTCGACGGTTAAAATAGCAATATAATAATAATAATGAAACTTACTTCTAGAATCCTTATTCTAATTTCAGGTAAGCACAAAGGTGTATAAATTATATGCAACTACTTGTGCTGCCCCTCATTAGACACGAGTTTTAGCTAGATGCAGAAAGTCCCATTTAAACTTCTCAACTTCATGGAGTATTGCTGTCATATCTGGGATGTGCCGTTCTAAACATTGGTTCCTGCCTTGACAGAGTACAAAACCGACTTCGCAATCTAGTTGGAGTTATCGCCTCTCTTCCCTACAGCACCTTTCACACATACGGTATGTTGCTAGCCTTTCTCTACTGTATCGCTATGTTTATTGTAGATGCTCGACTGAGCTCGAATGACTGTCCCCTCTGTAAAATATTGAAAGCAAGAACTCGCCTAGCTACAACGACAACAAAGAACTTTACTTTCTCTCTGTACTAAAAACCCCCAAAACAAACAGAATTTTCTCCCCGAGGACATCCCGCTCGTGGAACTAAATACTTTGAGATTGCTTCCCAAGCGACTACAACATGGCCGCCTTTAAGTCTAATGTAAACAAATACTTGTTGAATTGTGCTATTAGATTATCAATTCAAATGTCATAATTAAATTCTGCCCATTCCATCCATTGTTTCCAATCCTTTCATAGTGGCATTCATCTTACAACTGACAATCGTTTTAATCTTTATCGTCGAGTGCCCCCGAGACTTTATGAGCGGTGACATATTAATAATTAAAAAAAAAGATATATCCAACTTCTTCTACTTGTTTGTATTTGACACAAGTCGCAGCTCTATCGGAGAAGACTCATTTCAATTTCATTTGTCATAGTAATTGCACAGTCTATCCTTCTCTTAAAGAGACGGGATTGTCATAATAGTTCGAAGACAAAAGTTAAAGAACAACTGATTGATACTCAGTTAATATCTCCAACCAGGTGGACGCATATTAAAAGAAAAATGAGCTACAATACATATACATTAGCCAAAGAATAAAACAATCAACTACTTGAGCATTCAAACAATTAAAAATTCAACGAAAGGAGCAACACCGATGTCGGGCTGATTAGAAATATAAAGAAGGTTACGGTTATGTATTATTCGTATCTTAATATAAGAACGTCGAAATAAAAAGTAGCTTTGAAAATCGACCGACGACGACGATGATGACGGTGGTGGTGGTGGTGGTGGTGGTGGTGGTGTTAATGATGATCACGAATGGGCAAGGAGGATAGAATACTGAGGAAAGATAGCATCAATCATGCATCCACTGGAAGTGTGCATAAAGTACTGGATCCTTGAGGGCTTTATTGCCACTCGAATCCCAGAGAAGGCCAACTGTCATTGTCAGCGATAAATCAATGGGAACTTGCTGTTGCGATTACGCTAAAATGATTTACAACGGTTATCGAAAAAGGCGGATAGGGCTGGAAATCTAGAAAGCTTGGTATTGCCATTTTTAATCAGAGTAAACCTGGGAGTAGTAGAAACTAAGGGCTGACTCAGCAACCCACAACACCCCTAAATTTGAGTCTAACCACAAGGTCTTACTAATACAAGGACTTCTTTTTAGTAGAGAATCGGTGACTATTTAAAGTATTTCAATAAAGAAAAGCAGGTAGTCGCTAAATGCCATCTGGTTTCGTTGAGGGTGGCGCATAACATAATTATGACGCAAACAAAGCATTGGAAGAAGGGATTAATAAAAGCGAAACTAATAAAGTCAAACAGTGACTATTTATTATTTATGTTGTTTTGTTTTCGAACTATTGTCCTTAGCTTTGCTACTTATATGTCGACCCCATTTCCTTCGATGTGCCCAACGGATTTCTTTAGGTTTATTGTTAAGTTGCGGTTATGTTCTCTTGTATTTAAGTTTGCTTTTTATTGATTATCGACGTACTTAGATGTTTGTTACCCACTTAGGTACGTTGAACAAGTTATTTTTAGTTCACAAACACTCATGCGTAGCATGACATAATCAATCATGTGGAGCATGACATAAGCCTTTTTATCAACGGTTGAATTTACATATTATGAAGCCTTTGTTTTAATCAAGGATTCCCTCTCTCCTCTCTATGTCGAGTAATAATGTTTTAATTAAATAGCTTTTGGGCGGACTTTCACATACGTATAATTGTTCAAATAAGCAGTATCTTGTTGTGTTGGCGATAGAATTGTGACAAAAATAACGCGGGAAGATTATTTGTTAAAGCTTTGTCAGTTGAAATATTGGAAGTTATGGGTGAATAATTGCATTAGTAAATAAAGAAGCCATCGTTTCACAGCCGCCTCATCACTAGTGAAAGAATAGACAGCAGCGCGAAAATAGACTTTACTGCTGTTAGCTGACAGCGATTTTAGAATACACTGTATAATTCATAATAAGAGTTTAATAAAGAATTTTAAGAAATACCTCGCGAATATACCCGGTGAACCAAGTGCAATATATATACAAACAATTTCACTTAAAGTGACAATTAAAATCTTAAAAAAGATCTCTCGGTTGGATTCTTTTTAAATAGCGGGTTTATGTATGCTATCAGGAAGGATACCCCATCGCCATTGAAAAGAAAGGTTTGAATGCCTACTAGACACCATCTTCGAGTGTCTTCGGTCTTTTTGTCAAGAGGTTTGTCAGGACAACCTGGCATGAAGATAATTCAACGTACAAGTAACCATGCCCAAATATTCAACATGACACGGTATTCGAAGCACAAATAAAATCCACGCGACACGATTATACACTGGATCATACGTGGAATGGCGCACCTCATAGTTATGTTACATCAACTAACAACACTAAGCTGGATACTCTACCACACAAAATGATTTCTTGTTCTAGAATCCGGCAGACTAAAAAAATACCACGATAAAGATAAACTATAGCATAATATAATGAGACAGATTTAAAAACGCTGAGTGGTGAGATAATGAAACAGGTCCATGATTTTAAATATCTTGGTTCATTGATTGAACATAGTAAGGAGGACATAGAAGTTCGAATGATGATGCAATATAATACACAAAATAAGTTAGACGGGATTTGGAAATAAAAACTGAAAAGAGAAATTAAAGTCCAGGTTTTCAAATCCACAGTTGAAAATATTCTGCTGTACTGGGCAGAAAGCTGGACCCTTACAAATGAAATGTGCGGAAAGTGAGCTAGAACCTATACTAGAATGTGAAGAGCAGTCCTATGCTTTATGTGGGTTATAGGATAATCAAACAACGATTTGTGTGAACAACTAAGTAAATACCGTTAAGATTTATTGGGGAAAACGTAGCGGTGAAAGCAAGAGTTAGTATGAACACTAATGATTTGGGAACGAAAGCAGGGAAAAAGGAAAATAGAAATGTCAGCAATTATATATGTTGACCAGGTAAGAAATGAAACCGGTTTGTCAACGGAAGAACGAAAGAACTCGATGAAAGCTCGAGAAATATGGAATATTCTAGTTAATGATATCCGATCGAGCTTTAAATAACTAATAATTATTTATTAAATAATATTATTCCTATTGTGCGTAAAGTAGATAAATCAAAAATGAAATTGTAGTTGATGTATACACAAATTAGCTTATTAAAAGAATCGATAATGTTAAGTTCCCTTATTTCTAAATTATTTCAATGCAACACTTATTAAAAATTTTTAAAATGTTATTATTGGTTAATTCATTTTACATTTGGGAATTCTATTTCTCAAATTATTTATTAGTCGAGCGGGACCCGTTGAAATGATACAGTTGTATCCGTCATCTTTTGTTTAATGTTGCAACGTTTAAAAGAATGGGCATTCTATAAAAGCCCGCTGAGAACGAAGACCCGCATGCTATTATAGTATAACCTTTGTTCGAACTAGATTACACTTATCTACATACTCTGTTTATGTAGTTTTAGAAACTATCTGGTTACTAGGATCATACTCGAAAACCCTTCAAAGAGTTTGTGACATATTTTTTATTCTATGGACGTTCCACGCTAACCCAGAAACAACTATATTGTTTTCTATCTTTGAACAGAACATATACTACACTTTGATTCTAGGCCAAGAAAGCGTATTTTACTTCAAGTTTTTCGTTCGACATCAGATGAAATAAAATAAATACTTTTTTCGTATTGCATATTCAATGATCGCGCGATCCAATTTACAAAAAAGGTGGATGGTGATAAGGTACGTACTAACATAGAAATTGCTTTAATCTATTATAATATGGATTTAACAAGGAAGATGATGTGGATTATAATATCTAATGTCGAATGCTTATAGATCAACATAGATTCCACTTTATTAATAAAAATAATATGAATAATAATAATATCTAATGTCGAATTCTTATAGATCAACAGAAACCCTACTCTATTAATTAAAATAATGTGGATTATAATATCTAATATCAAATGCTTATTGATCAACATAAACTCCACCTTATCCCAATTAAACAAATTATGGCCACAAAAAACAACTTGATGTATTTATTTCATGGAAGTCGCTGTAAACAAGGCATGAAGCCACTTGATGTAAGGTTCTAATCAGAACTAAGAGAGGAAGGTAGAATCACTTCATGACAAGCCAAGTCTGAAAGAGACCCCACCACCAGCGTTTTTCCTCTGGACTTAAATAGGCTAGCTACAAGTAATCTCTTTAAGAGCTCAAGAGGTAAGGAATTGCTTACAAAGCTGATTGACAAAGAAGTATACCCCTAAAATTGCACATCATGTCAACGCCCGGGCCTCGAAACACTCTCTAAACGTAATTTTAGTCACATCCATGTTTGTGAATACTTTCCCCCACAAGACGTGACTGAGATGCTCGAAATAAATAATAGTGAGTGAGTGAGATGTCTGGCGAATGGAGTGACCAAGACAATTTTGAAGCTCCCGAAAAGTACCAGGCGAGACGTATCTGATCATTGTCTTGCATAATACGACATTTTCACTTGACCAATCTGGGACACATGTACTGCAGTTTCTGATACATGTAGTCGATTTGCTGACAATAATTTTTTGTAGTCACCGTTTCGACGAGATTTGGGAACGCGTTGATTAATCCCTCTATACACCACCAATTCAATGAGATTTGGGGAAATAATTTGGCGCTCAGCCTTAAGCTTAAGAGTTGATCGTCGCCATTTAAGCAAAGGAGAAGCTTTCACAACCATGTTGAGCCTCTAACAACATCTCAAGAAGAAACTGGATAACACCAGATGGCTAGAGACATGACATGTTCTACTGACATGGAACTCCCTCTTTTCTGGCCCAGAAACATCCTGACTTCAGTGGAAAACACTCAACCGCCTGAGAACGTGAATGGGGTGATCAAAAGTTGCTCTGACTAGATATGGCTACAAAACTGACCTAACCATTTGCGAATGTGGAAAGAAGGACCATACGATGTAAGACCGCGTTGTCTGCCATCTACTGCCCAACCGTATAGCTTGAAAAATCTAGCAGAGTACAACAATAATGCAAAGGACTGCGTAAAAAAATTGGGAAGCTTTTGTATGACCAAATGCTTCAAACATACGATAAGAAGACGAAGAAGAAGATAAGAAAGAGGATTATTTATTCGTGTTTCGGCTCATATTATTTTATCATGGAGCAAAGATTGTTTTTTTTCCGTAAAAAAAAGCGTTCATGACACCGGTAACCCATGAATGTATCTAATTACCGAGCTTCTCTGAAAGAAGGTGTTTCAAACTGTCAGACGTCTCACGCCTACATGTTTAGAAAGTTTGCGAACTGCTGTGAGTGGATCTTTGACTAAATCCTTTAATTCATGTTCTCAACTGCAGACGGACGCATATGCCCTTTTTGATCTTTAAGTTTCTCATCCCCATAACACAATTCTTGAAATCAGCGTTGCAGTGTGTATTTTATTAACCTCCCCTCCAAGAGGTTAGACACAAGGTCAGGTGTGATTTTTGAACAGCCAGCGCACTAAGATAAGCGCATTCTGGCCTACAAAAGGTTCAAGGGCAGCCCCATCGGCATTCCCAGGTAGGGCGCTTCAGGCGATTAGAAATAAACTTAAACTTTTCTCAGAGAGAAGGTAAAGCCTGAGAAGGTGGAGCTCCTATGGCTGAACAGAACCATACCGAAGCCAGACAGCAACAAATCCAATGTCAGACTGATTGTCGAGGACGTATCCCCCGACTGATACAGACACCTACTTACGCTATGCCAAATAAGTGTATATTCGTTGACGGTTTCTTAGCCGAACGCTTTTGCTAATGTTGCAAGCTGCCTGCGTTGGCTTTAACAAATAAAGTTGTTCGCATTTTATTTTTTTCCCATAGATTTTCTAATAAACTAAAATGTTTACACTTCTAGCGGCTCCGATGTCATTCACTCTCTCTTTGAGTCATGTGACGTCACATTCGTTTCTATCATTTTCCACTGCCAAGTAAAACTTACCGTCGAGTTTTCTTAGTTGACTTCTACTGAACTTTTATTTCCTGTTATTTTCAACTAATCAAATTATATACTAGTGGCTCTACTCGCATAATATTAACCAGGACACTATGAACTTCATGCAGTTATGCAAATTATTCTTTTTAAATCAATCATACCTTCGGCTCGATATAGGCACGCGTATTTTGCCTATTTAGTGAGTTAATACATTAGTTTACCATTCAGTCTTGAAATCCGCCCGTTTTTTTCACCTTTAGTTTTGTAGACGGATTTCAAGACCGATTTTAGACACAACCTTGAGAAGACGCTTAAGTATTGAAGCACGAATTGTTTAGTGTTGACTGTCATCAATCTTTATTTAATTATATATATATATATATATATATATATATATATATATATATAAAATGATTTAATGGATCAGAACATTCCAATTGTTCAAAGAATTAGAACCACAAGTCTAGTATGGCGTACGGTCGTTTCCAAAACATTCTGGAAATACTTTAATTTTAATTTTTTTAATTTTTCAATTTACATTTTTTTTTTACAAAGCCACTCCAGAACGCGTCTTCATCAGCGCCTTTAGCAGGACATCCTACAGAAAATTAAAGGAAGAAAATAACAAGTTCGTTCCTAGAGGAACATCCATTGACAGGAGGAGATGCAGGGACAAATATTAGAAAAAGGAATAATTTACAAATATAAAATAAGAATATAGAGATAAAGCGATAATAATAATCATAAAAAGACATTATAAACATTATCAAAATTATAAAGATAAAATGAAAATTAAAATAAAAATAAAATAACATGAAAATAAAAATAAAATAAAATAAGGAATAAAATAAAGTAAAATATAATGTAAAATATAATGTAAAATATGAAAAAATAATAATAGAATATATAAAGGGAAACAAAGGATAAGACATAAAAATAAAAGTAAATTACACAATAAAAAAGAAAGAAAAAACTCTAAAAATAATAATATAAAAATAATAGAACTTTAAATAAATAAGAAACAAAAATATATAAAAAAATAAAATAAAAAATAAAATAAAAGGAAGTATAGTAGGGTAAAATAAAATAAGGGAAACATAATATAACAATAAATAATAAAAAAGATAATAAAAAAATAATAAAATAATAATAAAAAATAAAAATAAAATAAAATTAAATAAAAAATAAAAAATAAAATATAGAAAAAAATAAATATAGAAAAAATAAAGTAAAAAATTAAAAATTAAAAAAATTAAAAAAATTAAATAAATAAAAATAAAAATAAAGAAATAAAGAAATAAAAAAATGAAAAATAAATAAATAAAAGTAAATTAAAAAATATCAAAATATCATAAGAAATAGTAAGTAAGATTAAGTATAATAATAGAAATATAGGAAAAAAAATATATATATATGTATATATATATATATATATATATATATATATATGTATACATATATATATAAAAAGAATATATATAAAAAATTTAATAAAATTAATAAACTTATAAATAAGTAAATAAAAAAAAAAATTAAATTAAATTAAATAGTTAACTAATAATTTCGAATTTATGCAAGATTAGAAATAATGAAGGTATAATTAAAGATTAAAAAAGAAGATAATGGTAAATAACAGAGTTACTAATAAGGAAATGATAATAAAATTTAGAAATACACAAAGAGGATATGGGATAAATATAAAAGAAATAATCAATAATAATAGATTGAATTAAGAACTTAGAACTATAAATAAAAATAAGATGGAAGCATATACAAGTTTCGAACCAAAGTTGAATATTGTCAAGACTAATTTTTTAGAGTTTTTTTAAAGAAACATCTTGCATGGATATGATTAGGGTAGGAGGGGAGGAGGGGGGTCCGATGGGAAGGTATGGACAACGGTTAATTTTAGGGAGAGAAAAACTCCTTATAAAAAGATTATTATATCGGGGAGGGTCAGTAGGAGGGGGTATGCTTTAGAGGAGATAATTATCGTCTATCTCACATCGTGGTCTTCCACTAAATTTGGCGTTTGAACCAATAAGTCCAACTGGAATTACATTAAATGTGGGAGGGTGAATTATATCAGGAAAAGTTATAAATTTGGTCTGTCGGGTATGCGTTATTTAGGTGAAAGTCGAAGTAAACAGAGTCTGTGCTTCGAAGATCCGATATATTTCCTGGGTGAATTGGTTGGATGAAATTAATAAAATTGGTTTTAACCCACATTTTATTGGGAAAGGATGACGTCATACCTTCAAGGCTTATATCTTTATATCCTTAGAATTCGCTATTACATACGTTTTATGTATGCAATTCCGTTGGTTATTAGTTTCCAATAGTATAATTTTACGGTGGAAGTCAAAAAAACGAGTGTTGCTGCTATTGTCTACAGCACTCGAATGAAAGTGTTTGACGTTTGCGATTTTTGGTTTATTGAGGTTAAGTTAGGGGTGGAAGTTAAATGTGGACAGTTTGGGTGTAGAGCCATTTAGATTACTCCCATAGGACCACAGAAGGGAAGACCAGATACGCTTTGGGTTGAAACTCGTTGAAAAGTAGGGTAGGGCAATAACATCACAGCTTTATGGCTTAGGTATGAGACGACTTATATTTGTGAAGGTGTTTCATTTATATGCTAGGGTTATTGGGTACTTCGTTTAGATGTTGTGCCTGGGAGGGGGGGGCTTGATTTGGGTTAGATTTGTTTCTTATATTTGGGGACACGGACTCAAATAACGCATACACACATATCGAATTACATTCCAAGACTTAGAGCCCCGTCGAAGCACAGTCTCAGTTCACTGGTATAAACTATTTTAAGAAATTTGGCAATAGCAAGGGTTAAATCTGTGATTATTAAGAAACACTTCTATGGATCGACGAGAGACCGGACAATATTATAGAAAAAAGGGGGGGGATTTAATTTATTATATTGTAACTAATTATAGTCCTTAAAATGTAAGTAGGCAATGGTCTTGATTGTGCTATCAGTTAGCGTTTTTGTTTTTTATTAATGATAGTAGAGGGAAGGGGGTGGTATGAGTCATACACGATTTGAGGTAGAAGGGAAGGACCGATACAATAATGGAGTTTAATAACATCATCACTAACACCAACAAAAACAACAACAACAACAACACCACCAGTACCAATAGTAATATTAATAACAATGATAGAGATCATGTTGATAATGATCATGGTAATAACATCAACAATAATTGGATTGGTAATGGTGAAGAACATAGTCACATTAATAATAGCAATAATACGAATATTGACAATTATAGTGATGATGATATCAATAATAATAATAATAATAATAACAACAATAATACCAATATTGACAATTATAGTGATGATGATATCAATAATAATAATAATAATAATAATAATAATAATAATAATAATAATAATAATAATAACAATAATACCAATATTGACAATTATAGTGATGATAATAATAATAATAATAATAATAATAATAATAATAATAATAATATCTATAATAATGATTATGCAGGATAAATCGTTGGATAAATCGTACTATCAGAGGGGGGCTTAGCCTTATATACTGTTTTCTATTGAGACACCATTTCTATACTTAAACATAGGAACACATCCTAGGTATGGAGGAGAATGGATCGAATCATGGTATCAAAAGTGGCCTCTCTGATTAGTGGCGGTGTATCCTTTCGATTGTTTCATCTAGGGTAGGAGGAGTTTGGAGTTGGTCAACGTGCAAGGAAAATATCATAATTATGCTGTGATTAAGAATAATAATTATCGATAATAATAATAATAATGATAATAATAATAATAATAATAATAATAGTAATGATGCTATTACTACCTCCAACAATAACCAACGATGATATTCTCAGTAGTAATTACAATTGGTGGGTTATACTATATAGGAAGAATAGTTTACCAGTTCGATGTTTCTTTTTCTCGATCATATGAGAGACTTATATAGGTTTTTTAGAGATATATTACTGCTTAGACATATGAGACCATCTGGGAAGGTAGAGAGGGGATATGCGGTGTCTGTTCATGAGTTATGGTGGGGTTGCATGGAGATTATTGGAGAGTTATAGGTTCAGGGTTATGGAGGTAGGAGTTCAGGTATAGGGAATAAATTACTAACTATAGGGAGTATGTCCTTTGGAGGGTGTGTATCGAGGGGGATGGGGTTCTCTACTATGGAGGGAGGTTGTGTATCGAGGCGGATGGGATCCTCTACTGTGGAGATTGGTCAAAGTATCGAGATGGAAATAAGGGTGGAGAGGCGGTAATCTTGATGTGGATATTTAGTGTATACTTATATATTGGTGCTAGTTGAGATAGACAAGGTTGGGGTATTTTGAGGAAAACTTGGTTAATTGTTACATCGAGTTGTACGTAGAAAGTTGTTAGCTGCATAAGAGATATTATTGTTTGGGGTTACCATTTGCCTGGCATTGGACTTGGGGTGTCTTAGGATCTGTATTAGGATTATGATTATTTCTTAATTATGTGTATGAGGGGGTGGGCATAGGGGGGAAGTAGAGGGGAGTCAGAGTGAGGATTTAAGGGACTTTAAAGTTATTGTATTTATACCAGGTTTTGTGTAGACAGCTCGATAACACCTCATCTTTTTTATTTAGAAGGGTTCCTTTATATTTGATGATGGCTAAGGCTTCTTATCTACACAAGGAACAGTACCTATCTAGCGGTTTATAGGATTTACTTTTCTTGATTATATTCCACTTAAGTCTATGGTTAATGTTTCTAGCTTTCAGGTTCCAGATATGCGCAGCTAGAGAAGTGTAGGTAGCCAGGCGGGTATTATTGAAAGTATATATGAGTCTGGAAATTCTATTCTTAATTTTACCCGCAGTGGAGCCTATATATATATATATATATATATATAATATTAATGGAGTAAAGAGACTTATCTTTATTTATGCAAGAAGAATGTCTTAACTGATATGTTATATTCTATGGATTTTTGAATGAAATCAAAGTAGAATAAATACTAATAGTTTTTGTGACATAACTGGTCAGGGGTACGTTTAATATATATGTATATATATATGTATATATATATATGTATATGTATATATATATATAAATAGATAGATAGATAGATAGATAGAGAGGGAGAGAGAAAGAGAGAGGAAGAGGGAACAGAGAGAAAAGGGGAGAAACAGAGTTACAGAAAGAGTGAGATAAGCAGAGTGGGATTTATATTTTTCAATAATTGGCAAAACTCATAGTTTCGAAGTTTATTGACGCCGAGCTTTCCTTTAAAGACTCGGGTAATACCTCAAAGAATAAGCAATGTCTTACACGACCAGCTGTGTCCATGGCATTCTTTGAAATAGGAGAGTACTGAATAGATTCTATCAGTTACAGCCTGTTACAAAGAGAAGAAGAGAATTACATTATGCACGTGTAGATATCCGCTTTGCATATCAATTCATGTACTAAATTATTGACACCGGCCTCTTTCAATGTTTCACCCGTGTATGCGTATTCAAACGTCATTCTATTCCTCTACTTCTTTCTTTACCTACCAATATATATATATATATATATATATATTTACATCCACATATTTTTTCTATTTAACGCTTGCAACCAGAGACGTATAGATTGTGCGTTAGTTGTTTAATGGATACGACTGTAATCAGCGACCCAATCGGGTACATTGCCTTCAATTACGTACGCACACTGTTGAGGAAGTTGTGGGCCTACAATCCGACAAATATGCATAAAATATCAACTAGTGTTCGTTTTAACGTACACAATGAATAGTTTACAATCTGGCGACAGATGCAGCGACTCATCGGTCAGAATAACACTGGCTCAAACAAAACAGTTGTGACAACGCTGTTTGGGATGAACGCAGACGATAACGATGCTATATATACATTGTAAGATAAACAATAAAATTTAAAAATACAAAATATATATCAGGTAATTGTTTTTATTCCGTGACTTAGATAAGCATAAAAGTTAGCTGTTTTTTTTAAATGAAGAATATTCCAGATGCGCTTCACCCTTTTCTAATCGAACATAAAAATGTTATTCGCATAGTATTCTCAATGCCGCCTCGTTAACCCTTATCCTTGAGTGGATGTTATCAAATAGTAAACAAATCAAATGAACAAGAAAACAAACAGATCATGAGAAGTTGATGCTATGACTTTGTTTCGTCGGTCTTGAGTAAAGCATGGCTGCCGGTAAATGGTTGTGTCCGACATGGATTTTACAGTAATATTTATGATTATACATGCAATAGTCGAAAAAAAAATATATCTAGAAATGAAAAAAAAAACGTTTTAAAAAAGTAAAGTGTTCGACCATCGTCGAAGGCGAACGGAAGTGTAGAGGAGAGCGCCACTTTTTCCCAGGATTACTCTACTCACCTTTGATCATTACTGCTGAGTATTTAGCAAGGGACATACAGTACAACTTTTTAAGTCTTTGATGTGACTTGACTGAGGACTGAACGGAGGTCTCCTGGTCTATTAGCGAACACTGTTACCATTTTGCCAAATGCGCTTTATATGGACACAAAATTAAATGCTATTCTTATAATAAACACTTACTGCCATCTCTGCTGTTACTCGATATGTTAAAGTGTTGTCTTACTGTGTTATATCATGATTTTACTTTTATTGCTGTTTTGCATGGTTGATAAACCGTAATGAGTCGGAAGACTTGGGTTCAATCCTTAGATAGCCGTTGTTATTGCACCGTTGTTATGCATTTTTACAGATAAGCTTGTACTACTTGTTTGGGGCAATCGAAAGTAATAATGAAGGGTTGCATTCTGATAGTGTTACTCAGTGGGGCAAATGCAAACAACACATTCGATATAAATTTGACACGTTTGGAAAGGAAAGAAAAAACGTAATTAATTTGCCAATATTTGAGGTATACTCAAAATTTACAGTACATCTAATAGAGGGCATTTGGCTGAATAGAGCTCACTGGGCCTTCAACAAAGCTTTCAGGAGGAATCTGAACCTGAAGTACACGACCTTTACGGCGGCCTTCGAGAGACGTCTGAACATCAGTTTCATCCTGACAATCAGCTAGCTCTTGATGCCGAAAGCGGTAAGCTTGGTGTGTTTCTGAACTATGCCTCACACATAATAGCTCATGGGGTTCGTTCAGGCGAGTTTAGGCTCATATGTTGGGGTAGTTCTCAGACAAAAACTTGTCAAGTTTCCCAGTGGTGTGGCACGAAGTCGAGTCCTGCTGACACGTGTATGGCCTATCCCGCAGCCAAAACTTTCACCCAGTCCTTAACAGCGAAAAACAACTCAATATAGCTATCTCAATTATGTCTGAATTCCTTTTCGAAAATATAGCGTGGCATGATGTTACCCATCGCTTGGAACACGTCCGAAGACCATTACAGTTTCAGATAACGTCATTTTTATGATGCACGGGATTTTATGCGGTCTGTAGGCTAGTCAGCTATTGTTCTGCGAGTTGTGTAACTGGTCCAGAGAAAAACAACAGAGAATCATCGGTTCGACTAAGTGTTTTCCCTTGTTGAGGGGTGTGTTCATTTTCGTAAGGTTTCACTCTTGTGCCTTGACAGGAGGTAGTTTTCAATTGTGACTCTTGTATGCTGAATAGCATAAATCCTCATTCAGCGCTTTTTTCATAGTCCAACAACAACATCTCTTGCCAAGGTACGTATTACCTTTCCTAGATCTTGCTACACCTAATTCTAGCAGCTTCTATACGAATTTAATTGTGCAACAGAGTCAAAACGCCTGTTAACTACTGTTTTCACATCTCCATTGCAATTTTCCAGCTCGCATTCCGCGGCTTCAGTGGTATTCAAAAAGCACTGAGCTGCAGCTAAGATATCCGAATTTTTAAATCAGATACGAATCATTGTACATCATCACACTGCGTACACAATCCCGATAGACTTTTTCTTTTGTCAACGCTGATAACGCTCTGCTGGTTAGTAATGCCAGATATTCCCAAAACTTACTCCATCTAAATAGATAAGCATATAGACACATTGTAATCACCGAAATAGTAGACTTTTTCCCCCTAAAGAGAACATTTTTGATATTAATGATGAAAATGTTCGAAGTATAAAAAATATAACATGAAAAAATGATCACTGGCAACACTACCTAAATATATTCATTAGTCTGTCTATTAATGTTTTAAATAAAAGCCACACACACACACACACACACACACACACATATATATATATATATATATATATATATATATATATATACAGGGTGATTCATAAGTCACTTCACTTAGCTATTTAAAATGATTACCATATGAAGCACAAACATACTATGAACTTTTGATAATTGTTATCTTACTCTCTAATTACTGCTATTTGTTATTTTAAATTTGTTCGTTTATATATTTGTTTCTATATATATTTATTTCATAATCAATCAAATATGCCACAAAGAGTCGTAAATTCCTTGCAAAAAAGAATGGAGCTATGCATGCAGAACGAAGGTGTACATTTTGAAAATTTGCTGTAATTTTAAAGTCCCATAAATGAATTTGTTGAATAAACTTTCTGTTTTGTATTACTATTTAACTTTAGAATTTAAAAAATAAATAGCTAAGTGACTTATGAATCACCCTGTATATATATATATATATATATATATATATATATATATATATATATATATATATATATATATACATACATAAACAATTATATTTACCTAAATGTTCTCTGCATGCATCGTCGCATGAACCATTTGTATAAATAAGAAAAAAAGTAAACCTCACTGAAGAAGTTACTCCATGAGTGCGCTAATCAAGATGCAAGGAAGAAAGAAAATGTGTGATGGCATTCTTTATTGGCATTTTGTTATTTCTCTTATACTATTCCCCCTGTCGGCGGGGCAACGAATTCGCCGACTGCAATCCCATGCAGAGGTGTGTCCCTTAAAACGGGACCACCGTGGGTGATGACCTGCGATGTCTTAGGACGTGATCCTGATGGCTGAGTAGTACGTTGTCTGATAATTTGCAACAATCCACTTCGGCCTCAACTTCAGCTAGATGGTGGATCGGTGAGGCTCAATCCGATGAATGGGCTGGTCACGTCATACCCTAGTATCTATAAGTTCATCCCTAACCGTACTATTCAATCTGATTCTTCTACAAATAAAACTTTTATTTCTCCTTTTTATTTTTCCATCCTAAATAGGTACTAAACCGTGGTGGCAGAAAGTCGATTGTGTTGATAACAAAGATTACCACTGACAAGAAGTAATGTTTTCTAAGAGTAATTTTTTCTAAGAATAATGTTCCCACTGTTACTGTAAAGCTTCTTCTAAGATTGAGGTTTTCTGAGAATAATGTTTTTGTCAGTAATATTTTCTGTCAGTAATGTTTTCTGGGAGTAGTGTTCTATAGGAATACTGTGTTCTGAGAGTAGTGTTTTCTAGGAGTAGTGCCCCACCCTCTCAGTAGAATTTCCTTCTAAGATTAATGTTTCTGGGAGTAATATTTCATAAAATAATGTTTTCAAGGAATATAAAAATAATTATCCTACCTGAAGAATTTCATTCGACAACTTTATATGGTATTAAAAAGCCCACAGATGGTTTATATGCCGTCAGACAAACCAAACCAAACCAAACCTTACACTATTCTTACGTGGTCAAGCATTGCGTTTTCGTAGAATTTAAAAAAGAAAGTTAATTTTGTTGTTCAAACTTTTAGGTCAATTATTGTATTCTATTCAGTAGACATTTTATATTTATATTTACAAAAAAAAAACGCGTCAACCTTTAAAAACCAACAACTAACGTTAAAATTCTATAAAAAACGTTTTAAATTAATGAAGCCGAAGAAGGAAATTTTAGTAATAAGAGAACAGAATTGACGAGACAGCATTATAATTAAGTGGTATGAGTCAAACTAGTTTACCCATCTTTATTCATGTTCAACAATAAAATTGTTTATTTAAAATATAACACAGGTAGAGTCATGTTAACAATCTGTTCATTAAGTTTGTAAGCGGCTAGGGTTGTGTATGTCATAAACAGAAAACGCCTAACAATCTTCTAAGCACAAATACTTATTTTTGACAGAAACTAAATCAAATCACATACTCTTCTGGTGTCCAATATCAGTTTGAAACTTACTACTTCTATCCATACTGAATACTAATGCAACATTTGTGTCTCTCTAGTATTTGTCGATTTATTTTAATCACATAAAATACATGCTAAAATATTTGTCAGTTCATCCGTTCATTTTAATTTGTCTAATTAGCTGTAATTTGCAAATAACTCATAAAGTAATCCATATCTTACAAACTTTCTATATATCACTTGTACCTTCTCTCAATGCACGCTGTGTGACCTCACTTTTATTGTCTCTATATAGTCTATTACTCTTGCTTCTGTGACTCATTCTATCTCTGTCTATAAACACCCCAAAGAAATGCATAAAAGAAAGAAAAAAAGGTTGCTAGAGTGAATTATAAATAAAAGGGAATATCACAAAAGGCAATAGTATTAAATATTAGTTGGGAAGGAAAGGGTTATATAGCTAGATAGAGAGACAAACACGTATATGAATACATTTAGTTATGTTTATTTATATATATACATACATATATATATATATATATATATATATATATATATATATATATATATATATATATATATACTAGAAAAACGTACCCGTCCTCCGCACAGTAATCAACCGAGGATAACGGGGCGTATAGTTAAAGTATATATTCATGTTTACATTTTTGAATACTAGTTTTAAAGTTATTTTTACCATTGTAAGAAAATATTGGATTTCAAAAAAGAAGAGTATGTAATTTAAGGGTACATAAATATAATGTTTGAAGCCATATTTAAAAACCAATGAAAAATATATAATTTTTAGTAGAAAAAAATTAAATAAAGCTTCCAATTAAATTCTATCCACGAGGAAATACCAAAAGCTTACTCCATTTTTAATAAAGATTGTGCGTGCGTGTTTTTTAAATATTTTGTTAGGGAACAGATTGATTAAAAAAAAACTAAAACTAAGCTAAAACATTGCAAATGTTTAAAATTAAATTAATTTTAACTTCCTTTTAAAAACTGTATTGTCATAATTCAATAAAAACTATTTTGAACAAAGTGTAGTATGTGTTCTGATATTACACTTTGTCTATTCTGTCTTCGGTCAGTGCAGAAGAAGTCCTTCTAGAATGAGGAAATTTACGGTTTTGTTTCAATCCGGAGTGCTCTTTCTGGGAAAGCTACATTACCCCACATTAAAAATCTACCTTGTGTCTGACTTTTCACTCAAGGGAAGGCAAGTTCATAGGAATATCTGTTTAGGGACGTTTTTTCACATTGTGTACGTTTTCAGCGCCCGAAATTCTCTTTTTAAAAAGCCAAAATTCTATGCGAGTATTCGATTAGTATCTTAAAATGCTACTTACATTCTAATTTAAGATGTAACAAATTTTAATACAGATTTCAATTGATACCGAATAATCGTATAGAATGACAGTTTTCTGAAAATAATTTAGGACGCTAAAAACGTACACACATTTGAAAATAAATAGATAAAAAACAAAGGAATTTTAACTTACAAAGTAGTCGACAAATTTTCATTTTGTAATTAGAACTTAGTTGAAATTTCTAGACTTCACCACAAAAAAATTGCTGTGCGCAATATTTTTCGTTGTACTCGTACTATAAACCAAGATAATTGCGTAAAAAAGTTTGCATTCCAATTATCCCCCTTAAAATAATTCAAAATATTTCAAGAAACGTTTTAGTAATATATCCTTTTTTATTATTAAATCACTTTAATTAATTACTGTTAATATCGACAAAACTATTGCCTATATTTAGGGAAAATAGCAAACAAAAATTAGAAGTATATAAAACAAAACACTAATTTATTATAAACAGTTTTTAAAAAAAATTATGCAAATTAGACATAAATCATCATCTGTTTTTATCTTTAATCTTTACTATATATACAGTATTTCAGTGTTGAATCTATTATTTACTTGAATAACATAGAGCCTTTTAGTATGTAATATAATACGATAAGTAAAAAACTTTCGCATTTTTTCATTCACACACACACACACACACACACATATATATATATATATATATATATATATATATATATATATATATATAATGTTAGTGGGTGAGAACCTCATTAAAGTGCTAGATTATTCAGAAAACTTCAGATTAGAGCGTAATATTTATTTATATGTATTACATAAGATTCGACGGTACCGATGTTTTTCTAATCTTCTGTTATACATATATAAATAAATGAAAAAATAACTCACATAAAAAACGGTAACAAAAATCAACGACCCACACCGAAAGAAAATCATATCCCAAAACTTGAAACGACTATTCGAACAATCTCTTACAACTAAATTCAATTGAGCTAGAATCAACCAACCTGACTGCAAAGCAAAAAACATCCGATGAGTACGACTCCCCCACAAAAAAAACCTGGAAAACCGATTGATAGATAATCAATAATCCTGAAGATAAAATAACCCTTCTGCAGAAACAAATAGTATGAATATGAAACGAGAAAGGGGTTCAGTGATTTTTGTCACTATTTTTCGTTTGAGTTTTTTCCATGTATTTTGACTTGCCGTTACTTTGTCAAGAATTATTTTTTAACATTTTCTATCTTTCTTTCTCATGTCTTTGTAATGATGTGTATTTCTTATTACTAATGAATGGATCATTTCACTGATGACCAACAATCAATATTTAGATGAAAACTATGTATTCCTCTTGATTTATTCGTCGGTGCATGAACATAAAGAATTTTAAAGAACAGATGAAAGTTATAGTTATGTTATCCGACAATATATGAACATAAAGAAGTTGAAAGAACAGATGAAAGTTATGTTTATGGATTGATTGTAGCCATTGTCATTGGAATTCAACTATACAATACATATATATATATATATATATATATATATATATATATATGTATATATATATATATATTTCTATGTACAGAATAATCTCTAAAACTACCGAACCGACCATTATGAATTTTGAAATATATAGTATAGGCAACACGGTGAGTAACATGGGAACATTATTTTAAAGCAAATATTAAGAGTTAGCGAGAATATATATATATATATATATATATATATATATATATATATATATAATGTTATCTCGCCTTCTCCCCTGCATCTACAGTTTCAAAATAAAAACATCCGAACACTTTCTATACTAAACCTTACATCACTTACATCACTTTTTAAAGCGTGTTTTACGAGACTATTCGTACATTTCGCCTCCTTTAGAACATTACTACATTTATTCCGAAATGTATGTTTCTCCCAAAACCGTCTTTGAAATAGAGGGTAGCAAGCGTATTCCCTATACATTTACTACAAACACACTACTCATCGACACAAGGTCATTTTTTTTACCAATGCGACAGATTGTTATCGAACCAGTACATTCCTTGATACTAGAATGTCTATCCTGTTATTCTGGCGGCTTGATAATTACATGTTTCGGGTAACCGCATTCATTTTAAACGAACACGCCCGACGCCCCACATGTTTCAACTCAAGTCTATTTCGGTAGCTGATCTCTTCAATTTACATTTTCATTAATTATTTCCGACGATACATTTTCTTATAGACTTCTTTACATAAGACAAACAGCTCAAATTAACTTACTTATGCCGTTTGGACGCATGGTAATTCCTGCTATCGCAACAAAACAAACAGTGTACTTTCTTCGTAGACAGAATAACATTATTTCCTTTGCAAATATTCTGTATTGCATCTTACCTCAATAAAAACAATAACACAATCATATTCATAAATAATACAATTTAATATGTTTTTGCAATTCAAATATTATATTTCCGAATATAAATGACTGTTTTCCTTTATGTTATTTACTTTATTACTTATCCAATCAAATTAAACATAAACTTATTTACACTTCTAAAACTTCGTTTCCACAATTTCTTGTACTGATACATTTTCATAAAAACAAACACACAACAAAATGTCCGCCTTCAATTTAAACACTTAATCAACGTTACATCTCGAACTACACCTTATTTTGCTGAGAACACATCCCACACCCTCCGATTTCTTATGGAAAATCACGCTATACAAACTAAGTAAACATTGCCTTGGTTAAGAAGGATTTCTTCATACGCGAATGCATATAAAATATGTTCAATATTATTTTGCTTTTATAAATTCACATATATATCAGTTTGTTCTCACAATTTATTTTATATATACTGTTTTATGACAACAACTACACGTTACAATGCTTTCCAGTTATTAAAACACTTCAGCAACGTTCGATTTCGAAATGCAGTTTTTTGCTTTTTGTTAAGCGAGCACATCCCCCTCCCCGATAAGAAGGCTAAAAATTATACCAAAAACGTTTTCATTTCGGAGTGTCACGTGTAGGATTAAAATTGCCATGCCTTTTACTTGTTTGGGATTAAATACGATACCTATTTCAGTATAACCCCTCAAATATGTCAGATTCTTATTTGCGTTGGCGATTATATAAAAAACGCCCGGAAAATCTATCCGCAAAAACGTAATTAAAAATATATAAAGTAAATACATATTTTAGGTTTCAAAGGTGATGGATCAATTTTCGATATAAATTTTTACGGTCGTATACATTTAACGTAAAAAGTATTGAACTTGGAAAGAAATAAACATTAAAAATTAAAATATAATTATATAAAAAAATTGTTTGTCAAGACAAACAGGAATTAATAGTAGTCGCCGATATATGAGGATACAGAAATTGAACGAACAAATGAAAGTTATGGTTATAGTTGTCTTACGATATATAAAAATAAAGAAATTACCTAACCTAACCTTAAACTAACCATAACCTAACACAAAAATAACTCTCAACTTACCCTAACCTATGCTATAACTAAGCAGAACTTAACACAAAAATAACTCTCAACTTACCCTAACCTATCCTTTAACTAACCATAACCTAACACAAAAATAACCTTCCCTTTACCCTAACCTAACCTTAAACTAATCATAATCTAACACAAAAATGACTCTCACCTTACCCTAAAATATCCTTAAACTAACCATTACCTAACACAAAAATAACCTTCACCTTACCCTAACCTAACCTTAAACAAACCATAATCTAACACAAAATAACTCTCAACTTACCCTAACCTAAAACTTACCATTACCTAACACAAAAATAATTCTCAACAAACCTTAACCTATCCTTAAACTAACCATAATCTAACACAAAAATAACTCTAAACTTACCCTAACCTATCCTTAAACTAACCATATCCTAACACAAAAATAACTCTCACCTTACCATAACCTATCCTTAAACTAACCATAACCTTACACAAAAATAACTCTCACCTTACCTAACCTAACCTTAAACTAACTATAACCTAACACAAAAATAAATCTTCAACTTACCCTAACCTATCTTTAAACTAACCATAACTTAACACAAAAATAACTTTTAACTTACCCTAACCTATCCTTAAACTAACCATAACCTTACACAAAAATAACTCTCACCTTACCCTAACCTAACCGTAAACATACCATAAGGTAAAGGTAAAGGTCGCATAGCCTGGACGCGCACGAGTATCGTTGCCGACATCGCACACTGTCCATGACCGTAGCGGCGGTGATTTGTTAAGAATCACCGTGTCTAGAGCACATCATATGGAAGGCGGAGCCCATCCCTCTCTTTCCGCTGCCTTGAACCTTCCTTTAGTTTTAGTCAGGTACCCATTTACTGCTGGGTGGACAGAGGGAGTTTTCAGACCCGAAAATTCGCATGTCGTGAGTGGGATCGAACCCGGGTCGTCCATCCCAAAGACAAGTGCTATAACCACTCGTCCACAGGCCCTCCCTTACCATAATCTAACATAAAAATAACTCTTACCTTACCCTAACCTAACCTTAAACTAACCATAACCTAACACAAAAATAACTCTCAACTTACCCTAACCTATCCTTAAACTAACCATAAGCTAACACAAAATAACTCTCACCTTACCCTAACCTATCTTTAACTAACCATAACCTAACACAAAAATAACTCTCAACTTCGTTCGGTTCGTATTGCGTATAAGCATCGGAAATTAATTCGGCTTTCTCCAAAAAGTCTAAACTATTTACTACACGACTGCAGATTTTCAGATACCTATTCATAAAAAGAACACAACAAATTAACTCTGCCCCATCCACACAAAGAAACGGAAAAAAATATAAGCTTAGTCAACCCACCCATACATTTATCTCATTTTACGTAAAATTTAGAGAGGAAAGTCATCCCTCACTCTAAAAGAAAAAGTATTTAAATTTTCTTGAAATTCTTTTTTTCGGTTATTCTTTCATAGTTAAATCATTCCATTGTATTCCCGTCAGAAACGCTAGGACACTGGTCACGCTAGTATATATATTTCTGTTGTACATGATAACCTCTTAAACAAATGAACCGATCATTATGTATTTGTGAATACGACTGTTAGGTGTGTAAGCCCTTCGTTAGAAATTCAGTTTCCTCCGATTTATGTGAAATTTTAACAATAGGCATTAAACATCAATTAATAAAATCTCCCCAAATTTCAGTTTATTTTTAGGGGGACATAATATGAGCATAATATCCCATTTGAAAATTCATTTTGTACACATTTAAATTACATTTGATCTATATATTCATTAACCACTTCTTCTTTCCTGTGAATCAGATGATTCTGGTGTTGGCATTAGATTCTCCGGTGTTTTTACAGTTAGAAATATTTCTGGAAAGACATCGGGTACTTACGGGAAGGACCACGAGAAGGTTGCCAATACCCCTAAGTGAAAGTGGTAGTGTGGAACCGACTGGATTCGAACTTGGAACACCCACGTCTTCAGTCCGTGTCGTTATCCACTTTACCACCGTCACCTCCCATTAGCCACTAATTATAAAAGATTTCAATTTCTTACAAAAATTTAATTGTATATATTTTCTAAAACAAAAATCATGTAATAGATTTATTATCAAGATTGAACTCCGAATTCTATACATAAGGTTTACTATGATTACATACTGATTTTAATCTTCGTATAGGGACATAAAAGTGGTGCAAAACTGTTCTGATCGGGGAATTAATTTTACCCGTCGTTGTATATCTATTATACTATATAAAGAGTAACCGCTTACCAAGGCCCAAATGCCATACGAGGTATTAGCGCTAATATGTTTGTCAAGGATGTGTTAAGATTGGATTTAATAAAAACCAAGTTGTAATCAGCTAGAAAGCAGCTCCGTTGTATTGTGTTCCACAGACGGGTACTTATTAGAAAGAAACTCTGCTTATGGAATATCCGTTTAGCTCCAGGTAAACAGGGAAAGAAAGGAAAATTATTTACAGTGCTTGTAGCTAGACGTGTTTTTCAACAGTCGAGCACCTACTATTAAAATAACGATTAAGGAGAGAAAAACTAGAAATCTATTTTCTGTGATAAATAGGCTGCACTAGATTTTGAAGTCTATTTTTTACTCTCTCATATAAATTATAATAGAGAAACATATTTAAATAAATAACAATTTATACGTATATATATATATATATATATATAGTCTCGGAAGTTCTTTTAACCTTCAAAACTGGGAAAAAAAAAAAAAAAAAAATTTTGTTGAAAGATTTTAGTCTAGTAAGTCAATCAATCTACTGCAATCACTATTTTAGTTTACTTCCAAGAATATACTCTAATATAAATATATTTTTATATATGTTTTTATATATAAGGGATGGTCAGTTGTTTACCATGAAAACTGTGTCGGGATTTTAAAAACAAAACAGTATTTCTTTATCATGGCATCCCAGCAGTGTTGATCAGACACCACCTCCCTATTTAATAATTATTTTTTAATTTAAAAAGTTTACAAATATTTAATTTAGTTTTGCCTCCAGATTTGTTTTTCTAAAGTATTAAAATATAGTTTCCTTACCTGTGTTGTTCCTTTCAAAGTGGGTATTTACTATTTTACAGAACATCTATTTTATAGAGTTAGATGATTCCATTATAATAACCCCCCTTTTTTCCCTTGGTTATTTTCTTTGTCTACAAATGTTTTTAAAATTAAAAATATATATTTATAAAAATATTTCATATATACATATATATATATATATATACATTTATTTATTTATTTTATCATGGACTATTTACATATGTTATACATTTTTATAGTAGAGTTTTGGATTTCTTTTATCAATTTCTTTTGATTTATTTCATATAATTTAAAAGCGTCAGGATAGCGTGTTATTGCCTTATTTAACTGTCTAAATATTTTATTTTTATCTCCACCTTGTTTAAGCATTCTTATTACTAATGAAGTGACTGGAGGTATAAAATCCATTAACCTTAAAGTAACGCGGGCTATTCTTAGAAATTCGGACATTATACTCCCATAAAATATATACATAGGACAGGTACTACTTTTATGCGGCATACGAACGATATGAAAGGGAAAAGAATTTCTTTTATCAAACATTTTATAAATAAATCTACCATCCTCAATTTTTATATCTAAATCTAGAAAGGTAGCATGTATTCCTGTATGTTCACAATTTAATTTTAATTCCCTAGGATATATTAAATGTTTAGTATTTTCAAACTCCTCTCTATCATTTATACAGACCAGGTCATCAATAAACCTCCTGCAGCCGTGGTAACTATACGTTCTAGATATATCATTTTTTATTAATGCTGACATATATATGTATTCATATCTATGTAAATAGAGATTTGCCCAAAAGGGGGCAGGGTCCAAACCCATAGGAATACCTATTGTTTGTATTAGTGTATTATTTCCTATTTTAAAATAACTTTCTTTAATCAGGTGACTTATAAGTATTTTAAGGCCATTTTTTGAAGTACTAGTTTTACTGTTTTTAGTCTTACACCAAAAGGCTTTAGATTTTGAAAATTCTATGTATTTACCTTTACCTCCGGCAAAAGCTAAATCTATAATGTTACCTAATTCTTTAATTAGTTCATTATGTGGTATTTTAGTATATAAGGTACTAAAATCATATGTAGAAATTGACTTAGCCTGTTTACGGGAATTTATATGATCTAGTTTTTCTTTTATTGGATATGAATTATTTACTACCCAAAATAGGTTTATATTACTATAAAACTTTCTTTTATTATGAAAATTATTTATCTGATTAATTATTAATTTAAACACATTTGATATAGCCTTACTCAAGGGTTTAGTAATACACATTTTGGAGGCAACAATAAAACGGGCCCCAACTGGTTTTTTATGCATTTTCGGTATCCAATACATACATGGAAGTTCATTATTTTTCTCATCTAATTTTAGTCCTAATTTTTCACAAATAATGGTGTTATTTAGAATAATACTTTCTTTTTCACAATTACTTACTTTATAAGTATCTGATTCTATACCTATAATTCCTACTTCTGACAATAATCGTTGTATGTAATATTTTTTACATATAAAAGCTATATTATTTGCTGCCTTATCAATAGGAACTATTACAAATTTATTTTGAAGTATTTGAAGGTCCATAATTATTTGTGAATTTCTAAGGAGAGGATTCGTCTTTTTAGGATGTTTAAACATTTTTAAACGTTCGACCTTTTTATTTACGAATCTGAGTATATTATTTTTCCATGCGTCAAATGTGGAATCTAATATTTTGTGTTTTTTTGCCATGGATATACTAAAGGTTTCTAATGCTTTATTTATTTCTTTTATACATTTTGTATAATTTAAACATTTAGGTTCTCTGTAGTTTGGACCTTTTGTAAGGAGCTTTCTCAACTTAGGATTTTTTACTATCGCTAAATTACCGGTAATTACATGCCCTATGTCATTATTACATAAAGGGGAGGACTTACATTCGCATTCTGGAATATTTTCATCCTTATAATCATTTGTATTTATATTTTCTACTGTTTTTTTATAATTGAACATTTTATTTCGTATGGTTTGCCCAAGTTTATATGTTACTATTGGATTTTGTCCCTCCATTTTTAGTTCAGTGGGTAGTAATTGTAAGATTTCTGGATTATTTAATATTTTTGGCAGATTTATATCATCTAATCCTTTATTTTCATACAGAACTACACAAACATTTCTAGGTTTATGTTTTTTATATACAACAGGTGGTTTATATAGTTTAGTATCGATTATATCCATTATATATTCATACCATTGAGTTAGTTTTTCTTTTTTGTACATCATATCCGGTTGTAGTAATATTTTAGATGCAATATTCTTCTGTACCTTCTTTTTTGTTTGATTTAGAAGTTTTCTAATGTAATTGAAAGAACCGGAAATATTATTAATAATACTATCTTTAGTTTTTTCAAAGAATTCCTCGCATGAAATGGCAGATTATTTGCTGTTTCTATTTACATATGACCTATCTCTAGTACCGTAGCGAGGTAAAGCTGGATATAATCGCCCTACATTTTCTAATTCATCGTGTAAGTTATTTTTCTTTACTTTACTATTTAGACCATAAGGATAAATTACTCGTAATTTCTTAATTGTTTCATCTTCTTTATTTTGACGTATTTTTAATATATTGTTATCTACTTCTCCAAAACTATTATATCCGTTATTTTTAAATTTTTCAATGATTTGTATTGAAAAGGACGATTCACTACAGGTTTCTTTAAAATGTTTAATAACATGGAGACATCCTTTAGTGCTAGTTCTATGTATATTCATGCGTTTATTTAAAGGAAGTACGTTATATATATATGTTTTGATTTTTTTAGATGAGAATTGATAACTTGCATTATTTGTATTACTTGAACTACTATTTTCATCTTGGATGTTATTCTCACAACGTTTTTTCCGATGTATCCTCCGACGTTCTTCAGTTGCATCTTGTCGAACTCGGGAATCTATATGTCAGAATCGGGAATCTGTACGAATTTTTGAACGGAACCATTTATTTAATCTACGGAGGTAGCTTGCTCTCCTTCCGTCAGCCATGACCGGTTAGAAGTACTAAATGATTCGTAATTTTATTCTTAGTATCGCCTGCACTGAGGATTGGATCATAAACCTCCACTAAGATTCTCCCTTATATAAAATTTTCACGTTACTAGATATTTTATATATCCATATTTGCTTCTCACTTCACTATTACGCGTCTCCTTTGCGCGTTCATTATTTCCTGTCTCCTCTACTTCTCTTTTACTCGTCAAGCGACAACCTTAAATGTCTCTGATACCTATAGTGTATGAAATACCTTTTCTCTTCGTTGCTTCTTTCTCTTTGATCGTCGCTGTCGCAGTTTTGATTTTAATCGTCAGCTGGTTGCTGAATCCCATAGATGGTCGTTGGTAGCTAGATAAATAGAACTGTTATCGTCTATAAACAAGGAGACTAAGACGTTCTATGAGAGTTTCACAATTTAGTTTAGAGAGAAATAACTCGCGCATGAGAGAGATTAACTTAACGTCTAATTCGTCATCTGGACTATGGATAAATGGATGGATATAACGAACACATATCTTAGGGACCAGAAATTCCCTCGTTCGCGATTGTTACGTTTTAAAAAGTAGTACAGCATTATTGGCGAGGCGTCCCGCTTAAAGTTCTACGAACGACTTCTCTCAAACCTTCGTTTGTGTGTAAACTCAATATCCGGTACGTCATGTGCCATACCGACTTATCCTATTGAGGCTGACTTATTTTGACCTCACTTTTAATTTAACCTTACAAGTAATCTTTTCCAGTAAATGTTTCATGGGAACTGATTTGTCTCTCAAACCTCTTGTCACGTAGATCTGAACCAATTCCCTATTTCAAAATTAATACTAGCTGATTTAACCCCTTTGCGACTTACGTCCATCACACTTAGAACTGGTTATCACTTAGCATCTATATCCGTCACGCCACAGGCACTTACGGAAATAAAGGACCTCTGGCGTTACGAATAAAAGTGTTAGCTGCTAATACGTCTATGCCATGTTCGTTCATTTCTTTTTACCGTCTTTAAATTCCACCTATAAATAAGTAAAACATACATAGCATACACGTGTTACAATATAAACATTCATATGCAAAAATAGGGGCAAACTTCCCCTTAGAAAAGAATAGAGAGGCAAAAGAAAATATGTAAAAGATAAATGAATATTGGATGCATTTAAATCCTCCTCATTATAATGATGATATTTTGTATATTATGGAAATGTATGTTTATGAGGTGGACAGAAAGAATTATTTGCAAATAAACGTATTTTTTAAGAATATACAGAATGTCGTTCCTTGAAGAATAATGTTTCACATGATTCACAGGTTTTTAGGCATGTTTAGAAACATGGTAATATATTATTTAATATGTAGTTTGTTTACTATTGTTTTTTTTACCATTGGGACATTAGAATTTTCGGCGATTTATATCACCTTCATTAGCGAAATGCAATAGTGTAGTAGATATGCGACCGTTTGGTAGACACGCGTGAAAGAATTAAGTTGCATTCATTTAAAATGTATCTTAAGCAGTTTCATCTTCCGTTGATTTGTTTTGTCCATGTAAAGTTGACAGTTTATAAAGCATGTCCACGTATGCTTATTTTCTAGGTTGTTATTGTAGGAATAAATAACAAAAAAACATTTTGATTACACATGACTGTAATTCAACCCAAAATATCGTGTCTGCTAAGCATTCGTACATTTGGAAACACTTATTTCTTCCAAATCCCCAGGCCTTTTTCTGCGACAATAAACAAGATTGCAATAAAAACAAATATCAATTTGTTAAAATAGCACAATCAATCCTGGTTGAGCATTTTTAAAGACAAATAAAAAAAATCTAAGATTGAAAAAATAATAAAAAGAAAATGCTTTTGTGTTTTCTGAATGTCAATTTGCTAATCTTTTATTCTGTCAATCGAAAATATAAAATAAAGTTTTTAGAAAAACCGATAAAAACTCCATCTTCACATCAAAATGTGTAGGTGTTATTTTTGCTCGATCATTCTGAATAAAAAAAAAACAAGATCGCAACTCCTTGGAGAAGAACTAGCAGTTTCGTATAATGTAGAGTTCTCATTTCAAATCTATCGTCATCACTTTTATAATGTTTAACTGCGGGTGATTAGTAAAGAATAACAATGACCACTTACAAATGTTAAAAGGTTTTATCATCTAAAACATGAAATAATAATACCAGTTTCTGAATTTCTTCAGATGATACCATGAATGATTATATACACTCTCTTAAATAATTTGGTCGATAAGGTTTACTTGGATGTATTGCTATTATAATTATCATCAATAACTTAGTTTGATAGCATTTGACGAGCGACCAAATTGTTAATGTAATACCTTATGCACCTTTTATAGTAAGAAATAATACTATGTGTTTTTATGATTTTTTGATTATGCTGTCACGTCTATACGTTTAATCTGATATGTTTTTAGCATTATGCTGTAACGCTTTAGTTTGCCATCAACCTTTTGTCAGTTTGGCCATGCTTAAGTTTGAATAAAATTTTATTCGACTTCGCCTAAGTTTCGAATTCCATTATTAGATACGTCGAAGCATCGCTACAACAGTCACTGCTCGTCTATCTGTCTGTCACGCTTAAGTTTAAAATATTGTATTTTTTAGTATGTAACGCTTAATTTTGAAATGCTATTTTAATTGTTTTTCACAGTTACTTTTGACAGAGCATCTTCGTTGTTTTTTCACACATAATTTTGTAAAGAACCATTTCATTGGTTTGTCAGGATTAAGTTTTAAATAGTACTTTTAGCATTTCTTAACGATACACGTCATTGTTACAGTTTTAGCACGTCGTAAATATTATATTATTATGGAGATTTGGTGTTTTTTCTTTACTCAAAACGACGAATATCATATACAGAAACATTGCATTAAATAATGTTCGTCACTATACTTATTAGGATATACTTATTTTTATACGAGTTTAACAAATTCTTACAATTTTGATTTAATAAAGAAACAAAAATAACAACACAACAGAAATCAAACTATGAATTCCAATTTTAAATCTGTTATGCTATTCGTTTATCATATTTCGCGTTGAAAGATAGGAATTATATCTTAAATTACAAACACGACACAGTCATTATTTAAACTACAATTTAATTCTTTAATACAATGGGATTTCGTTGATCAAATCCTGACGTAATCTTTAATTGAAATGAAACCATTTTTTTTCCTTGAAGGTCAGATAGGTCCGACGCTGGCATTTGTTAACATGTAATTATCCTGATTTAACTTGGTTGAAAGAAGTTTCAAGTTACCCTTTGAAGACTTTCCTTGCTGGGTTGAGGATACAGTGATGTGGCCGAAGTGATGAATCGCTTTATTATACCATCCAATCATCCTGGACATTTGGTAAGCAACATCTGGCGGCTGCTTGCTTTGCATCATAAAAGATGGCCATCGAGTGTGTTGTCACATATGCGAGTGGATTTAACATTTGCTCTCTAGCAAGAATAAAATAGTCCAATAAAAAAATGCAATGGAAGGATTCAGGTGAATAGGTTTTCCGATGCTTCTCATAAAAAGTTTTTAATAGTTGTTTGCAGAAATGAAGATGTTAACAAAGATCTAGACAATTGATTTTAACAAAGATTAAGAAACACTGAAACAACAAAAAACATGTTTTAAATTAGTTTTAACAAAGATTAAGAAACAATGAAGCAACGAAAATTTAAAAATTGATTTTTACATAGAAACAATAAAAGATATTTAAATGCGTCAAATTGATTTTAACTACAAATTATTTTTTAATGTTTTAAATTGATTTTAACATAGATTAAGAAACAAGAAGCAACATATAATTTTGTTGATGTTTTCGACTAATTTTAACATAGATTAGGAAACAATGAAACAACATTTAAAATGTTTTAAATTGATTTTAACATAGATTAAGAAATAATAAGAAACATATAATTTTGTTGATGTTTTCAACTAATTTTAACATAGATTAGGAAACAATGAAACAACATTTAAAATGTTTTGAATTGATTTTAACATAGATTAAGAAACAATAAGAAACATATAATTTTGTTGATGTTTTCAACTAATTTTAACATAGATTAGGAAACAATGAAACAACATTTAAAATGTTTTAAATTGATTTTAACATAGATTAAGAAATAATAAGAAACATATAATTTTGTTGATGTTTTCAACTAATTTTAACATAGATTAGGAAACAATGAAACAACATTTAAAATGTTTTGAATTGATTTTAACATAGATTAAGAAACAATAAGAAACATATAATTTTGTTGATGTTTTCAACTAATTTTAACATAGATTAGGAAACAATGAAACAACATTTAAAATGTTTTGAATTGATTTTAACATAGATTAAGAAACAATAAGAAACATATAATTTTGTTGATGTTTTCAACTAATTTTAACATAGATTAGGAAACAATGAAACAACATTTAAAATGTTTTAAATTGATTTTAACATAGATTAAGAAATAATAAGAAACATATAATTTTGTTGATGTTTTCAACTAATTTTAACATAGATTAGGAAACAATGAAACAACATTTAGAATGTTTTGAATTGATTTTAACATAGATTAAGAAACAATAAGAAACATATAATTTTGTTGATGTTTTCAACTAATTTTAACATAGATTAGGAAACAATGAAACAACATTTAAAATGTTTTAAATTGATTTTAACATAGATTAAGAAACAATAAGAAACATATAATTTTGTTGATGTTTTCAACTAATTTTAACATAGATTAGGAAACAATGAAACAACATTTAAAATGTTTTGAATTGATTTTAACATAGATTAAGAAACAATAAGAAACATATAATTTTGTTGATGTTTTCAACTAATTTTAACATAGATTAGGAAACAATGAAACAACATTTAAAATGTTTTAAATTGATTTTAACATAGATTAAGAAATAATAAGAAACATATAATTTTGTTGATGTTTTCAACTAATTTTAACATAGATTAGGAAACAATGAAACAACATTTAAAATGTTTTAAATTGATTTTAACATAGATTAAGAAATAATAAGAAACATATAATTTTGTTGATGTTTTCAACTAATTTTAACATAGATTAGGAAACAATGAAACAACATTTAAAATGTTTTAAATTGATTTTAACATAGATTAAGAAACAATAAGAAACATATAATTTTGTTGATGTTTTCAACTAATTTTAACATAGATTAGGAAACAATGAAACAACATTTAAAATGTTTTGAATTGATTTTAACATAGATTAAGAAACAATAAGAAACATATAATTTTGTTGATGTTTTCAACTAATTTTAACATAGATTAGGAAACAATGAAACAACATTTAAAATGTTTTAAATTGATTTTAACATAGATTAAGAAATAATAAGAAACATATAATTTTGTTGATGTTTTCAACTAATTTTAACATAGATTAGGAAACAATGAAACAACATTTAGAATGTTTTGAATTGATTTTAACATAGATTAAGAAACAATAAGAAACATATAATTTTGTTGATGTTTTCAACTAATTTTAACATAGATTAGGAAACAATGAAACAACATTTAAAATGTTTTAAATTGATTTTAACATAGATTAAGAAACAATAAGAAACATATAATTTTGTTGATGTTTTCAACTAATTTTAACATAGATTAGGAAACAATGAAACAACATTTAAAATGTTTTGAATTGATTTTAACATAGATTAAGAAACAATAAGAAACATATAATTTTGTTGATGTTTTCAACTAATTTTAACATAGATTAGGAAACAATGAAACAACATTTAAAATGTTTTGAATTGATTTTAACATAGATTAAGAAACAATAAGAAACATATAATTTTGTTGATGTTTTCGACTAATTTTAACATAGATTAGGAAACAATGAAACAACATTTAAAATGTTTTGAATTGATTTAAACATAGATTAAGAAACAAAAATGTTTTTTAATGTTTTAAATTGATCTTAACATAAATTAAGAAATAATTTCAACACATTTCCTTTAAAAAATTGTAACTGTATTTTAACAATAATTAGGAAACAATGAAGTAACAGTTATATTTTTAATGTGTTAAATTGATTTTAACATAGATTAAAAAAACAATTAAATAACAACAAATTGATTTTAACGGAGATAAAGAAACAACGGAACGACATTTAAACAAATATTTTAAACTCATTTAATAAAGCAACATTTAAAAAAATGTTTTAAATTTATTCCAACAGTGATTAGGAAACAATGAAGCAATAACATCTTTGAATGTTTTAAATTGGTTTTAACATTGATTACTATACCATGAATCACCAAATGTTTATTTAATGTTTAAAATTGATTTTAACATAGATTAAGTAACGATAATACAACAGCTCATAAAATTGTTTTAAATTGATTTTTCAACGATAGGGAAACAATGAATTTACAAAAATATAACAATTATTTTTAGAAAAGTTGTTTTCCTATAACTAGCTAATAAAAAAAGATTTCTGAATTTCCATTTAGGAATCTTGTTTTCTTCCAACGGAAATGTTGTTTTTCTTTAACTAGTCAATACAATTATTGTCCTCATTTCCATTTGAAAAACGAAACTAAACATCTTAAATACAAAAATAAACAGAAAAATCTTTTACAAGCAAAACATCGAGATAAGTAATCTCTGTTATTTTGTCAACAAAAACTAAAAAAACGACGATATAACTTTGAAGTTTTAAACTTTGCGATTTTTTAAATTTCTGCTTTTCTTTTTCTACCAAGGCCGGAACGATCACTTTTATGATTCAATTAACCAGCTATGATGCAATTAACGAGCTATGATTCAATTAACCAACCCTGATGTAATGAAATAGTTTTGTTTTTAATAAACTACTGATTTCCTTTATACGACATGATGCCCGTCTAAATTATTCCTTCCAATAAATATTCTAATAAATACTCTCTGTCTTCATACAGGAAACAATATTTGCCAGTTAAATATTCTTCAAACCATTAAAACAAATACTACGTTAAAAAATATTTATTTAAAGTTGTACTATTTTAACGACTTAATTTGATTTTGGAACAAGGGTTTAGCTTAGTGATGTCAGATTAATCACCATCTCTGCTGATCGAGCGTTCTCATTTTTTAAAATGTGTGTGAAAGGTGATAACATATGTACGAAAATAAAATGTCTTAGCGTATTTTCAGTTTTTTTTAAATATAAAATTGTAAGATATAATGCATGATGCAATTTACTAGCCCTGATACCGTATGCGGAACATAAAATCGCTACGCGTATTTGTATTTATTCTTTAATATGAAATAGTAATAAATAATGTATGACGCAATTAATTAGCCGTGATACATTTAACCCGCCCTGATGAAATCAACTAGTCATGGTGTAATAAAACAGCTTGATCCTTAATTAACCACCTATTATCTATCCGACACGATGCTTCTCTGAATTACTCCTGTCTGCTCTATAAAAAAAGTGATGTGCAATTGCAGGGGCGAGCCGTGACAGCAACTGACTAATGACAGAAAAGTCCGACAAACACTGTATGAATTTCATTAACTAAAAAATGGCGTCATAATTCGATACACTCGATACAGACATGAAATATAATTGAGGACGAAATGAGTATCTGAAAATACTCACGAGTTCGACTAAAGACAACTCTATGACTAATTATAAAAATGTTTAATTTTAATGATCTATAATAAAAAGAAACTAATGTGCATTTATTTTTGTAGTATATATATATATATATATATATATATATATATATATATATATATAGGGTGACCCCAAAGTTTTGTCTCCCCAAATTTGGAACAATACAATGTTTCAATCTCACAGCATTCTGGGAATCTCTTTATCACTTTTTCTAACACATTGTAATATAAATAGGTATGAATTTACTTAGAAGAACAAAGCACTACAATTAGAAATTTATTTAAAGAAAAACGTGGAAAAAACTGAACTGAAAAAATATTTTCTCGTTTATGAATAAAGTTCAAATATGAACTCAATACTTTGTACACAACCCTTTTAATTCTAGACATTACATAATACTTTTTGGAAATTATTCTATGAGATTATTTAGATACTATTTGTCCTCGTGAATCTTTTGCCCATACTGATTTAACCTTGTCAATCAATTTCTCGGTTTGGGTTCCTCAAACACACTTTCTTGCAGCCTTCTCCAGAGATGTTCGATCACGTTTAGGTTAGAGATGTTACAAGGCCACATTTCCAACAATCGATCACAAAAACAAACATTAATAGATGCGATAGAACGCTTTGATGTGTGTGCCGGGGCACCATCTTGTTGATGTGCCAATGTGTTAATATCTGATACAATGTGACTGCTTTCTGCACTTTTGCCATATAATCGTAACATTTTTTAAATATAAATTGACAGTTTCCTTATCATCACAAATTAATAATTCAGTTGTACTAAATCTGGTCTTGTTTCCAGCTACCATAATTTTCAGTGAAAATTTTGGCACTGGAACTTTTGGAACATCACTTGTATTTTCGACACGTATTCTGCAATTTTAGGGATTTGGTATCAGAAATAAACATACAGGACTCTCATCCGTCCATAAAATATTACATCTCTTCAGTCTACTCCCACGATCCAGGCCTACAAAACGCTTCGAAATCTTCAATCTGCAAAATTTCATTCGATCAGTGATGTTTTTGCTTGTAAGCATTGTGGTTTTTGAAATCCCGTATGATGCTTTACCCCATGATTGATGCTTTACATGCCTTCTAACGGTTTTACGGGGAACACCAACACAAATTGTCATTGGACGAATACCAGTGCCAAGTTTTCCCTAAAAACCAATAGGGAGACAAGACTTTTGGGTCAGCAAAATACAGATAGTTCGTTATACCTCAATACTTACTTATATATTAAATGTTCCAAATAGTCAAATGAAACGATGATTATTAATGATATTGACGGTACTAAATAAGTTTACCATGGCAAATAGTCGTTAAAAATAGCTCATATGATATGTAAGTAGAAAAGAACTAAGACTTATGCAAAATGTACCTTCATCTCAGTTTTGGTGAATTGTTTCTGTTCTGAATAGAAATATTAAATATTTTAGCAACCAGATAAGAGATTAACTATGTCGAATTAAAACGACCTCGTATTGAATAAAAAAAATAGGGAGGAAGACAACATTTATGGGTCATTTATATATATATATATTACACCAGTGTTTCATGCCAAACCGGCAATAGTCAGTATGAGAGGAAACAATCCTCGCCGATCACACAGATAAAACACCGATAAGAAAGTCCTGTTTTACTCAGTAGTCGAGGCGCGTACCACTTCTCTAACAATGGGAAGTAAGTTAACATCTAAATAGCAAGCGCATCGGCTATCCAGCAAGTAACCGATAGAGAACTCAATAGGCGTGACTAAGAGTTATGCATTACGCAGAATTACTGCTTGTTGTCAACTTAACTTAAAGTGCTCATTCTTGCCAGGATATATATATATATATATATATATATGTGTGTGTCTTGGAACTTTTTCCATCTTTACAACCACATGACAAAAAACAACAAAAGACCTTCGTTAGAAAATTGATTTGCTTGTAAATTAATTTATTTCTCGTAAACTCTGTATTAGTTAACTTACAAGAATTTTAAGAGATCATCAGTAATACCAATTAAAAACTATTTCGGGGATTTAAAAACAAAACAGTATTTTACCTAATATTAAACATAAACGAGATATGAGGGGAAACAATTGTGTCAGTTAAAGAAAACGATTGAGATGGGACAAAAAAAGTAAATCTCTCAACGTTATGGTGGCTTTAAATCATTAAAGATCTCCAACTGATACTTCAAAATCTTTTGTCTACACAGGCTAGGTCGAGAATTGCTAATAACTAACGCCTCAATGATATTGAGATGGTAGTTCGACTTGGCACTGTGTAAAACAGAAAAACACAATTTTTTCCCCTCATATCTCATTCGATTTTCTTAGTTTTTAATTTATCATTCTGACGTTTCCGCTTAGAGGGTAAGACTATAAAGCCTTAAGGAAAATTTTAGCAATTTACTTTTTTCCCACCCACCCGTTTCATTGATTATAAAATGTTTCTTCTGAAATTTATCCTACAAGTTTGTTGTACGCGAAATTTACTTACATATATATATAAGGTAACAATAATAGTCTCTCATTTGATGTTCATCGTAAACTAACCAGCAAAAATGATTACTTGCACTATTACTCACATCATAATAACTACATAAAAACAGTATGATAATAAGCTTTTATCTTAGAGCTTTGCGTATTTGTAGCCCTGAATATCTTTCTAAAGAATATAGTAAAATAGAATCCTCTCCCACCACTTTAAAATACCCCAAACATGTCATTCTCTCCGCTAAAAAGAAAGCTATCCAAATACATCTCAAAAATATAAAAAAATACGAAAACAGCTCCAAATATTACACAACCCATACCAAGAAATGTTTTCCTTCCTACTAATTCTCCAACAAACATCTCTTCTCTTCTCTTTCCTAACATGGTTTCAGAATTATCCAAGCTACCTCACTTACTATTAAAAACATCTTAAAAAAACATAAAAACAAAAATAAAGTCCTTACATCTCCCACTTCAGCTGGAATTTATACTATACCATGCGCCGATTGCGGAAAAATATATTTTGGCGAGACACAACGTCCGTTAAATAAACGAATCTATGAACACAATCGTGCTATAAAAAACTGTGACACCGCAAATGCGTTATGTACCCACATAATTTCTTTTGGTCATCACTTCAATACACATAGGGCGATTTTAATAAAACATATCCACGACACTAAACTCCATCGTCTCATAGAATCGTGTTTAATCCTACGTCATAATAACACAATTATTCAAAGACCAGTATTCTATAATATTTCTACATCTTCTGCCAGATCGATTCTAATCGAAATGAACCTAAACCAATATGATAACGGATAACTTCTACAACTTTGAGTCCGTCTTCTTCCTCCTCCTCCTCCTCCTACTCCTCCTCCTTCTCCTCCTCCTCCTTATTGGTTTAATTCCTTGCTGTAATTCATTTGAAATAATTACTAATCTTCCTTCCCACTTCATTTAATAAACTTAAGTTAATAAACTTACGGCGTTTCCGATCAGCGTTTATATGCTAACTGCTGATTTTTTCTTTCCTTCTTTTTCTTTTTACCATTTCTTTCTTTCTTTCTCCCTTTCTACTGTTTATTACACGTGCCTATTTTTTCCCGAAATTGCCTTCTTTGTATAAATTGTAAAACTTTTCTGTTTTTAATTAAAGTTCTGCTACCAATTGATGATGATTGTATGTATTTCGATTTTAACAATCGAAATATTTTGGTAGAACTATTCAATATGTGTTTTTGAGTTTATTTTTGCTAGTTGTTGATTTGCTTATCCTTTATTCCATTTTTATTTTTACACACACACACACACATATATATATATATATATATATATATATATATATATATATATATATATATATATATATATACACATATAAAACAGTTCACACCATATTCTTTGATAAAACAGTTTTTAAAATTATGTTTTATTTTTTTTCAATAGACATATATATATATATATATATATATATATATATATATATATATATATATATATATATATATATATATATATATATTTGGAGAGTTTACCAATATATTTTTTTCCAAAGAGGATGCATCACAACGAAAACATCCTGTATTTTCTTATTTATTTATTTAGTAAAGTTATTGTTCCCTACGCGTGTTTCGCTCTCTAGTAAGTTGATTGCTAGGCAGTTCATCAACGGAGATACAAAAACTAAAATATTGACCTCAACAAATAACAATACGCCACAGGGAATTGACCTAGTTTAAATCACTTAAGAAAAAAAGGAAAACAAGTTCAAAAGACAGCTCAAACAATCTGGTAATATGTGGTATCTGTGATGCGCCCGTACAAGAATCAAGTCCGGTGCAATCCGAAAAGGGGGGAAAAGGGGGAAGGAAGGGGGAATTCCCCACATCTGGCGGAAGACATATACTTAGGTCAAGTTCAATATAGCTCCCCATTCCCCGAAAATCAAACCAAATTAAACCATTCACAGCGCAACGCCTGAATCACCTTCAGCGCCTTAGAATTGGCACATACAACCTTCTATTATTCCGTTGAAGAGTCCAGCATCAACTTCTGTCGATAGACATGAAGCAATACAGATAGGCCGAGAATAAAAAAGACAAAAGATTAAAGCCGTTTCACTCGCGGATCCGTACTCATTTTCTTTTTACAAATGAAGCAGTTCTCTCCCGTAGGCCCGAGTCGCGACATGCGCGCACCATGCGCGTTTTTCGTTGTTAGTTTTTTTTAAATCGTTCGTCATCAACTTAGATATTTATCCCAAATAACAAAAAATATAAATCCATGTTTTAACTTTCCGTTTTTTTTTTCGTGTTTTCTTTTTTTAGCGGTAAAAATCCAGGTGGAGAGACGACATCGAGAGCCAACTAAGTTCTACTTTTCCACGCCAGGGATAAAACAAAGTGAAAAGAAACAAGGGAGGATAAATAAAAACCTAATGATGATGATGATGATGAACACAAAATACATACTTACATATACTTTAAATCAGCATAAAATAGGTGAATATTACAAGAGTCACTATCGTACAATTGAAGTGAACTAACAATATGGCCCGTGTATTGCTCGACTGGTCGTTTTTGGAAGATAATTTCTGTACAATACATGTGTTATATAGTTTAGGTTTAATTCGTGTGAAATCCAGAGATTGAAGGAAACACATGTGACTGTTAAGTCACACGGATAAACTTTGGACGTAATATAATCGTAAATTCTACTCACAGTGTGAAAATTAATTCAATGAATCGAAAGATTTGAGCTATACTTGGCGATTCTATAATTTGCGACAGTCTTCCTTATGCATCTTGCATATTATATAGGGGAGTGACGGTGGCTAATTATAAATGTAGTTTTATATTCTATATTCTGAAAAATCTTTCATGCGTTGTAAATTCACCCAACAAATTCTTCAACGGTTTTTGCTGAAACTTGCAAAATTTCACTTTTGTTGGTTCCATTTGATGTTCAAACATACCTCAGTTATGTGGCATACTTAGGCAATGATAATCACATTACAACATTATTTTAAAATCATTCAAATATTTACTTCCATTGACGAGTTTTATCTGCATCAATTCTCATGTCGTCCTAGTGCTACTCACTTCCAAGACGTTCATTAATAAACGATATTAGTAGAAGAGATCTGGAAACAGTAACAACTGGGTTCTCTCCATCAATCAAATCGGTAAGGCTTGTTTATTCTGTCGGAACAAAACCGGACCGGATTATCATTTTTCTTTTGAAGTCGTTGATTAGAGACGAGATATGTTTGGCAAGCAATTTTAGCAATTGAACTAACGTCAATCGTTCGAGACGAATAGATGTAAAAATCATCTCTTGTAAACTGATTTATTTTTTTACTCTGATGGTAGTTTATCATGTGAAGTTATTGCCCCCTTTTCGATTGCATTCCTTCAAATTACTAGCGGGAGTGAGGCTCGTTTAAAGTATCCTTCTTGCGAAACAGCGTTGCTCTTCCAACGTTTATCACTGTTAGTGGTAAGGAGGAACTTTAAAACATTCTATCTTGAAGAAGCTATTCAGTCATTTAATAAATACAAAAATATTTATTAGTAATGAATGATGTTATTCAAGAATTTCGACGAAGAATATGTTTTCGTAAGAATTCCGATTCATTTACCAATTTCATATTCTTGTTCTTATTCTGAGTGATCAAAAGTGAAAACAAGTTTTTAATGACAATACTGTGTCTAATTATGAAGGCTAAATGATTCAGTATATCTTTCACGCAAAACTCAACCTCCTCATTTCTATTCGCTCCAAATTCTCTACCAGATTCCATGACCTTTTCGATAGGAGAAAACTGTAGTATTTCTTCTGATACAAAACTTTATTTTTATTTCTGTCTTCAGTCAATGAAAGAGAAATCCTTCTAGACTAAAACAATTTTAAATTTTGTCCCCATCCCTACAGACCTTTTTTAGAAAGCTGTATTTTCCCCACAGTAAAAAGCGTATTCATGGTTAAGAGGCAAGTAAAAAGGGACCTCGTCTCACGAGTATTGTTGACGATCCAGGTAGAGTAATGTTAACTGGAATCTAATCTCATGATTTTCTTGAAGTGTTCCGACGAAAATAAATGTAATGATTTACTTAAAACGTGTCAACGAAAACCTCTCGGTAAATCTCTAAGGAACTCTATGCACAAACAGAGAGAGCGTGCATAACATTAAACAGATTAGATCAAACATTTTCTGCCTTTTTCAATTAATTTTTATTTAGCAATCAACACAAAATTCAGAATTCTTGTAAATATTATTTACAGAGAAAAAAATGAAATTTGCAATGAATATTAAAACAGCACAACAAAATACATAGCACACTTAAAACATCATCACTCAAATCCGCTTATTGGAAGGTGACGGTGGTTAAGTGGATATCGACACGGACTGAAGACCTGGGTGTTCCAAGTTCGAATCCAGTCGGTTCCACATTACCACTTTCACTTAGGGATGTTGGCAACCAGATCGTGGTACCTGATGTCTTTCCAGAAAAATTCTAATTAGAAAAACAACGGGTAAACTAATTCCAACAGCAGAATCAACTGATTCACACGAAAGAAGAAGAAACCCGCTCATCAACGAAGAATACTCTCGACCCATCTAACTTGCATCAAAATCCCACCATTTCAAATTAGAGGGACTTAGATGCCGGAAGATTTCTTTCATCTGATAGATTCTTTTCTCGGACTGCTGGCTTTTGGAATTTTTGTTCATACCTCATGTTTTCCTGCCTGTACCAAAATGTATGAATTTAAATTTAATGGGATTTTGCTGACCAACTCCCCACCCATGTTTCCTCCATAAATATGCCCCTTACATAGTTTGTAAAAGAAAACACGATCGGTATTGAATATGCTTGCAATAGGTTTCGAACAAAAGTGAGCGAAGAAGTTAAATAGTCCCGCAACATGTATATTAGAAGGAAAAGTGTCCTCACCGACAATATCGGATATTCTTTTTTATCGACTTAGTGGCTTTATCTGATCTCCATGTGTTGAACCAAGTCTCGAATTCCATCTCCGAGTTCATCATCGTCTCTAGATAGACTGTATTGAGACGAATTAATTACTACGAACTGCATAGAATATTTAAAATATTAATGTATTAATTCTACTCCACAACAATCATCGATCATTTTGTGATTCTCCTACTAGATGGTCGAATATACCCAACTATCGAATATATTAGAAGACTCTATTCCGTATATTAAAAAAATAATAAGTAAATCATATAAATAAATAATTAGATTACAAAATTATGTCATCAGTAATAGATTTACTTCAATTGACAAGCATCCACTCTTTTGTCCGCCTAGTGCTGGTAGCTTCTAAAAGTGTATGATTATATAAAATCTACAGAGAAATACAATGGAAGAATCCCCGAACATCTAAGTGCACCCTTTAAGGTGGCTATGAGGGTATAATCCCCTTAAAACTTCAAATATAGCCTAATTTTATGAAATTTAATTCATATGTATAACATTTTCTGAGAAGTCAATGAAAGTGGTACTAAATCTCTAAGTGCCGTTTTAACATAATGGAGCTAAAGAAAGGTTAGAGCATCTACATAATCTGTGAAAGTGTATTCTTATGTAAACTTTATCTAGGAAGACAATGGAAGTTTTGCTGAAGCTCTATGTACACCCTTAAGAGGGCTATAGACGAATAACTCAGTTAAAATATCAAAAATATCATATATTTTAAAATTATTATCTTATGTATTAACCTTTTTATGGTTTCGAATCTTTAAGTTTCCTTCGAACCTAATGGAATTATGGGGATCGAACCTCTTTTAAAACTGAAAATATATCCAATTTTGATGAAAGTTATATCATATCTATACAATTCTCCAGGAAAAACAATGGAAGTAGTCCCGAATCTCTACGTTAGCGTCTATGATCCGAATATCTACGTCTAAGTGACCCATATGTTATAACAATCAATAAACAAAATGTAACACAGATGCTGCAGAACTACTTTCTATATTTAAAACTATCACCTATGTGTTACGAATGAACTTATACAATTGCAAATGATGATTTCCTTTAGCTGATGACTTAGCATTAACTCCTAATATACTTTTTCAGTAATATGCTTTGGACTTGCGCACATCGTGATTCTGCAGTAGAAATGTTTTCGAAGAAAGAGTGAATCTGTAATTGCAAGAAAAACACTTTTCGAGGTCATTACCTTTTAGGTTGGAATGATGTTTGTTCCAGATAGAAAATCAGTACCGCTATGGAATTTTTTTGTTGTTTTTACATCTAGAATATATTTATAAGCACGTATGTATTTTGAATATATGCTTGATTGATAGTGGATCTGTGTGTGTGTCCATGTTTAGATGTGTATGTATATCAATGTCTGTTTATTTGTTTGTATTTGAGTATCTATTAGAGTTTGTTTATATATGTGTGATTCTTGATATATAGATAAGATATTTATACTGAAGTGAGTTTGTAAAACTTGGTAGGTTAAAGAGTTTAAAGAAACCCAGAATGAAGTGGGCAATAAAATAAAGAAAAGGTGATGGAGACGCCATAAAAAGTAATAAAAAGGACAACCACTAACAAAAAAGGTCAGCAAGTGGAATAGGTAATCCGATACTAATTCATAAGAAATAGAAAATGACTAAACCCCAAAAAGATTTATTTAGGAGAGAAAATTCTTCAAATCCATCCAGTTCTCTGAAATTCTTGGTCTGATGAGGTTGACTTTCTGGGAAAGTGCAAGCGAAACATGTATGCACATATGTAACCAATAATGTTTGTATAAATAAAAATTTATACTTATATATATATATATATATATATATATATATATATATATATATATATATATAACAAATTAAGTCAGTCAGAAGTTTCACAAAGATAGCTTTGAGAAAGCGATATTTTACCTTTACTAGCGATTTCCTTCTTTTTATCTATATACTATACTCTTCACACTAAACAATTGTGATTTGTTTGTATTTCTATCAGAAAATACTTATTCCGACGGGGAAGATTTTTTTAATTGAGACATTTTCTGTTAATGAACTAAATAGTTCAAACTGATTACGGAATCAATAAACAAAGAATTTAACATTTCTGTCTGATTTCATATCAACAAGTAAATCTTTATAATAAATATTTACTTATCTAATTTTGAAAATGTACAAATATTACAACAGTGTGTAAATGAGTTGCCTTGTAACACTCATTTAATATATATATATATATATATATATATATAAATATATATATATATATAAAATCAGGGATATTTTCCTTGATAACAGATATCTCATTAATATTGTAAAACAAACTATTGAACAAAGAGTTACAACATTCAATAGTGATAGATTTATTGGTTCGTCCCGGTGCCCTATTTATTTTAAATTTCCATGGTTAAGTCCCGACGAGTGTGTCATTGTGAAAAATATCTTTTCGTTTACTTTACGTTGCTTACCATCTACTATGTTGAGAGTATTGATTTACTCCTCTCCAGGAGTAAGGCACAAGCCCAGTTGTTATCTTACTCCCACAAGTAAGATGTGACCCAAGGTCGGGTCGGGAAAGTGGGTTTTAAAAATGCCTGGCCAGCCCCGTCGGCATTCCCCGGTAGGGGCGCCCCAGGCAGTAAGCAATAAACTTACTCCTCCCCAAAGAGGGGAGGCGAAGCCTGGGAGGGTGGGCCTCTTAGAACTGCACAGGACAGACCCATAGACCAGCGTAAATCAAGCCTCGAAGGCCAAGGCAATACCAGTCTATGGAGTGCAGTATCCATCGGAACAGATACTACACTTTGATCTTAGCCAAAAGGCCAAGAACAAAATACAATTCAAAAGAATTCTGTGATTTATAAATTTCTCTGATTTCTCTTAATGAGCTAACAACGTTGGCAAGGCTACCTATAAGATAGAAATGAGAATATCGCAACATATTCCTCGTGTTATTTGCAGGCATAAGGTCATGAGTACATCTAGGAATTTACAGGTACATGTTTCTGCTATTAATAACCACTGGCTAAGTATAAATATTTGATCGAACAGCAACTTCGACGAGTAGTTCTCTAACGTATATCTCAATATTCTCGAGGCGATAGTTATTATCATCCTTCGACCAAGCCTATTAAGGAAAAAAGAGTAGAAACCTAAGTTAGATATTTTTAATAATTCAAATCCATGAATTAATTAGTTGAGAGATTTGCCTCACATTCTTTTTCTCCCAAGTATCTCCAACATATAAATATCCATTCCTTACCTGATTTTTATTCCGATCATTTCCGGTGCTTTTTCCATGAAGAGGATCAGACGAAAAGATTTTTGCGTTCTATTAATTTTTCTCATAATGTTCTTTTTTCAACCCCCTTTTTCATCAACAAATATGTTTCATCTTAAACCAATTCTTTGTTTCTGCTGTACCAAGAATCTGTATATATATATATATATATATATATATATAAACACATTCTAGTACAGCTGAAACAAGTATTTATCGATGAAAAGGGGGTTGAAAAAACGCTATGTGAAAAATTAATGAAACTTAAACTATTTATTAATATTACATACAGACACTAGTGTTTAAAGCTTTATGCAATCATCAGTGTAAGAGATGTTAATAAATACCGCTTGAAAGGTTTCGAACCGAGTCACAAAGTGTCCTCCGACTTGGTAGCCTGATATTCCACATTATTCCAACATAAATCAACACGGAAAGAAGGAAATTTAAAGTCTATAAATGTCAAATTAGCGGGCAAGTATAGCACGCTTAGTAAGAGAGTGTTCAACTTTCCGAGCGAGGTACATCGCTTTACGCTTTTGTCTGACTGCTTGTTACATGAATTCTCCTACAGGCCCATTTTTGTTATTAAAGGGGCAATAACAATATTTTTGATAAATATGTATTATTATTACCTACAGACACTAGTGTTTCAAGTTTATACAATCATCAGTGTGGGCGATGTAAATAACTGCCGGCAAAAAGATTCGAACCCAGTCGCAAAGTCACCTTCGACTTTTTTATATATATATATATATATATATATATATATATATAATACAGTAATAAATAATTTTAGTGATTTGCCTCTGATGAAAACAGATTTTCTTTTAAAATCCATAGATTAAGGAAAACTTTTTTTTTTATATTACTTGCTTGAGTATCTGATGAATAAATAAATATAATGATTAATCCACTTTTTATTTTCATCATCATCTTATAGTAATTATCTATCCATTATATCGATCATACTCTTATCAATATAGGATCAAAGATAAAGATAACATTTTCGACTTTATTCCTTTATATATATATATATATATATATATATATATATATATATATATATATATATATATATTAGACGGAGCGTGTACACTATTAAATAGATATTTGGAAAGTACACCCAGTGAGCTAAAGAATAGATTTAGAGTCTGCTCTCAATTGGAGGTAAATCAGCGAGGTTTCACGAATCAAATTTAGAGAGGTCAATTGCGACAAAAAGAAAACACGCTTTTTTACCGTCTCAAACGTTGTTGTCGAATAAAACCATATTTCTGTTATCCAATCAAAACGCTGGATATCATTGTAACTGAATAGAAAGATGATTGTTTACGAGTTGAGTCATTACTTGCGTCATCCTGTCACTGTCTTTCTACCGTTTTCCGTTTCATTCGTCCTTCATATCATCATTTAATACATAGCTTGTGGAAATAATTGACACGAAGAGAAAGTATGCAAGAATCAGCCATGGCAGTGTGGATCCCCGGATCGTAAAATACTTAATAAATCCCCGTAGGATACCCACTACAGTGGAGAGATCAATGCTACAGCATTCAACCAACAGAAGTTATTATGGATAGCGCAAACGATACATCAACTAAGTAGTAGATCTAACAGCAGGAGCCTCACATAAGTGAGGAGTCGGTACGTGTGAAATCTGTAGAGATGTAGGCCCTGAAAAAGAGTGCATTCTTTCCTGATGACCCTGGCTATGCCGTTAGTAACCCGGTATTCGTGAGTAGTATATGCTGGTTGCACTCTAATAATCTGTATATTCTACCTAATGTGAAAACAATATTGTTTGCAGAGTTAGTTAGTAAACTCCAATACATTTGTTACTATTTATTGTCATTGGAGTTGTTTGATTTTATTAGGTGATTTTAATATCTGTAATCTGAAATCGACCTGTCATCCGGTAAGTGTCTGATCGGAACAAATCACAACGAATGGTCAATGAATGTTCATTGTGGTTTCAGGTTGTTTACTATCCCTCAATTTGCAAACGAATTGGCGCATTGTGTTCCATATAACACCTGGTATTCTCAAATGGTAACCCATCTAAGTACTGGCCATGCTCAACGTCGCTTAACTTAACTGATCTAATGGGAACTGGTGGAGCAACGTAGAACAACATCATCATCATCATCATCATCATCATCATCATCATCATCATCATCATCATCATCACCACCACCACCACCACCACCACCACCACCACTTTTAAAGTAGAAACCCCTTCCCTGGTTTCCTTTCTACCATATTGGTGTCGGTCATTCATAAGTTGTGCCATAGTCGCCACGCTAGGCACTGGGAGTTGGTGACGGTATTTGGCCATATCTACGTGTAGAGCTAATTCGCCTTTTAACATACATGTCTGATGTTCCCAAATAGGCACCCACCTAGGACCTAGTCAGGTTCAACGTCGCTTCACTTCGGTGATCTAACGGGAACCGGTGTGTCAACGTTATTATAGCAGTATATATATATAACGCAAATATAATAAAGACGGTAATGATTACTATTACCGACATAGATTAATTTAAAAAGAAATACAGTCGGAAAATTATTAAAAAACATTTTTTTTTGCTTAACATAATAATTTGTGACCTATTTGCGTTAAGAAAAGCAATATTTAATATTTAACAAAATTTAAAGCAAATTAATTTACCGGATATAGTGAACGGGGATTATTTTACTCACAGTCACGATTTACAGTAAAATATTTTTTTATCGAAATCGCTCCACATGAGGCATGAAGCCACTTGATGCAATAACGAAATATGAGTATCGCAAAGACAGAAGATGCCTATTGGCCTTAGTCTTGTAAATACCAAGTAGGAGAAAAACAGTCAGCAGTAAGAGAGTTTCACAAGCCCACATTTCTGGGAAAGAAGCTACTGGAATGGGATGTTGTATTACAATGAAATATCAAAACAGCGAGTTGATGGAGGCCACTAGACCAACGAGTCAACGAGCTGAAGCAAAAGAAGTAGGCAATGGATCACACAATTCCGAAGAACACAAATTCTTTTAACTTCTTTGGAAACCACTTCACGCAAATAAGTCACAAATAAGTAGGTAAAACAAAAGAAATTGTTTTTGACTAATTTCACAACGGTATTTCCTTAAAATAATTTATGTCGCTAATAGTAACGATTGCCATATTTAATTTTTATTTCGTGTTTATGTAATCCGATCAGTAACAAATTATTACAGAAATAAACTCATCATTTTCATAATTAATAAATACGTACATGAAGATAAATGAATTAATTGCTGACTTAATTAAACAAAAAACGAGCAAGAACAATAAATGACGAAAAACTCCACAAATCTTGGCAATATTTTTGTCTTCGCTTTTGCATATTTTTTTCATATCTCGTGAGATCTCATGAGATCAATAGCTTAATTCATATTCTAGAAAGGTTGAAGCCACTAGAGATATTCGTTTTTATGTATTCATATTTTCTTTACTTTTGGTTTGTGAATTAGGGAAGACGACACCTTGTTCTTACTTCTATTTTTTGCTGATTATTTCATACTGAACGCGTAATGTCCGACAGATGAGATGTCAAAAATGCCTACTTTGCTCTCGCTCTCGTAAAAACGAGAGTTGAGCAGCGCGAGAGCTCGTGTGCTAGCTGCTGGTCACACTCATGTCAGCGTCGACTGTCAGTTACAGATTTTCAAGTTATTTTTCTTCTTTTTCATAAATTGATGATTTTTTTTATGTCTCACCACCAAAATCGTCCGTCTTTGCTCACACGAAAAGATTTGTAGTTTTATTTATTTATATAGATAGCAAATAGACCGCACATTATATATATATATATATATATATATATATATATATATATATATATATATATATGTGTATTTATATGTATATATATATATATCATTTTCTATATCTTAAAAATTCTTATATTACAAAAATAATATATCATGTATATATTCGTATTAGATATTTACTTGAACAGTGCTGAATACAGGAGTGTCCCTTAGTAGTATTATGATATATACTTATTGCAAGTTATCTATACAGTAACGTTTGTGTTTCAATCCACAAGAAAAATCATCAGGCTAATTATAATTATTGTAATTATTTCTTTCGGGAATGAAACACCGACGTTTCTCTGCAGATTACTTGCTATAAGTACATTTTAATAGTATGTATAATATATATATATATATATATATATATATATATATATATATATATATATATATATATATATCATTATGGCATATATAGAGATAGACGGTAACTTGCGTTCTTAACTGAGGCTATATATATATATATATATATATATATATATATATATATATGCTCTGGTGATGTGAGGTGTATTATTCTTTGTTTTTTTATCTTCTGATGTTTTTAGATGGGATTATTATGCCTTCCATTCTGATGAGTAACGAAAGCAATAAATACATGGGTACTGGCATCTAACCGTCTTTTATGTACACACACACACACACACACACACATATATATATATATATATATATATATATATATATATATATATATACATATTCTATATTTAGCCGATTCTGATAAAAGAAATACTCAATTTTTAAGGGGTAAATGTATCAATCAGTATCGTTGCTGGCGAAAGTTATCTATTTACAAACAAATTTCTGTAATTATCTAGTTTACTGAATCGAAAATGTTATTGTTTTATTTCGAAATATCTGTAGGAGAACGATTTATTCTAAAATAATTTTGGGTATAAATATAAGTTTGAAAATTAAAAATATCTGTGTTTTTGTGTAAAAGAACGGTAATTGTATTCTTTGTAGTTACTCACCATTTAAATGACCCAGATTGCAGGTTTAATAACTAAAGAATGGACATGACAGGCCCCTTCGAACATTGCATACAGAATATATATATATATATATATATATATATATATATATATATATATATATACATATATATATTAGTAGAGAATGGTAGTTTGCTTGAAGCATTGCTGGGTATAGTAGTAGTAAATTTTTGGAAGGCTGTGGGCAATGCAAGTTTCGGGTAAGATGCAAGTTGTAAGGGACAAAAACAATAACAATTAATCGAATACGAAATATGACTTACTATTTATTTTTCCTTTTTTTCTAAAATCTTACATAACAGCAAGAGTGTTTTTAGCTGTTCGTGTGATGTCCGGGTGATTAAAAATCACTATTTGATATTTCGGGAAAAGACTTCCCTTTGTCAAAAATAATTAAACCAGAAGAAAAATCTTTTTTTTTCTGGTTTAATTATTTTATATATATATATATATATATATATATATATATATATATATATATATATATATATATATATATAAATGCTATTTAAATGAAAAAAATCATTTATTTAATTTGTTTTTCCAAGCTTTCGTTGTAGAACAACTTTGTCAGGCGAGATTGTCTCATAGTTTTTTTTTCAAAAATATTTTACTTAAATACATTTTCATGTGTGCCTCAAAGATATTGTCAATTTCCTTATTCAAATAGCGCCAATCTGCGCATAACATCGATCAGACAATACTTATCCTACCGTCTTCTAGAACTTGACGTGGTCTTCTACCTTTACCGTGATTAGACCCTTCAGGGGTAAGACCATCTAAATGAGAAAGCAGAAGAAAAAAACTATAACACGGTTTCGCCTGATAAAGTTCTAAAACGAAAGCTTGCAAAAAAAAAATAAATAAATGATATTTTTATTTAAATTACACGATGTGTTGATTTTCAAAAATATTTCACTTAAATACATTATCATGCGTGCCTTAAAGATGTTGTCAATTTCTTTATTCAAATAGCGGCAATCTGCACATAACATCGACTGGACTATACTTATCCTAACGCCTTCTAGAACTTGGCGTGCTCTTCTACATTTACCGTGATTGGACCCCTCGGGGTTAATACCATTAAAATGAGAAAGAAGTAGAAGAAATAAAAAAAAACTATAAGACAGTATCGCCTAACAAAGTTGTTCTACAACAGAAGCTTGCAAAAAAAATTAAATGAATGATTTCTTCATTTAAATTGCACGATGCATTGATTTTCAAAAATGTTTCACACATATATATATATATATATATATATATATATATATATATATATATATATATGCATATCGATGTCAATATATATATATATATATATATATATATATATATATATATATATATATATATGGCCCAAGATAAAACAATATTTCTAAAAATAACTATTTGTTTATATTAAAATAAAAAAATATCGTTAAATTTCAAAAAAACAATAAAGTACGGTTAATTAATAGAATATCATTTTGAACAGCAATATGCAAATTACTTAACTTTACTATTGAGGTTACTTATACGTAAGGAGTATGTAAAACATACAGGATTTTTCTATTGTCTAAACTTGAATTAATTTGAAATACGGTGTTTGGACATGACAGTTAGTGCGAGAAATTAGCACAACCTTTGCATTTATTCATTTAGGTAAGCAATTATTATTCTATTTAAAGTTGACACAAGATTACTGAATAAAACAATAAATGCCCAGAGAAACCCAAAGCAAAAACAAATCATGACTGGCGTGAAAGAGTAAGGACTAGTCTTAATTGTTTTCTCTGTTTTTCGTCATGATTGCACTCCCAGTCCGACATCTCAGCTTAGAATCTGTTCCGTCTTTACTATATGGTTTACGAGAAGAGCGGTTAGAATAAGCAACCCTTGCTTAACTATATTTTGATTTGAAACTAAAAGAAGGATTTGGAAAAGGATATTATCAAGGTCTATCTTATAAAATGGCCATCTGTATCTTCATATTACAATAGTGGATCATCGTGGAAATTACACGGTGCTTTTTACATCAATCTACGTAATTTGGTGTTAACAACAATGTTCCCTTTGAAATGATAAATATCTGTCACGGTTAATACTATTCTAAAAATTACCTGTTCTTCTTCCATAAACATAATTGTCATTGCCAGCTAAATAATTTTAAATGAAACGAATATGTCTCTTCTTTATTTATTTAAAATTGTGACAAATTATTTGTTTAAACAATAAATGGTATTTGTCTTTTCACCGTAAACATAATTGTCACTTGAATATTTTTTCAAATCAATAAAACGAATGTTACTTTTTGAAATGTACCTTTAACATTCTAGTTCAAGTCGATCAGGATAATTCGATTTGGGGACAATTCATTTAAAATGGGTAAAGTAGGAATTATTTACTTTAGCGACATGATATTAATAACCATTCACCATGTTTACTACTCAGACGATCTCGTTTATTTAATGTGTCTTAAAGGCCATAACGGACGTACGAACATGAAGTGCCTTGTTATATTATTATATAGATATTCTATCAGATGTTTATTTTATAAACTTGACATGAAATTATTATTACAACAAGAAATGTGCTAAGTGACCGATATAATAAATCGCTGAGTAAGAAAAGACTGCTCTTAATTGGTATTTCTTTCACAGTAACAAATTCAGAGATACCAAATCTTACAATCAGTTTCCACACTTTAAAAACTATACGCGTCATTAGAAAATTAAAGTTTAATGCGTTTGGTGAAAGTTATTACTTATAATATTTTTCTCGATTTCGCGGCTGTTAACTATAGTATATGATTGCAAGCAAGAAATGGCCAAAGTGACCAAATAAATAAATCGTGGCTGATGAGCGACAAAAGACTAGTCTTAATTGTATTCCTTCTTTTTTTTTCCATGACTGCGCCCCCTCCCATTCCGATACCTCAGCTTTGAATCTATTCGCCGTCTACTCTGCAATATGTGACCATGTTCGCATCCTGATTAAAGGTCAATCTGACATTGTTTTCTCTTTCGTTAGCACCTGCGTCAGTTTAATGCATGGCTGCTGGCTCTAATAACTATCATCACTGCATAATGACGCCACACTTAGACTATTGCGATATCAGAGTAAACAGTTTTAATTTTATGAGAAAACGTATAATAACAATTATAATATGCTTTTGGTGAAAACCTGAATTGAACAAACATGTTAATATATATATATATATATATATATATATATATATATATATATATAAAATGTCATAAGCTAAAGAAAATGTTCTTGTTTTTTATATCAATTGTGACGGAGGTTAGGATAAAAAGTAATTTTATTGATAAGTTTTCCGTTGGTTGGTTATGTATTATTAGACAAAAGGTGAATTTGTATTTACCCCCTACCACTGCGAGAATGGTGACACAAGGTAAGACGGTAGGGATTTAAAAGCGAGCGCACAAGAGGCAAATCATTCTGGCTTACAAATCTGCCTGAGTAACCGCGTCAACATTACCCAAGCAATTAGGAGGTAAAGCCTGGGAAGTTCTACATAAACACTTTCAGCAAAATCCACACCTGACATTGTGTCTAACCTCATGGAGAGGCGGTAAATAATATATATATATATATATATATATATATATATATATATATATATATATATATATATATATATATATATATATATATATATATAAATATATATATGAGAAAGGAAGGATGAGAGTAATCCGATGTAATGGGAAATGAAAAAGGAAAAACCAAAAGGAACATCTTTTGATTTTTCTTTTTTCATTTCCCATATATATATATATATATATATATATATATATATATATATATATATATATATATATATATAAGTTTATTTGTCTGACTATCATATGAATCGATATGCATGTTAACAGTCACAAAATTCAATTAAAGTTGTTCTTGAATCCCAAGGAATTCTATGACGCCATTTAAAATGTCTGTCAATATAATCTGGAGTTACTAAAGACTTATTATCTATTTCAATTACCGCTTTCTATAGATTAAATTAGAAAAGACTTATACCAAGTTTACACTTTTCTCGAGTAGAATTTTAGAGAGTAATTCAATTTTGGTCTTTATTTTGTATGATTTTTTTCTTTAATATTATAGCTGCTGGGTCGTGTTGGACAACCATAAACAGCAAGGACGACGTCTTACTTTATTTTAGAAATGCCAAAATAAGATACAAATTAACATATAGGGTTCAGGACTGGGAGCACAAGTACACTCAGGTCACATTATTTCCTGTGCAACGCCAGTATGCCTGCTAGTTCTTATTTTTTTACTCTAAGCTACAGGGGGTCACTAGGAGTGCGAGAAATTTGAGCAAGAGTTTCAATTCAATTTCTTCAGCAATCTAATCTTGATTTCATTGCACCGGAGGATTGGCCCTAGAAAACCCAGACTTTAATGTCATGGATTACTATGTTTGGCGTCTGTTATTAGCAAACACTCAGAAATGTCGACGCGACACAAACTCTATTTATGATTGGAAAATGTGCTTCGCAAGAGCTTGGAATGATATCATAGAGGTTACTCTTCAATTCACCACTTTAGCTTTGATTTCTAGGTTAAGACGCTACTATGAAGTGCACGGGTGCAATTTTGATCATCTGTGAGTCTATTATAATATTAGTCTTTGAAACAATTCATAAAAGTTATTCTTTGTAAAAATAAATCACCGTTCGACAAATTCCCCGCTTTTCTAGCGAAAAACCTGTATATTGAATTCCAAAGTATTAATGGATTTGCTTTAATTCTAAGCATAAATGAGATTTAACATTTTTACTGGAACTTGAAATCATTAACCTTCAATTTTATGAACATATTAGAATGTACCCCCGTGGATTAAATAAAACGTTTCGTTCGAAATTCCGTCCAAATTCCCGAGTTCGACAGAAAAGTTCCCGAGTTCGACAAACCTGAAGAAGGTCGGATATATATATATATATATATATATATATATATATATATATATATATATATATATATATATATATATATATCGATCCGGGACTGATGTTTACACTTCTAGAATTTTTTTGGACCACTTTTTTGACTGAATTAGGAATAACTAATTTGATTCTATTTTGAACTAAATGTAAATTTAGCTGAACTATACATTTTCAGTCTTTAAATTATATCATTAGAGCCAACTAATTTTTTAAATATGTAAACGGATTACCATCGAAATTCGCCCATGTGACTCTCATGAAGAAACAATATGCCCTCTATCATATTTGAATTCACTACTATAAAGCTTATTTTCGGAGGTTTATGTCACACGTTCATTTTAATTATAAAAATAATAATTATCCAGCTTGATATTAAATTTTAATTAACTAACAGTTATTTCAATTAGTTTTTTTTCTATGCTAAGTTAGAGTTCTGTAAAACTTAAAACGTAGCTCTGTGTGATGATTTAAAAATGGCGGTCTGATTAAATTTCTGTGATCATATTAGCAGCGGGGTATTGTCAGTGTTATCTGCTTTCTATTGTTGTTTTTTTTTTTTTTTTTTGTGACACTTGTGACACTTTATATTTGCTTTTCATTTAGGTTCTAAGAAACAGCGAATAAAATATAGTAATGGCTACATTTTACTCGCTAAAGAAACAATTGTAAGACCACGCAAGCAATTTTGAATGGAAACATTAAAATAAAACTAACAATAAATGCTTTAATTTAAGACCTAATTTTTTAGTCATAAGAATATAACAATCGCTATATATATATATATATATATATATATATATATATATATATATATATGTATATATATATATATATATAAAGAAAGAGAGAGTGAGAGAGGGGGAGAAAAGAGGCACTTCCACTAATACGATATTTTTACATGGAGTTTGATAAAAGACTCAAGTTTCCTCCAATATCCCAAATATAAGGCAAATATATGTACATTTTACAAAGATGGTTTAACGGATTCGTCTATGTGTGCAAAAAGTCATGATTTACAGACAAATTCGGTATACGTGTATTATTTTCTCTAGATAAGTCAAAGGAATACCCACACGTGGTGCTATTCTAAACTCTCTATTAAGCTTAATTGTGTGAGAGCCTAAACTTCTACAATTTCTTTAAATATTAATATATGTGTGCGTGTATCAGATGATATAGGAATTTGAAAAATCTGCTAAATGAAATGGAATTTCGCTTGTACAGGCCAGATGTAAGAAGTTCTTTTGACAATTTCTTACTTATTTTGGTTTGGTTTGCCTTGAATTGGGGAGCTTGTTCTATGTTTTATTTTATATGCATCCGACTTTTTTCTGGACATTAGACTTCTGGATTTTCTGATAATAAAGTTTTTGCTTATGTCAACTCTATTTCCCAATTGATGTTACTGGGACTTTTTAAAAACATTTTCTGAAAGCTTCTTTGCATGGATTTTCACCGTGATATTATATCATTTTCATTTAACACATGACTTTGTAGACATCATAGCAATAAGCAACTAACATTTGTTCAACTATGCTCTGAAATATTCCAGAAACGCGTGTAAGCTTTTTTTTCTTCAAAATTGATAGTGTGATATAACTCTGATCTGTAATTATATATATATATATATATATATATATATATATATATATATATATATATATATATATATATATATATATACAATGTTTTTATTTAAAAACTATACGTAAAATATTTCAGTTACGAATGAAAACAAATCGAAAAATGAAGTTCAAAGATCACCGGTAGCATCATTTGAACTCCTTTCTTCGATTTGTTTTATTAAGGTAGTTGTGATTACTTGAATGGAATCTAACTGTTTTTGTTAACGGTAAAATCTCAATCCATGTCAACGAAACCACGTATCTGAAATATGTAACGTATAATTTTTAAATAAATGATTTTTATTTCAGCTATCACAATTTTGAGATCGTGCACTTTATTGGTTTCCTTTTAAAATACTGCGACGCATTATATATATATATATATATATATATATATATATATATATATATATATACATTTCACAACTGCCTCAAAGCTTTCGATATTCATTTCATTCTTTGCCACCACTGACCTTTCACAGCCTAAACTCTCCCCCAGCGCTCATAGTAGCCACGGCTACTACATTCCTTAATCTCTTCATCATGCCAACCCCAAATTTCGATGTACTTGCATCACATTTTTCTTCAAATTATCATCCTGAGAATGTCTTACAATAAGGAGGAAACGTTGATGAATATATAAAAAATATCTCTTTATTTTTCCTTTTTCATTTCCCATATATATATATATATATATATATATATATATATATATATAATTAGTACCATCGGTTTCAAGCTCAGAAAGCCTTAGCCATGCAGCTTTCTTCAGCTTATGTTGTTACCTGTTTCAGAAATTTGAAGTCACGTGTCACTTTCGTTTGGACGCGTAATTTGCTTAAGGTGTTATGTATATTTGTTTAACTTTAGTGTAAGAGAGGTTTAATTAGGTTTGAAAAAAGAGACCGGGTAAATGTAACAGTTTAGATTTAAAAATGGAAAAGATGTAAAAACATAAAAAAATAAATAAAATATTTCTATATAAATCCCGTAAGTGAATTAAAAGTTGAAGTTCAAATATAATGACAGATCAGAGTTATATTTTTGTTTTATTTGTTTGTAATGAGTTAACAATTCGATCGTTTATCTGGACCTATAACGAAGTGATAGGGTGTTTTCTTTTTCTTTTTTGTGTTGAAGAAGATATTTTATTTACATTTCTTAACCATATGTACACATAAATATTTTTTGATGTTGAAGTTTTTAAGCATGGACACATAATATTGATTATTTCATGAACTTTGTATTCTTCTTTGTAATTTATATACATGAATATATATATATATATATATATATATATATATATATATATATATATATATATATATATATAATCCTTGTCCAAGTTAGCTCTGCTGATGACGGCTGTGAGCCAGAAACACGTGCCCAAAGATTATCTTTATGTATGTATAGAATTAATAAAATATATATATTAATAAAAAATACATCCTATAAAGTTCAGGGCGACTAATACTGCAATCTTCTGCATCTTTATCCCTTGGGAAGTAATACAATTGATACAGTAGTATATTACAAAAAGTAACAAACGCTACAATCACCAATAAAAAACAATTAAATGAAAATACATTATATATATATATATATATATATATATATATATATATATATATATATGTATATAATGTATTTTCATGTAATTGTTTTTTATAAATAAAATAAATAAAAAACAATTACATGAAAATACATTATATATATATATATATATATATAATGTATTTTCATGTAATTGTTTTTTTATTGGTGATTGTAGCGTATATTAGAAAATGTATTGACCCTCCAGTCTCATGTTTTATCTAGGCTGACATGATGATATCCAGATGAACGTACTACATACACTGACCCCAAAGTAGAGGTTAATGACTGTGAGGATGATGTCATGATGAACGAGCATACCCCCACCACAAAAAGTAGAAGTTATTGCCTTGGAGGGTGATATTATTATAACAGAATAGATAGTACACTAATCCCTCGATATACGAAAAAGTTTATTTAAGGAAAATGGTATCCTTAGGAACTAGCGTATACTACACTGGCCCTCTGGAGAAAAAGTAATGCCTGGGAGGAATTCATCATGACGAATGAAAATATATTACAGAGAATTAAATAAGCATAAACCGTTTGAATGTTAATATAGTTAGGATAAGTGGAAAAAACTTTTGCATTTACTCATTTAGGTAATAGTAAAAACAATGGCAAATTTCATTGTCCACGTGAAACGCATAAATAAAAATTTGCCGGAAAATTGTAGCTGCCATATTTATAAACAAAGAAAATATGCTTGCTAAGGAAGAACGATAACTTATTTCATAATTTTCTCGTTACAAAAGACATGTTTATTATAAACTTGAGTTATCCTTCTAGCTAAATTAGTATTATGGTGAACGAAAATATACTACACTGACCCCCTGACTTAGATGATAATATCATAACGAACAAATACTACTTCCTTCCGCCCCAAAAGAAGGTAATTCCCGCGAGAACAGTTTTATGAAGACAGAACCGATAATACACTACCCAACCGTTAAAATATCTTCCGATAAAATCGAGTTTATCGGCTGTGTATTCTGGTAGGACCACCCTTCACACACACACTCCCTTAAAAACGGAGCAAGTTATTCCTGGGAGAACAGTCCTCTGACAAGATAACCGATATACACTAGACCACCCATTCAAAAAAATATTCAAATTAAAGAATTATTTTATCTAAACATGCCTTGTCACAAAAAGAATATGTTTTCATAGTTCGTTGGCATTTTGACTAAGGCCAAAGTGTAGTATCTGTTGTCGACATCTCAACGATATTTGACGCTTTACTAAAGCCAGAGGTAAATTATCTCTCTTAAAAATAGAATTCTAAAAAGTTGTTAAAACGCTATCGTTTTTCGTTTTATCAAATCACTTTATTTAATTTTATTTATAATTATAATAATGACGTTATTGATAAAACGATTGCGTAAGTAGCATAACATCTGACAATATAAATTAGAAAGGTATATTACCTAATATTAATTTATTAGAAACTTCAAAATAAATATATATGTAATAAGCAATATCGATATTTTTTTGGAGATGCCTATATATATATTGTATTTTAATATATTCCTTCATCATTAGAATTTAAAAAACGGTTTTGATGATGATATAATATCGATAGATCGAAAACACTTTCGCATATATTCATTTATATATATATATATATATATATATATATATATATATATATATATATATATATATATATATATAATGATATTATTGCAAGTTGACGTCATACAAAAACAAATAGGATGAGCGAAAAGCAGACTTGAATAGTTAGAACGAGAGATGAATATACAAATTCGTATGAGAGTCAGGAAACTTCCTCAAATACTTTTGCGTGACCTTGTTACTTATAATGATATGCCACGGAGCCGATATCTTCGTCAAGTATGCCACTTTACATAAAACTGTAAGGACACACTTATTATTTTGCAGTTGATGAATTCCCCTAGTATTTCCCGAAGCATGATCTTCTTCCACAGGTTTGTTTACAAATAAAGATTCGAAAAAACGAAAAGGTTTTTATATTGCTTAATTTTATTGCTGGTATATATCGACATTACTTGACTTTCTCACTCGTCCCTTTATGTATCGTAAGTGTCCCATGTGCTCCCATCCTGGGACTGAGCGCATAAGAGTTTCTCCGTGACTGGGTGGCAATCTTCACTCTGATGATTTTTGACTAGTAGTTCTCAAAATTGTTTATGTTTTCACGCATTTCCTCTCCAAACAATTAAGGACAAATATATTTTTTAAATTCAACTCCTTATCATAGTCCGTCTGAATACCATCCCAATGCTAGAAGCGTATTCTTAATCAATTTCTAATCTTACCTTACATTCAATCAGCCAACATTTGTAACCCCAACTCTCGTCATCGTAATAGTTATTACGAATTATAAATATTATACGTATGCTCCCCCGTTCATGAGTTGAGGTATCTGGTAATAGAAATAATTGTATCCACTTAGCCTAATGCAATGCTCTTCTAAAAATAATTTATTTTTCTTGGTTATCAGTATCGAAAATCTGTCAAAAAATGAAATAAATCATTAAAACGATATAATCTCCCTATTGTATATAGTAGGTTTTGCTAATCTGGTAAAATAGGCAGCATTGCTAATAACGGTTGTAAAATGACTGATTGTTCTGATGAAACAGCTTTCTTTGGATATAGGGATATACCCATATATATATATATATATATATCAGGTATTTTTATGCAATCATTTTTATTAGTGATTGCACCGTTCCTTGTTTTTTGCTCACTACTACTTCGATTGTCTCATTTTCTAAGTGATTAAGATGTAGAAAATTGCATTATTTACTACCCTTTACTTTATAGGACATATTTTTCGTTAATATATATATTTTGATTTATTTTATACGTACATAAAAGTAATTCATGGAAACGTGTTTCTGGCTCACAGCTGTCATCAGCATGGCAAACTAAAACAGGTATTTCCCTTTGGCGCAACGGTTGGCGCAACGGTTGGCGACATAGTATTTTTTACTTCAGCCCGACTGGTTTATAGTTCGATCCCAACCAACCTCTCAGATTTTTTTCTACATTTCGAGGGGAAGGGGAAGAGAGGTAGGGAGGGGACGACCGGGAAGACACATATCAATACAATAGCGTGTGTGATTTTGTGTGTCATGCTTACATCAAAAGCAACGACCTTCCGAATCTTTGTATGCTACTCATGAATTGGCTTGGCCCTTTGGCTAAGATCAAAGTGTAGTATCTGTTCCGATGGATACTGCACTCCATAGACTGGTATTGTTTTGGCCTTCGAGGCTTGATTTACGCCGGTCTATGGGTCTGTCCTGTGCAGTTCTAGAAGGTCCACCCTCCCAGGCTTCGCCTCCCCTCTTTGGGGAGGAATAAGTTTATTGCTTACTACCTGGGCCGCCCCTACCGGGGAATGCCAACGGGGCTGCCCAGGCAATTTTTAATGGCCAGAGTACTCACCTTCTCGAGCGCTGGCTTTTTAAACACCACTTTCCCGACCCGACCTTGGGTCACATCTTACTTGTGGGAGTAAGATAAAACTGGACTTGTGCCTAACTCCTGGAGAGGAGTAAATACATATTCATGAATTGGAGCCAAATTTAATTTAATCGAAAACATTTACAAAGTAAGGTTTAGTCGTCGAAACATTACCTTCACTAGAAATATTGTATATAAAGAAGTTTTGTAAATTGTTTCATGTATTGTTCATTTAAAAAAAATAAATATATAAGTCCAAATCTTATCATATTTTATCAAACATGTATAGGTTAGGAACAAGATAATTAGTATTAAAAACATCATTTCGTGTAATTTACACAGGTCCCGCTAGTTTATGTTAATACTTGATGAATCAATAAATATTGTATTTCATCCAATTTTTATTTTCATAATTTATTTTCTTATATATATATATATATATATATATATATATATATATATATATATATATATATATATATATATATATATATGGGGTAAGGTACACGATAATTCATGAAAATGAAGTGTCGTTATGGACAAAATGTGTGAAAAGATGACAGACGGAAAACAAGTCAAAGTGCAGGAGAAAAACAAAAACAAGAGATTTTTTGACCGGTTTCGTTCGTGGAGAACGTCTTCAGAAAATGAAGATACAGAAATAATTTTATTTTAGAAGGCACACACATGGGATGAAGGGAAAAATAATCTGATTGGATCATATGAGAAAACATTAAGTGATGTTGGGACATGATAAGTAGGTGACACATTCTTCTAAGGCGGTGGGGGAGGGGGAAAAGGCGGCAGAGAACCTAATTACGGTGAACAAAAGGGGTGTGCATAAAATTGATACACTGGAAGTTAACACCTAAAGATTAATAAGAGATTTGTTTTCCGTCTGTCATCTTTTCACACACACACACACACACACACACACATATATATATATATATATATATATATATATATATATATATATATATATATGGCCATCTTATCCGTTGAATTGGATAATTATTTAGATTTAGTGCAATGCAATATTGTTCCATTTATGAATGGAGTTCTTTTTGTTACCATTATCAAAATCTTCTCACGTCCTAACTAGAATATTCATGGCCATATTATTTGGTGTATTTTTAAATACTACAACAAGATATTCAAACAAACCTACGCCAGAATATATAGGTAAAGAAAAAAAAAAGAAAAAACGATTTTGTAAATCAAGCTATTGAATAGATGCAAATAATTTCGTACAGAATGTTGACTTTAGTGATAGGTGGATAATGTGTAAGTGTATTTCTCACTTTTACATCCATCAAACATTTGAAACCGCTATGTTTATGTTGCTGTGATGAGATACCGGACTTTCCTTCAGTCACTTAATAAGTGAACTAGTTTGGCCAATACATACGAATACGAACAATTGTATAGGGGATTCAATTGTATTCTGTTAAGTCATATTGGATTACCAATCCTATTGTTTGTACAAGATATGTACATTGGAATGAACCGTACTATTTTAAGACCTTTACACTCTGGGTTATTTTATTATTCATAACTACATAGCAAGTTATATCATTTTATTAGATCTGAATTTCGCGTGCCGGCAAAATTTTTTCTGGCGTGCCAGATTTGGTACGCGTATCAATTGTTGCGCATCCCTTTTCGATCGAACGTATCCAGTATGTAAAAGCAACACACACTAATACATATTCTTTATATGAAACTTTTTGATTTTTCCTATATATGATCACCCTCTAATTATGTCGCACGATTTTCTCACCAACAACTCTGATATTATTGCACAATATACAAATCTGTAAAGCGCGAGGTACAGAGAAATTATTTTTTTAAAAATGACACAGAATCAGCTGCAGAGTCATTGGCTAAATCGTTTTTGAATAGGCAAGTATGAAAAGAAAGATGAGAAGACAGGAAGAAAGAAATTCGGTGTTACCTTCGGGGGTGGTTGAGATGTACAATGACAGTTGATGATGGGGGTTTCAAGAAGGAAATAAAAAATAAAACACTACAGTTCGAACAGGTGAAGCGGACATGACTCGGCATGAGAGACGCCAACCCATGCAGGGTCGGTATAGAAATGGCGGGAAGTGGGTCTGAGCAAGTGAGGGAGTGGCTGATCTATAGAAAGGCAGGGAGAGAGAGAGAGACAGGGAGAAAGAGAGAGATAGGCAGTGATAGATATATGTGGGTCGTTGTAAGATTATTATGAAGAAAACGAATGATGAGGTAAAAGTACTAATAAAAGAGAACCAGTGTGTGTGCGTGTTATACAAAGAGAGAGAGAGAGAGAGAGAGAGAGAGAGAGAGAGAGGTAGAGAAAGAGATTGAGAGAGATAAATAGATAGAGAGAGAGAAAGATGGGAATGGTGGACGAGACAGAAAAAAATAAAGGTATCAAGAAAGGATATACACATATTTCATTTGATATATATATATATATATATATATATATATATATATATATATATATATATATATATATATATATATATATATATACATGTATTTATATATATATATATACATGTATATATATATATATATACATGTATATATATATATATATATATATATATAACACGCACACACACTGGCTCTCTTTTATTAGTACTTTTACCTCATCATAACATAGCATTCGTTAATAATTTCATATCCTTTAATTCATACATCAAAAAGAAAACGTATTACTGCATGTTTGGCAAGGTTGTGTCGTTTAAAATATAAGCGTTTCAAACTGACTAGAATTCTATTTTCAACTTAACTTAACACATCAAGTAAAAAACTCATGCTTTACAGATCCACAGACGGCCAGAGCCTTGTATCGAGATGTTTGAACGCATTTGGAATAAGATGCGTCTATTCAATTTGCACGTTTAGAGATGACCATGCTATCTAAACTGAAGCATGACATTCTTAAAATATACATAACAAAACGTCCACTATATTTCTTTGTTTTAAACTCAAACTAAGTAAGCAATATACGCGATATTTGACTTTCCTAGTTAACACATAAGTTGTTCAGGTTTTAATATAATTACTGACGCGTTTGTTTATTGACAGTAATTAACGTTGTACACGTGCATTCGTTCCTCCTCGAGCGAGAGAGTAGCAGTTTTATCAGTCCCGATGCTCACTATAGAAACTGGATCGAGCGTATTTCAGCATACAATACATTTGATTCACTGCAACATTGTTTATATATGAATTTCGACCGTTTTCAGCTGTTACCAGGAATAAATTGCGATGTCTTTTCGCGGGAGTGTATATTTTTCAAAATTTTGGTCTAATACATGATTGTTTTATATTTTACCTTTTTAAAATCCGAAGATTTTACACAATATTCACTTAATTCTCTAATGAATCACTGATCTATTTAAACAAAATCTAATTAGAAATATAAATTACGTTATTTATAAAAAATAATATCTGATACAATAGTATCTTCCTTCGAGTGTATGTGTATAGCCCCTACTGTTCACTCCCCATAAACTTTATAAACACAAATACTCATTGCATATACTACGTAGATGCGAGGAGATCTGGTCTTAGTTATGAAATAATATGAATTTTTAAATGGTTATTCTGATAATCGAAAGGTTGTTGGTTCGAATCCAACCTATTTATTTTTTCTTTTTATTATTTAACAGTTTCGACCCCAACTTATTTATTGAAATAAAACAAACATTCTTTTGTGAAATAATATTTTATTTACAAATGAATATTTCATTAAGATATTTAATCCAATTGAATTCATTTCTGTTTCTTATGAAACAAGTAAAACATTTCAATGAATTACTCCTTGACATAAAAATCGCAGTTAACTTCTTTACAAAAAAGTATTTTACTAAGTAAATAGATTCTACTCGAATGCATTTTGTTTTATTTAGAAAAAAATATTTAAAACAATCATTAATTTATTAAATTAAACACCTAGAATGCATTTCGCTTTTTTATGAAAACCAGTCAATTGATGATTCTATGATAGAATACTATTTAGAAGTAATTATTACATATAATTATTTACTGATAGCATTGAATTAACTATAAGGAATTTCTCTACATTAAATTCACTATAATGCCTTTCGGTTTCCTATAAACAATTCCTTCATTTGCATAAATTACTTCGTGTAATAAAAGTCTTATTTATATGAAACAATTTCTTTACAAAAGACACTCCAATTATTACATTTTATTTACAAGGATGCATTTAGGTTTATTAAAAACAGGTCAGCCACCTTCATAAATTAATTCCTGAAATTTTATTTGTATGGTTTTAAATTTCTGTGTTATTCCTGGTGTATTATTATAAACAACATTAACTTAACTCCTGGCTTATGCGGGATAAGGGCAGCTAGTTGTATTTGTTTAGTCAAAATGTTAGTGCGTTTTCTGAATGTCAATATTTCTAGCCTTCTAAAGATTGTTTTATGTTCCTATTCATCAAATCCTGTATTTGGTTTAGCGAGTATGTTAACGTCTGTGTGTAATAAGCATTCGAGCAAAGGAGTTCTTACATTTTTGCTCGTATTTCAGGCCCTTAAATGGAAGATCATAAAGATATGCCATGTATATGGAGACAATGCTGTTACAGAACGGGTGTGCCAGATATAGTTTGCTCGATTCCAGCAAGGGATTTTTTCAGTGAGAGACACTCCTCACTCTAGCCGTCCAAAGATGATCGACAGTGACCAATGAAAGCCGTAGTTAAACAAGATTGTCGTTTGTCAACTAAACAAACTGAAAAAAAAAAGATTTACCAATCGAGCGTGGAAAATCAATTGCATAAACTCGGTTATGTTTCTAAACTTCATATTTGCGTTCCTCAAACAAACTTTTTGGCCAACCGAATATACAATGAAGATCCTGAGGGAACACGAAACACTCAACTGAGATTCGTTTACCGCTGTTTTAATAAAAGTTAAACAATAGTTAAATTACAAACGATCGTGTTCAATATGAACATCTGAACAAATTCCGATCGTCTTAAAACCATCTAATAGAGACTTAGCATAAGATAGTTTAAACTCTTCGCAGATCCACCTGAAGAAAGTAGGAGATTACATCGGCTGAAACGTTGTGAGAATAACATCCAAGATGAGAACAGTAATACAAATTATCTATCCTCTAAACAATTCCGAAATATATATATATATATATATATATATATATATATATATATATATATATATATATATGGACGTTTTACATGCCAGTATCCGATACCTCTATAAAGTTATCATTCGCCGGTGCATGGAGTATTGTTGTCACATCTTTTTCTGTCCATCAACCACTAGTTTCTCCTTTTTAGACACATTGCAAAAAAGAATCTCTAATCTAATAGGTTCCATGCTGTATACCAAGCTCAAACTTCGTCATAGTGTCGTATATACATATACGACATTATGACTTGTTTTACACGTACTTCTACGGAATTTGCTTCGACAGAACTTACAGCACTTGCACCTCCTAAACATAAATAGCCCTAGCAATAAAATCACACCCCTTTATTGTAGAAGTCCCCAGATGCTGGAAAGCTTTCTACCTTAATAGCTTCTTTCTTCCAACCGCTTTCTTTTGTAATTCCCTTGCAATTACCTCCCGGTTTCCTTTTTCACCGACTGTACCAAGATTCAACAATTTAAATGTAAGGTGAACAAACATCTGGCTGTATAACTCCCCACTTACGATCCCCCGTGTAGATCTGGTCCCTAATCGCAGTAGCCTGTTACGTCTCAGTGGCAATATGCTTTGTTGTTGGTGAATTTAACTAATCACAATGTCGGTTATTCGGAAAAGTAACGCAGACCGGATTTATCCGTTAAGCCTTTGTAAGTATGGATGTCCGGACAATAATCTCGGTTATAATAAATTCGATAAAAAAATGTATGCAAAAAAAAAGAATTCCAAGACTTTTAAATTTATTTTCTTTCCTTGTTATTCCATCATGTTTACTTGATGTACTTACTTAAAAAAAGTCATTGACCTAGATTTTAGATTTTTACCGAGATTATTATCTTTCCGGGCATCCATACGTACAAAAACTAAACGCATAAATCAGTGTTGCGTTACTTTTACGAATAACCCAAATGTCTTTTGGAGACTATTGTATTGACAGTTTTTATCGTATTTTATTTCTTTTTTGTAAAATATCTATGAACTATACGAGGTTAAGTTGCTGGAAAATAACTAAGCGATTCTATGTTCCAGATATCTACAAAAGCTTTCGTGTGATTACAAATTCATGGCTTCCGGCCGAAATGTTCTGAACAACAGCCTTTTCGACCATTCGAAATTCCAGTCGAATGAATCTCACAGTTTTATTTATTGATTGTATGTACCATTCTTTATGCATAGTTTTTGAGAGTGACATTGCCAGCTGAAAGGGTCAACATCAGCTTATGCTAATCAAAATCTGTTATTTACGTATGTACAAGTGTATGACAGCCATGATTGTTTAAAACACACTTCAGGTTCTTGGCGGACACTTGTGAAACAACAAAGCTGAGGAAAAGACAACTGGCACCAGTATTTTATCTATCTATCTATCTATCTATCTATCTATCTATCTATCTATCTATCTATCTATCTATCTATCTATCTGTATGTTTTCTTCTCTCTCTAGATAGATAGATATGAATAGATATTACTTCATATGTATGTATGTATGTATGTATCTATCTATCTGTATGTTTTCTTCTCTCTCTCTAGATAGATATGAATAGATATTACTTCATATCTATCTATCTATCTATCTATCTATCTATCTATCTATCTATCTATCTATCTGTATGTTTTCTTTTCTCTCTAGATAGATAGATATGAATAGATATTACTTCATATCTATCTATCTATCTATCTGTATGTTTTCTTCTCTGTCTAGATAGATAGATATGAATAGATATTACTTCATATCTATCTATCTATCTATCTATCTATCTATCTATCGATCTATCTATCTATCTATCTGTATGTTTTCTTCTCTCTCTCTCTCTAGATAGATATGAATAGATATTACTTCATATCTTTCTTTCTATCTATCTATCTATCTATCTATCTATCTATCTATCTATCTATCTGTATGTTTTCTTCTTCTCTCTCTCTAGATAGATATGAATATATATTACTTCATATCTATCTATCTATCTATCTGTATGTTTTCTTCTCTGTCTAGATAGATAGATATGAATAGATAATACTTCATATCTATCTATCTATGTATCTATGTATCTATCTATCTATCTGTATGTTTTCTTCTCTCTCTCTCTCTAGATAGATATGAATAGATATTACTTCATATCTATCTATCTATCTATCCATCTATCTATCTATCTATCTATCTATCTATCTATCTATCTATCTATCTATCTATCTATCTATCTATCTATCTATCCATCTATATAGCTAGCTAGCCAGCTAGCTAGTTCAATAGATAGATAGAGTTATCACTGTTTATTCTTACTTATGTTTTTCTTTCGTTCTAAAATGTCTGTTTATTATAATCTGCTAAGATCATTTTATCTTATTTTGTCGTGATTTTTTTTATTTCTCTCGATCTATAATATCGATTTAACGCATTCTGTTTAGAACTATCAATCTATCACAATGTTTTTGGACCCATCTCAGATCATCGATCAATATATTTATATATCTATCCCAATTTGTCACCATCTCAACTCTGTTCTATGATATCTATATCTATGGGAGTCTGTTGATATATGTATATATATATATATATACATATATATATATATATATATATATATATATATATATATATATATATATATATATATATATATATATTTCGTTTCGTCGGTTACATAGACTTCCTAAAACGTAAGTACTACTTACTAAATAAGTAATGGAGTTCAAAGGTCTTCTAAAAGTTTTACCTCAGGAAAATGGATCCAAACCCGGACCATAGATTCGGTTACGTACAGTTGACAACTAATCGAATCGATTGCATCGATTAACACTGCAATACAAATAGGAACGCATGAGCATCCCTTTCGGTTGTATGTTAAATGCTTTTGTTGAATCGTGTACTTTTGTTGAATCGTTTCCAATGTTATGGCAATGAATAACCCAGCAAGGGTTGTGATTCCGCAAGATAGACAAACTAAACGAATGTAAAAGTTTACTCGGTGGTTTGCTGCTACGGATATAAACAACAGCTGAAGCAACTGTTGTACATTATATATGTTTGTCTAATACAGAATATATGTATTCTGTAATGCCTGTATTGAAGATACTGGTCAGGGCCGGTGACTTTTTGCTAAACATGCGCAAGTGAACATGAATCAGAAAACAATGATATCCGCTTTTAAACGATACGAACATAAAGTCACAAAATAAACGAGCCAAAAAACGAACGCATTTAAATGCCATGTGACGGAGTCGGAGCGCATGCATGAAACAAAATAAATAGAAATAAAGTAGAACATGACTCTTTGTAGGTATATGTGTTGGCAGATAGAACATATGTATCTGTTAGGATGATAAGTAAATAACCTGACGGAGCTTCAATTCTACCATCCAATCTACATACTAAAATACTTCGGTGGTAATAAGTGGTGCTAGTCCAGATTTTGAACCAAACAACCCTAATTTTTCGTTCGGCGTTTTCCGACTGTTTAGATAAACAGCCTGAAGATGCCGAAGCGCTTATTCAATTTTCCGGTATGTAGAGAACAAGTTAAGGCAATTTATTAAAGGCAGTAATGCATTTTATCGCGTTAGGACAAGCGATTTATTCTCCCGAAGGACTACTCGAATTTTGTCAAGAAAAAGAAAACTCTTAGCTAAAAGAAAATTTCACAACATGCCAATATATCTGCAAACTAGCAAAAAATAATATAACTGATCAATATTCTTAGCGATGCACGAATGCAAAATGCAGAGTGTAGACATCGTTAAGAACGCGTACATTTTTTTTACGCGATAACAAAATTTCAAAATGAGCCAAAAGGATTTGTCGAAAAAAATTATTTTTTATTTAATTTTCTCGTGAAAAAAAAAAACAACAAATTATAAAAATTGTTTCATTCATTTCATTCGTCAAAATAATAAATACTTTTTAATAAAAATAAAATACGGTGAGTGTCTCTTTTGCTTTAAAAATTGTTCCATAGTTTTTTTTCTGTTGAAAAGCCGTTTACATTCAGCTAGTCCGGCTGTTTACGTTAATCTGCGTCGGGAAAAGTCAAAAGCTAGACCTGTAACAAATAAGTATTGGAATATCTGCCATATTCGCTCAGTCTCTCTGTATATCTGCTTGCATTTCTATCTAGGAATGCATTTGAATGAATAACCAAAACACAAAATAAAAACAACTTTTTCTAGAGTAGGATTTGACGAGGAATCCAATGGTGTTATTAATTCTGTATTAGTAATTTTTACTAATATATGGCGTCTGCGTATGTGTCGGACATTAATAAAAAGCAAAGACGAGTTTTTACTTCATTTATAACTTGAAAAATTCAAATTATAGAAAAAATATAGAAATGTTAAAAAGAGGTTCACGATTTCGAGCAGGAGTGCACGGAGCCGGAGTCCTCATTTTACCGCGGACAACACTGGGAGTTGCTCCTAATTACTCATATTCATTCATTCATTCATTCATTCATTTCCTATGAACAAGTTGATTCTATTGTTGGTATTGGTTTTCCCGATATCTTCATAGTTAGAGTTCTGTAGAGATACATCGGATATTTAAAGGAGGGATCATGTAAAGGTTGCTAACATCCTAAATGCAGCACGAACCGGATTCGAACTTGGAACACCCAGGTTGTAAGTTCATGTCGTTAACCACTTAACCACCGTCCACATAATATATATATATATATATATATATATATATATATATATATATATATATATATATATATATATATATATATATATATATATATATATATATATATGTATATATATATATTCTAAAGAAACATATATACATATATATATATATATATATATATATATATAGTCTAAAGAAACAATTAACTATATTATAAATAACTGGACATTTTGTTTTTCACTTTCATACAAATTTTCCCCCACTTAGCAAGGCCAAAAGCCACTTGTAGATACGGGTTAATGAGATTGTCCATTTGATGGTGATCAATACTATAAGAGGTTTGGAGCAATGAATAGCATGCGTAGAATTTGTAATCAGAGGTTGAGGAATGGGAGTGCATGGAGTCGGAGTCCTCATTCTCACCCGGACAACACTGGGAGTTTCTCCTATTAACTTATATGAGAAGAATCAACAAATAACATCCGTTAAAACATTTTTTTCTTAACAAATGAAAAGAAACATTGTCTATATTATTTGTTTGAAATATCACCGATTTAAAGATATCGTACATTTTTGAACAAATCCCTGTAAATGTATCTCTTTTATTGTAATGTGGTTTGTTGTCACAATCAGTGTGGTATTGAATCAAGCTATTTACGTAATAAAAAAAGATATCCATTTTCTTTATAGGAAAGAGTGGCGTGTCTACTCCTGGCGTTACAATAGTTTCAACCAGGTGTCATGAGATAATATGTGTTCACTTACGACGATTGTTAATTGAATGCGATTCTACTACCTCGATCACTCACCTTACCCACGTAGAGTTAGATAAGAAAAGGGCTTTTTTGTAACCTTTTTCTTTTTTTAATTTGCGGTGATTTCTTCTGGATCCTTTTGCAAAACCAAACTAAATGAAGATTGACAATCATTCTTAAATAACATTAAAAATAAAGAGAGGGTAGGTGAAAAAGATGATGATTGCTCGGTGCAGATAAATAAATAAATAAATAAATAAGGGGCCCCTGTTTAAATGTTTATATGGCCGATACAGTTTCGTGCTGATAGGGGATGGGTTGTGTTGTGTTTTAGAAGACGTTGATTCTGAAGCACCGACAGCTGAGTCGAAAGGAGCACCCTCCTCCTTGCCTTAGAAGGACCGAGGATCGGGTTCAGACGGGGGCAGGAGTGACTCTGGTGATCGGGATGGAGGCTGTCCTTGACGGAAGTGGCACACGAAGTATTATGCAATGAAAGGAGCCATGGTTTGAATTGCTTATTTGCAAAAACGGACAGAAGCCCGCACCATTTAAAAAGCCACATTGTTGTGATGGCAAGTGCCGGTTTTACACCTAATCATCTATCTCTTAATTTGTCTGTATGTCTTTCTTTCTCTCGGCAATTCCTCTCTTTTCTATATCAATGACTTACTTTTCTTCGTCTTCTCATTCTTTTCTTTCTTCTTTCTTTCTTCCTATTTCGCTTTTATTTGTTCATAGCTATTATAGCTATTATTTTATTCTTGCTCATCTATCACGTTTTCTCTCTCTTTCTCTCGGTCATATTTCTATTTCCTATTTTTATAGCCTCTTTCTTGTCTTTCTTTCTTCTTCTTTTTCTTCTTATTGTCTTTCTTCTTTTCTTCTTCTTTTCTTTTTGTTTTTCTTTTACTTTGTTATCTTCCTTTTTTCTTCTTCCTCTTTTTTTTCACTATTTCTTGATAACTTTCGCTGTCTTACACCGCCTCTCCCTTCAAGTCATCACTTGAACCTCTTCAGCTATAGATTTATCTGTATTTCTCTTTCTTCCCTTCTTTTTCTCTCGTTTATTAAGTGAAAAGGGCGCAAATGAACAAGTGAAAAAGACTACGATAAAATATTGAACGTATAAGTACAGGTTCTGTTACTGCAGGTTTAGTATTATGAGACTGTGATAATTCTAAGGAGAACTAGAAAATTACAAATATGATAAGTTGTAACATTTCACTAGTAATACAAATTTATATCACAATTTACATGTTAATATTAATTGGGAACTATTTGCGTTAGAATTTTGTTATACATTATCTCTTTCCGTCTTAGAACTTCAAGAAAAAATGTAATTGAGTTTCTCAAGTCTATATACACACTTAAACCGCTTTTGTATGTTTCGTTTACTATAGTCCTTTATCAATAGTATTAGACTATTAGCTGTTTGAATGAAGAATTATTATTTTTCAAAACTGATCGTCTACAAAGTAGATAGTACATTCTTCCTACAATTTCGCTCAGAAAGAAAGAACCATTCACACTTTCTCTCATATAGAAAGAACATATACTCTTCGACAAGACTCGAATTTGATGCGGCTTAGTTATTAGTGGTAGATGGAATAAACACACAATTTTGTAATAATTGTATGACAAAAAAAAATAACATGTTAGGAATACAAATGGCAAATCGTACTTGCTCATTATCTAAATTGGACAGATATACTGATAAGCAGTCTAGCCGTGATGTCATTCTCTGTAAGGTTAAAACTGTAAATATAAAAGAACATCAGTTAGTTTAGTTCTCCTTATTCGTCTCATGTTGTTACCAGCAGTTGAAATAGTAGTTATTTCGCGTCTCTCTTCATAGCCGTCGTCTTAGCAATTAAAAAAACAACAACACATTAATTTTTCCCTGTGATTTTAATATTGTTTTGTCATATTAATTTTTTGATTAAAAATATAGTAGTTCGTATCATATAGCAAGTTCGTCTGGACGACTGCATCGTATTACGCTCTTCTCACCCTCCGTAATAGTGGATGAAAGCGCCCGAAAAACGTCTGTTCGATTCGACGTCAAGCACCCAAGAGGACGGTTTCAACAGTTAACTCTGGCACGTCTCATTCGAGAGTTTATGTCACTTCTAGTGAAAAAAAATTACATAACACACCCACGTCCAAATGTTGCAACAAAGTGAAAATAACGTAACATCCGCTATAAGAGCCGAACGAGGCTTGCTGCTTCACTAGCATGCGTGGATAACCGTTACGCCGCACGTATTAACGTAGTGAGTTTGATCTTTACAGAATGCTACACTATTTAATAAGATTAAGCCGAACTTATTTAGAAGTTATCAAATAAGTCGTATTATTTGGACTATTCGAACTACTATTCTCATCGTGGATACTATTCTTACAACGTTTCGGCCGGCGAAATTCTCGAGAATCCTTATAATTAACTTGCACATCTGTTCGAACCAAATCATTTATTCAATACAAGAGGGTAAATAGCTCTCATTCCGTCACCCATTATCGGCTTAAATCTTAAGCAAGTCCTAATTATATTCTTAGCACTGCTTGTACTGAGGATTGGATCTTCTACCTCTAGAAGATTATCACTTAGTACTAATTATTACTCAGCACTTATATATGATGGGGCACAGGTCCATAAACGTTTCAGTTTGAAATTCCGTATAAATTCTTGAGTTATATATATATATATATATATATATTCCCGAGTTCGAGAAGATGCATCGGAAAAAGGTCAGAGGTGACATCGTCCGAAACTTTGTGATAATAATATCCAAGACGAGAATAGTCGTCTGAATAGCCCAAATAATACGACTTTTTGATAACTTCTAAATAAGTTGGTGCGTCTAAGAAAAAGTACATCAGCCTGTAATTGTCCGAGTATTTCTTAGAAAATAATAAAAACGAAGAAAATTAAATAAGCAATAGAAGTCGTTAATATTAATATTAAAACTAATTATATATAATATTAATTAATATTAAAACTAAAACAACAAGAATACCAGGATCGCAGTATATTTACTACAGAGCGAATATCAACGGTCGTAATTTGCACATTTTAAAACAGAGTTGGCCATTCGTTATCTGAAGACTGGATTTCCCCAAATTATTACGTAATACGAACTTCACAATTAAGTAAAACTAAAGACAAGTAAGATTTGTAATTAAAGAAAATAATAATATGATGATAGAAAAAGAGAAAAACAAACAAAAATAGCGGTTATATCTGATAAATAACCACACGGTAATCGTCATCTATAAATGATCTATATATTTGTAAGAAACTTTAATGCACTAAGCAAGTTCACAATATTATATACAATTTTAAAAGAAGACATGGAAAACCGTATGTAACAAAAGACCCCGTTTTAAATTAAATCTCAAGTCAGACGTCCTTACACGTACCATCATATGATACAATTTTATTTTAAAAACATCAGGGTGTATTTAGTGGATTCAGTTTCAGTTGGACAATTGTTTCAGATTTAGCAAAAGCAATTGTCGAAAAACAAAATGTCTACAGGGAATACTTTTCTACGCTCGTTGAGAATCGTTGTTCAACGTTTATTTTTCAAAAGTACCATCTGCATTCGGTCATTATGTGGTAACTTAATTCTTATTTCCAAATAAATAGAAATAATTATCTGTAAAGATTTTCAATTTCGAAAATTAAATAAATGTAATTCATCAGAAACCACGAAGAAAAGCAAATACTTAATTTAATTAAACAGAATAAATAAATAAAATAAATAAGGAAATATAATAAATAACAAATAAAAGAAGGAAATGTATGCGGGATTAAATTTCTCCTTAATTTGTTTTTTTTTTTCGTTGAAATCAGTAAAACGTGAACAAGCGTATACGTCGTATTGTGTTCAATTTCTATCATGGCTGTAAGACCAGTTTCTTTAAGAGAGAGGGCACAGGTGCTCAAATGGATACCGACACGGATTATGGGATCGATTAAGTGAAGTTCAAGTCAAGTCGGATTAATTGCTTCCACTTACGCGACAGCAGCATGCGAAAAAAAAAACGACCTTCTTAGTTATGGCTAAAATAGCAACTTGTCCTTTTTGTTACTATTGACTCACCGCATATTAAGGCCAATAGCCACTCGAGGATAAGGGTTAATGAGACTGAAATGGTTGCCAGCTGAAATATTAGAAACCTTATGGGAGTCTTAACATTGACCAATAGTTTGAACTTATTACTTGTGGGTCCTTTTACAAGAATTTGTTAACATTCGACTTGAATACGATTAAGTTGTAATCAGTAGGGAAGCAGTTCCGCCGAAATGTGTTCCACAGACGGGAAATCCTTGCAAATAAGCCCTGTCCATGAAATTTCCGCCTGGTGCTAGGCACATGAAAGGAGAAATGCAAGTCTTTTTTTTAGAAAAACGAGTTCTTGCTGCGAATGTAGTACAAAGAGGAACCTAAGATCAGAGCTCAGTTAAATGAGAGGTTTTCAAAAGTTATTATGTTCTGGCATTAAATAACCCTAAACGGGCGTATTGCTGTTACGCAGACAAATTAAACTTTTTAGAATATTACTGGGAAAGATATACACATATCTCTCGTACTTTTACCTATGCGGGAAATGGTGAGATTGACTAAACTATCATGTCTTGGTGAGGCAATTAGTTATAGGAGAAAAGAAAATCTGAAAACATCCAATCTGTTTACGCTTATCTCAGCGTTGCTTCTCTTTGTTTTGGATTTGTCCCGTCACTAGACTTAAACAATAATGGATCCAGAGAATTTTATTTATTTTTGAGTAAATCACTATTTATCAAGGCCAAAAGTTACTCGAGAATGAGGGTTAATATGATGAATAGATTGTTAGATCAATGACTAAGAATATTATGAGAAGATTGAACATGATTACGTAAATGGACAAAGTGTTATTAGTCATTGTGATGGTTTATTACAAGAATCTTTTAGCAGTAGTTTTGAAAACGACCATGTTGTAGTCTACAAAGAAGCAGTCCCGTGATAATGTGTTTCACTGGTGGGAAGTTATTGGAAATAAACTTTTTTCTTGGAAATTCCGAAAGAAGAATATTTTTAAAAGAGAAACGCGCATAGAACGTTTTCCGCATTGTTCCAGGAAGTCGTTGGCTACTTTAAATTCAGCAACGCATAAAATGCTTAACGTAAACAATGCTTGCATAAATGAGAAAACGTTGCCTAAATACTCACACAATATATATATATATATATATATATATATATATATATATATATATATATATATATATATATATATATATATATACATAAATGTGAATTCATGTTTATAATAGAGCGGAAAATAAATAGCATGTGCGTAATTAAAGGAGACTGGTACACAAGTGTCACACCTACTTGTCTAATAGCAGTTGTTTGATCAGGGATTAATGCTCTACATATCAAACGTAACACAGTTCCGTCGTTTCGCTTACTGACGATGAAATTGCATTGCATTCTCATAGAAATATTTATAACTGTTACGCACGTTCTTTAAACTATTCATTTATAGATTTTACGAAGATTTCTTCGTAAATAAAAATAAATAGATGCAAGAATTTAGTTAATTTATATAACACGCTTTTTATTACTTTTCCATATATTATTCTTAATGTCCGGACAACGATAGTTTTTTCCCAGTTATTATTATTATTATTATTATTATTATTATTATTATTTACTCACTAGGAGTTATCACACTGGTCATCGTCAGTGATCGCCCACTGCCAACAACTTGTGGTATTCCCTGGAGTTTGAGTGACAACAAGTCTCCTCAGACTTCCAGTATGCTCCACTTCTTTTCGCTCATCACCGCTGATGACCTTGTGGTATCGCAACAGCCACCTACCATCGATTTCCCGCTGATAAGGGCCATTGGTCCCCTCTGGGGCTCGAGTGGCAACAAGCCTCCCCAAGGTCCCAGAGCTGTCCGCGCTCTTCCAGTGGAGGTCTGGTTTGCGCTTTCTCTCCTCGACCCTCTGTCCATAATTTTCGTGGCGTCAGCCTATGCTTGCGCCTCTCTCGTGCGGTTGTATTTTCTCCGGTTCTGTTTTCTTTGCTTCCATGTGTTTGTTCTCCATTTGTTGCTTATGTGGGTTGGTTTCCGCATTCGAGGACATTTCTCAGGATTGTTGCTGTTTTGATCATTACTGTCCTTTGTATGGTCTCAGTTATCCCTTTGATTCCTATTTCTCCTAGTCTTTTCTCCATGTTTTGGGGGCTGTGCCTAGTGCTCCTATGATTATTGGCGTTATACTGACTTTCTTCATGTTCCATATTCCTTTCAGTTCTCTGGCAAGTTCAGTATATTTGTTTCTTTTTTCCGTCTCTTTGATCTTCACTCTGTGGTCCGCTGGAACGGCAAAGTCTACGATTTTGCAGGATTTTTCATTCTTGTTGATTATTATCATATCCGGTCTCCTTGCTGTTATGGGTTTGTCTGTTTGTACATTCATATCCCATATGATTTTGTGTTTTTCGTTTTCTAGTACAGTTTCTGGTTTGCGTCTGTACCGTTTTTATTATTATTATTATTATTATTATTATTATTATTATTATTATTATTATTATTATTATTATTATTATTATTATTATTATTACTACTACTACTATTATTACTACTACTATTATTATTATTACTATTATTATTATTACTATTCTTCTTCTTGTTATCATCATCATCATCATCATCATCATCATCATCGTCGTGGTCGTCGTGGTCGTCGTGGTCGTCGTCGTGGTCGTGGTCGTGGTCGTGGTCGTGGTCGTCGTCGTGGTCGTGGTCGTCGTCGTCGTCATCATTATTATTATTATTTGTACTTACTAGGAGTTCTCACACATGTCATCATCAGTGATTGCTCACTGGTACTCACTAGTGGTGTTCCCTGGAGTCTGAGTGAGAACAGGTCTCCCCTAGATTTCCAGTAATATCCGCCTCTTTCGATAGCTATTGCAAATGACTTTGCATAACCACAACGGATGATTACCATTGATTTCTCGCTGGCTACGACCGTTGGTTTTCTCTGGGAGTCGGGTGTCAATAAACCTCCCCAAGTTCCCAGTCCTCTACGCACTCTTGCAGTGGAGGTATCTCTCCTTGGTTTTTCCATCTTCCTTGACACTTCACGACTATTTTGTGTGGTATCAGCTGACGCTGTTGCCATCACTTTTTATCGGTGGAGGGTAGTTTATGAAATTCCTTGTATTTTCTATTTTTTGGTTTCATGCGGTGGTGTTCTTTCTGGATTTTTGTTTTCTTCCTATTGCCATTTCCATGTGACTAGTTACCATTCTTAACTTATGTATGTTAGTTTCCGCATTCAATGGTTTTCCTTAGGAGTTCAACTGTTTTCATCATAGCCGTCCGTCGTATGGTCTCAGTCTTCCTTAGATTCCAATTCTTCCGGTCTTTTGCCCATGTTTTCTGGGATCGTTGATCGTGCTCCTACGATTATTGATGTTTTATTGACTTTCTTCATACTCCATATCCCTTTCAATTCTTAGGTAAGTTTCGTGAATTGGCTTCGTTTTTCTGTCTCCTTGATCTTCACTCTGTGGTCTGCTAGTACAGCAACATCTACGATTTGGCAGTATTTTTCCTTCTTGTCGATTATTATGACCTCCGTTCTTTTTGCTTGTAGGAGTTTATTTGTTTGAACGTTAATATCCCCGAAGATTTTGTGATTTTCGTTTTCCAGTACTGTCTCTGCTTTATGTTTGCACCATTTGTCCGAGTATTCGAAATGCAGTCGTTTGCATAGTTTCAAGTGTACTGCTTTTCCCACACAGTCGTGTCTGTTCTTGTATGCTTTTTTGGGCTTGTTTGCTGTATTCACTTATTATTATTATTATTGTTACTACTACTACTACTACTACTACTACTACTACTACTAATACTACTACTACTACTACTATGTTTACACACAGGCTGTCATCAGTAATTGATCACTGATAATTACCAGTAGTGTTCCCTGGACTCTGAATGATAACAAGTCTTCCCTTATTTCTAGTGCTCCTTACCTCTCTCGATAACTACTGCAAATGAATTTGCGTTATCACAACAGACTTATAATTGGAAACGACCAATGGTCTTCTCTGGGATTTGGATGACAATAAGCCTCCCCATGCCCCAGTGCTCGCCGCACTTTTTCAGTGGAGGTCTGGTAAGTGCTATCCTTCCTCGGTCTTTCAATCTTCCTTGACCCTTCACGACTGTTTTGTGTGGTATCAGCCGGAGATAGTGCAATCACTTTTTTCTTGGGGGCGTAGTTAAACTTATACAGCACACATCACAAACTCGCGGTACTTTTCAAATCGACCATATATATATATATATATATATATATATATATATATATATATATATATATATATATATATATATATTAGCATTCTTATAGGGTTACGAGCGTTTATTTATGTTTGACTGAACTATTTCTGATTTCTGTACAATTGCGTCTTTCTAGGCATAAGTGTTGTGTGCATGCATGAGCTTGTAATTGAGTGCATATGCTCATGAACGTGTCTCTGTGTGCGTGTGTGCGTGTGTGCGTGTGTGTGTGTGTGTCAGTGTACAGTGCGCCTACGTCCTGATGTTCGAAGCGCCAAAGGCAACCGTCTCAAATAAGAAGCTTGAAATGTGGTGAAGTCTTAATTGACCGCAATCTTGTGTGCATTACCTTTCTAAGGCGGAGTTTAGAACTCGAATTTCTCTCATCCCACCTCCTCTCTCTTTCTCAATCTATCAATCTCTCCTTTTCTTCTGTCTACTATTCTCTCTTCTCCCTCACGTATCTCCCTTCTCTCCTTTTCTCTCGCTGTCTTTCTAGATGCTACACTTACTTTTTGTCGTTTCGTGCAAGCCCTTCACTGCATTCACAACAGCAACCCCTACTCAGACACCACTAGTTGTCGATTTTTTGTAGTTGGTGCTTTTTTGTCAACAGTTACGCGACCAGTATTATAAGTAGGGTCTCACGAATGTTTCATAGACAAACGATATTTAATTCAATAACCCCCATTAACAGTATGGCATTTTTAAATGGAGAGAGCCTTCGTCTTCTTCTTCTTCTTCTTCTATTATATTTTTATGTATTATTCATCTAGTTTTTCTTCTCTTTCCCCTTCTTTTTTTCTTTTTCCTTCTTCTTGCATCTTTTTTTCTTGTTCTTAATGCCCTTCATTCTTCCTTCTTTTTTATTTTAGCCCCTGCATTTTCTTATTATTCTGGAACTTAGTATATGTATTTTTCTTCGACTCCTTTTCCCTCTTTTCCCTCCTCATTTTCGCGCCTCCTCCTTCTTTTTCTTCCTCTTCTTGTCCTACCTTTCTTTTTTGTTATTCGTCGTCTTCTGTATCTATCTTTTTCTATTTTATGTTTGACTTCATCTTATTGTCGTTCTTATTCCTATCCACTCTTCATCTTATTTTCTTCTTTTTTCTTAGTGCTTTTTTCTTTTTTCTTTTTTATTCATAATATTTATACTTTTCTTCTCCTTTTTTTTCTTAATATTATTATTATTATTATTATTATTATTATTATTATTATTATTATTATTATTATTATTATTAATAATAATAATAATAATAATAATATTAATATTATTATCAATAATCTTGTTCTTCCGTGTCCGCTGTATCTTTTTTCCTTTTTTTCTTCTTTTTTGTCATTTTTTCTTCTCACCCCTTCTCTTTTCCTTGAGCTTCTTTATCCTCCATCTCTATCCTTATCACTTCCTTTTTTCTTATTCTCCTTCTTCGACCTCCTTAGCTTCTTCCCAGTCGTCTTCTTTTCATCTTCTAATTAGTCCTTTTTAATTTCCTGCAATTGCGTTCTCCTTCTGTTCTTCTTCAGCCTTTTCTAGTCCTTTTCTTCTCTTTAGTCCTCCTCTTCTTTTCAGATGCTACTCTGTGTCCTCCCTCTTTCTTTCTCCCACCGTCTTCTTTTTCCTCTTCTTTTCCCTTTTGTCCAAGTTCAACTCTCCGAATTCCTGCTTAATTTATTCAGTATGCCTGAAGACAACTTTCCAGACGACAACAAATAGAATAAGAATGGACGACATCGCATAGAAAAATAATAAACCCTCATCAAAATATAATTTGTTTAACGATATTTAATACGAGAGAAGTTACCCTCCATTGTGGATACATTATTCACAAACAAAGTAAACGAGTTGTGTTTGACTAACAAATGCAAACTCTACTTGCGAGAACCACATGTGATTTACATAACACTAAATGTCTCAAAACACCATTACACATTCTGTAACGATAGAAGGATATACCGCGAGGGTTCAAAATGTGGCAAAGAAAATAGAAAATAATTTTCTTTCTCGTAAGGTAGATTCGTTTATTATATAAAAAAAAAACCCAGAGGGTCTCGGTACAATTGGGTACGAAAACACAGTATTTTCTGGGTATTAGTTTAAACTTTCAAAGAACAGTTTTTAGATGTGACCCAGCATATGTATAACCAGCTCTGCCTGTCTGTTCGTCGTTCCGTCGTTTGGAGTAACATTTTCGTCGGTCTGTCACGCTTAAGTTCGAAATAGAATTTTTTATGCATCTCTGCATTTCTTGAAAAGGTTCTGTCCGTCCGTTGCTCGGTCTTTAGGTCTGTCACGCTTAATTTTGGAATAGCATTTTCGTTAATCTGTTAAACTCAACATTAAAATGACATTTTTTCATCGATCTATGGATCTCTGTAAAATGTATCTGTCCGTCAATTGGCCCATCTTCGCGTCTGTCCTGTTTTTACTTCGAAATAGCATTTTTTTTTCATCGCGAAAAACGCACATATTAAATGGATGCATCTTCAGTTTTTACTTTTTTTTGTATTATGAATATAATTCTCATTATTTTAGATTCTTGACATTAGAATTTTTTCAGTGTTTTTAATCACCCTCATACTTTAACGATTTGGGTAATTTAATCCCAAGTCCCAACACTTCCCGAACCAGGATTTTCCATTACTGTACAACTGTGAATTAATATGAATAAACCAAAAATTATTAATGAATTCAAAGAGAAGAAACGTTTATTTCTCGACTCCACAATTAAAAACAGCATTTTCTTGGTTTTGTAAATTATTTTTTGTGTGTTTTTGTTGCAATGACAAATATTAACTGGACCCTTACGTGGCCAGGAAACAACAAGATTCTTCGCATGTGTAAAGAGGTTCTATAGAACGACCTCAACAAACAGTAATAACGCGACACCCGCATGTTTTAAACTTCTGTCTTGGAGAGAGTAGATTATATTTTAAGTGTTCAAATCATCCAAGATTTTACAAGTACAAAATAATTTACATTTGATATTTTTTATTTAAGAATAAGACATGCGTCTGCCTCGATAGAAAATGAGTAACCATTCGAAACAATACATAAAAGATAATTGCGTGGTGAAGAGTTTATAGTTAAGCAAAGTTGCGTAATACTTACTACACTTTTCCTGAACAGTCATTGATTGAAACCATTGGATTTGTCTGTTTTCCGGCAAATCTGCATTTTAGGGGTCATCTAATGCCGAAATACAACACTCATTATGAACGATTCATGTCATTGTTTAGTGAATCCGTGTTGTTCTTTTACAAATAGTTAGAGGAAATTGTAAATTCATATCTTTCTTTGACGGTATTAATTCGAAAATAATAACAAGATATCTGATAGGATTTGAAACAAGCTAACCGATTCTATTGGCCATGATGGTATAATTTAGGCCAACAACCCTGTTGAAACAATCGCCAACACACAAAGAATTCTGCGTAATGCGCAATAGATAAATGCCACAGACAGTGAACACCCACACTGCACTTAAAGAATTACCAACCGTCTCCAGCAACGACCTCACGGCAAACCATTCCTCAAGACCTAAAATTGACCGGAACTTCGATTAACAAAGTCACAAACAACGGGACAATCGAAGAAGTATTTACAATTGAAAACAAGTACAAACAGACACATGACGCTTATTAAATACTCGATAAATGAAAATTTGTTCATTACCTCCTTGGCTAAGACTTCGTCAACTTGGAACGATAGACATTGATAAGAGTGCATACACCTTTTTGCAAAACCGCTTTGTAAACATTGCGCTCATACAACTGTGCGTATTCACTTGCAATACTCATTTAAACCGCAATGCAGACTCACTTGCACCACTGATGTCGAACATAGTGCAGACTCACTTAAACTCCTAATTTCGAGCACTGGTTAGATTCGTTTGCATCCATAACGTCAACCTTCCTTTAGTCTCGCTTATAAAAAGAGCCACTTCGATTAAACTTTGCAGACTCACTTGCACATCGATCCACTTTCGCTATCTTGGTAGACTAGATTGCAGACACCTTGATCTACTTTGAACAATTATACAGCCTAGCTTTTATAAAAAAACACCTGTTACTAACGTTACTTCAGATTTATTTGAATATTTCAGACTCACTCGAAAATGACTCAGTTTCAACATTTGTTAATATATGTCATGCTTATAATCAATGTAATAAGCCTTGTAGTCCGGTTAGAACTCGCCACAAACAAAATCAGACATTGTAACCCCCTAAAAACAAGAAAAAGGATGATGCTCAACACGCTTTATTCTTACATAATTTTCATGAAACTGCTCATTTCGATATTAACCCTTGAATGCTTTATTTTTGTTATTAATTTGAAAATATAATTATCATCGAATATATTTAGCGGGTGCTCTGATGCAACATCATAATAATACCTACTTATACTTGCAACAGGCTCGTTGCAGATGTGAAACAAGTTGCAGTTTTACACATTATCGTTGAATATTATATTAAATAGACATTTTGTTGGAATGTGTCATATTTGAAACAAAAAGGCATGTATGGGTTAATACATACAGAGTGAAGAGAGAAATTAGCTGTAGTGACGCAGTACATACTATTCCAGTGCAATATCTGTTTCCGCTACATTATCATTTCCTGATAATTAATCGCCACCATTGATATTTCCGGCTCGTCTTTTTTTGATTAGCTTGTCTGATTTGACGAAACCCCAACACTCGGCGCTTAGTAAAGGTAGTGTTCCGGCGGCCGTGCTCATCTTCGGCGTTCATATTGCACTTATTCGCCAACTTTGTTTGCATCAAAGGGAAAACTGTGATCGTATCATCAGATATCGTCTTACTATAGTATAATCACGGCTTCAGACAGACAGGTACAACATCTCCATTAATAATTGATTAAGAGTTCACAAATTTAAATGGAGGGAAACATATCTTTGGATACACACTGGAATTTAATATAGTCTATTTGGGGCCCAGACTTTCACCTTTACTACGTTTTGTGGGAATCTAATCGGTAGTTTTTGTGTAAACTTGCTCACAATTCAACCATCAAACCAACAAACCGACAAGAAAACGGGCTGGTGTAAAACATAACTTTCTAATAAAAGAAAAAAAAACAACGAAAGAAAAAGTGAAATGCTTTTGTAGCGCTAGTATTGATAATCAATTAACATATAATTTAATGAGGCACTTGAGATGGACAAGTACATAAAATCAAAGTAATACTGGCGTATTGTCACCTTACAGGAGGCGTAAGGACCACACGACCGCAACACTAGTTCCTATCTATAGCAAAAAGCAAAATGCACAAATTGAAAAATGAAAATTGACCACCCTCATTAAAATAAAGACACGTTTTGCAAAGACTGTACACGGCTGTTTTGTATCCGCGCACTTCCAGCCAGTCAGCCAAGTAATCACTCTTGCCTTGGCCGATGAGTGGGCCAAGCGCACCTATTGACACGTGACACGATTGGCGGGACAAAACGGCAGTGATGCTTCAAAGTCTTTGAACTTTGAAGACGACCCGTGCTTTTTACATGGGTGACTCGGCGTAAATTTATTTTCTTTTTAAAGACCCTTTAAAAAGAATATAAATTTACGACGAGTCACCCATGTAAAAAAGCAGACACGTGTTTTGTAAAAACCAGCACTGACCGCATTGCGAAAATGTTACATACGTCAGCAATGCCCTCACAATTATTTGACTGTTTGAACACCATACACAAGAAGTTGTGATCCTACTTCACACACAAGCAACATTTGATGGAAAAAATAGTGATCATTTAATTGAACTGTATCAAAAATACGCCCCCAAACTTAATTGTCGAATCAACTTTTCTAAAGTGAACATTTCGAACACGAGAAAGAGAGAGAGAGAGAGAGAGATAGAGAGAGAGAGAGAGAAACAGAGAGAGAGAGAGAGAGAGACGGACAGACAGACAGGCAGGCAGGCAGACCGACAGACAGAGATGGAGCGAGAGAGATCACGAAAAATAAAATAAATTATGAAAAATATGCATACACATGTGTACACTTTTGGTAAAACATCACGGAAAAATTATGCTCCGCCAATGTTTCTCTATCTACATCAATTTCGGTTTGTTTATATGTTTATATATTTATATATTTGTATGTACAGAACTTATTAATCAATCATAAGAAATGTTAGAACATGGCTGCTAGGTGTAAGTAGCCTAAATATGAGCAATATTTAGTTTCATTTAGTCTTAGCAAAGAGGAATGAAAAGAGGGTGGAAGCAATTCGAGAAAATTTACATACATTTTTGTGACTTTTTCTCAATAAGTATTAGACATCAATTAATAAATATTTCCCAACTTTCAGTTTCTATAAGTATTTAAGAGAGGGTTCAGTGGGCATAACATACGCACAATCTCATATTTGAACATTGAAATATAAAAAAAATTACATTGAATTTAATCCATAGTCATTAAATATCAATTAAGAAAGATTCTCTGAATTTCTAATTTTTCTTAAGTCTGTATCAGCTTAAGCTTTAAACTATTGGAATTTCCTTAAATTAAAACCATGTAATGGTCAAAATCAAAATAAGAATAAGGCTTCTAAACATAACGTTTAGTATTATTATATCTCGATTTTAATCTTCGTAAGAGGACATAAAACGTTGTAAAACTCTTCTGTTCGGAAAATAAATTTTACCCATCCTTCGAAAGGTAATTTTCTAGAATTCGTATTAAATTAAAGAATTAAGTCAATAATTTTATTGTTTATATATACATTACAATTATCATTTCTGATGACATAAAGAAAAAAAACACCAACCATTGATTTTTATTTAGAGTTGGTGATTTCTTCCCGATATTCATTTCAAGTGGCGCGATTGTCTGATTTGCTATTTGTTTTGTCGCTTTTTTTGTCGGTCTGTAACGCTTAAATTTGAAATTACTTTTTAGTCCATCTGTCACGCTTAAGTTTGAAATAGCTTTTTCGTTAGACTGTCACGCGTAAGTTTGAAATAGCATTTTCGTTAGACTGTCACGCAGAAGTTTGAAATAACATTTTTGTTAGACTGTCACGCAGAAGTTTGAAATAACATTTTTGTTAGACTGTAACGCAGAACTTTGAAATAACATTTTTGTTAGACTGTCACGCTTAAGTTTTAAATAACATTTTCGTTAGACTGTCACGCTTAAGTTTTAAATAACATTTTCGTTAGACTGTCACGCTTAAGTTTGAAATAACATTTTCGTTAGACTGTCACGCTTAAGTTTGAAACAACATTTTCGTTAGACTCTCACGCTTAAATTTGAAATAACATTTTCGTTAGACTGTCACGCTAAAGTTTGAAACAACATTTTCGTTAGACTGTCACGTTTCAGTTTGAAATAACATTTTCGTTAGACTGTCACGCTTAAGTTTGAAATAACATTTTCGTTAGACTGTCACGCTAAAGTTTGAAATAACATTTGTGTTTGACTGTCACGCTTAAGTTTCAAATAACATTTTCGTTAGACTATCACGCTTAAGTTTGAAATAACATTTTCGTTAGACCGTCACGCATAAGTTTGAAATAGCATTTTTGTTAGACTGTCACGCTTAAGTTTGAAATAAAATTTTCGTTAGACTGTCACGCTTAAGTTTTAAATAGCATTTTCGTTAGACTGTCACGCTTAAGTTTTAAATAACATTTTCGTTAGACTGTCACGCTTAAGTTTGAAATAATATTTTCGTTAGACTGTCACGCTTAAGTTTGAAATAATATTTTCGTTAGACTGTCACGCTTAAGTTTGAAATAATATTTTCGTTAGACTGTCACGCTTCAGTTTGAAATAACATCTTCGTTAGACTGTCAGGCTTAAGTTTGAAATAACATTTTCGTTAGACTGTCACGCTTAAGTTTGAAATAACATTTTCGTTAGACTGTCACGCTTAAGTTTTAAATAGCATTTTCGTTAGACTGTCACGCTTAAGTTTGAAATAACATTTTCGTTAGACTGTCACGCTTAAGTTTGAAATAACATTTTCGTTAGACTGTCATGCTTAAGTTTGAAATAGCATATTCGTTAGACTGTCACGCTTAAGTTTGAAATAACATTTTCGTTAGACTGTCACGCTAAAGTTTGAAATAACATTTTCGTTAGATTGTCACGCTTAAGTTTGAAATAACATTTTCGTTAGACTGTCACGTTTAAGTTTGAAATAACATTTTCGTAAGACTGTCACTCTTAAGTTTGAAATAACATTTTCGTTAGACTGTCACGCTTAAGTTTGAAATAACATTTTCGTTAGACTGTCACGCTTAAGTTTTAAATAACATTTTCGTTAGACTGTCACGTTTAAATTTGAAATAACATTTTCGTAAGACTGTCACGCTTAAGTTTTAAATAGCATTTTCGTTAGACTGTCACGCTTAAGTTTTAAATAACATTTTCGTTAGACTGTTAGCCTTGCACATATCTTTATAAAACATCATGTTCATCTGTTGACATCGTATTTTCATCGCTAAATGCACAGATTTAGTCAACACGTCCGATGAATATATGTTTATATGTGCAGGATTCACTCTTAAACGAATTAACCGATCATTATTAATTTTAGAACACAGCTTCGAGGCGTATGGTCGAGTAATGTGGGCTCTATTTAGTTTAATTTAGTTTCATGCAAAGAAGCAAAAAGGTCACGGAATCCCTTCGTGAAAATGAAAATGTCTCTGACATGAAAATTGAAATTTTAACAGTAGGTATTTGTCATTGATTAATAGATATCCCCTACATTTCAGGTTTATTTTTAGTATTTTAAAAAGGTTTTAATGGAGCATCACATAGACACAACCTCACATTTGAAAATTGAAATATATCAGATTTTCATTAACTTTGATCTATAATGACAAGATTCATTGAATTTCAATTGCTTTTTTAGAGTCATTAAGCTTAAGCATTAAATTGTTGACATTGGAATAAGTATTCTAGACACAATGTTTATCAGCATTATATCTTGAGTTTAAACATTGTAAGGAGATATACGGCATAACCACGTTGATATTCCGGTTCCCTCTAGATTAACACAGTTAAGCGACGTTGAGCCTCGTCAGTACCAGATGGGTGACCATTTGGGAATATCAAGCGCGGTATAACACTTAGATATGGGCAAATAGCGTCGTAAATCCAGCGTGGCGACTATTGCGCAAAAATAAAATGACTGTCACTAATAAAGTGTCGAAAAACAGGAAGGGTTCATCCTCCGAGAGTTATCAATAATTATGTCTGTATAAATAAAAAAATAATTATAAATGTTTTAATCAGAAGGATCGCACTGGTGCGCGTGAAATTAATTAGAGATTGTTTTCCTTTCATATTTTGAATGTTTGTATATAAAAAAATTGTCACTAAAACAATATATATATATATATATATATATATATATATATATGTATATATATGATATCAATCGAAATCGGTTTGCATAGTGAATGCCCTTTTTAACTAAAAATCATCTAATCACTTGCGTGTCAAGGCTACACACTTGATCGAACTTCATAAATAAATATTATTCAAGTTCTTCCGTTGATTTTAAAGAAGAAGCAAAGATAAGGATCAGAAAAGAAGACAGTCAGTAAACACGCTTCTTGTATCAAGATGGCTGTCAAAAGCACGCCTACTTATACATAAAAAAATTCTTCCTGTGGGGAAGGACGTATGCCCAACGGACGTCGTTTTACTAATTCTGAACGCATCGACACTTTCGAATCTTCAGTGAATATAGGTCCAGGTGTGCAGGCTCGTACACAAACACGCAGACAAAGACACAGAAAACACTGGGAGATTGTTTGGTTTCCATAGAAATGAGTATGGCTGCATAGAATAGTGCCTAAGTTAGTGAATCAGATATAAGATTTAACGAGAAATCACATGATGCGCATAAAGGTTTTGAAATGATATATAATGAATTCCGCGAGGGAGCATGACATTTTGCGGTAAAAATCTGTTCCTGTTCATTGTAATGAGATTTGAACTGTGGTTCAAATATAAAATATAAGTTGATCCTGAACATTAAAAAAAATCGATCTTTTTATGGAGGCTTAATAGAACGCAACTAACACTCTTAACCGAAACGTTCAATCGTGTAAGTTCTATTTTCCTCCAGGGTGTTACCATAGCATTATTTAAAAATACCTTGAATTATGTGGAAGATCATAACTCTCGCACTTATTAAAAGGCTTCAATTGGGTTTATATATATATAGCCATCCACAAGCAAAATGTTTAGCATTGAATGCCAAGCAAATATCTCAAGCTGAGATCAAATCTCGGCCATTTGTTATGACATATAGACCTTTTATCAGATATGATATCAGCACAAGTTTACAACATATTTAAATCTTTATACTTCTATTAAAAATTGTAAGCAATCCTCAGTGCTCAATTTTAGAGAGAATGTGTTGTAACTTACACCCCCATATATATATATATATATATATATATATATATATATATATATATATATATATATATATATATATATACAGGGTGGGCCAAAATAAGGGTCCTATTTTAAATTTGAATAACTTGAATTTGAATAACTTCCACAAAATAAAAGTTAAACTCACCAAACTTTATGTGTGTGTAGACTGACCCTTCCGAGATTTTTTGAAATAAACAAAACAAATTTTAGCCGAAAAACACTTCTTAAAACTTACAAAAACTAAAGTATTGTTTTTTACACTGTTTTGAGTTTTTTAAGCAAAAATAATGTTTTCTAAATGAGGGTACGTTCCTTAGGGCTAATACGGCTCATGCTTGCTTCGGAAGGGGTCCTTTACTTATTCTAAAAAAAAAAAAAAAAAAATCAATAAATAAAAAAGTTATGAATTTTTAAAAATAGGACCCTTATTTTTGCCCACCCTATATATATACAGGGTGGCGCAAAAGTCGCGCATTGGTTTGAAACTAGGCTTTTCTGATAAATAATACATTTACTTGGTAATTTGGTGGCAGTAGTTTAAAAAAAATTATATCCTTTAAATGGCCACCATTTTCGACCTCACAAAGACGGGCTCTAGTTAGGGCATTTTCCATTACACTCCTTAGAATAACTGGCTCTAGTTCTTGGATTTCATGTCTGATATTGTTTTTAAGCTTTTGAATCGTTGTAGGCTTGTTCCCATATACCCTTTCCTTAAGATAACCCTAAAGGAAAATGTCAGGGGCTGTTAAATCCGGTGAATGTGAAGGCCAGTTAAAATAAGAAAACCCGCTAATTAAGCGCTCGCCAAACAATCCCGCAAAAGTCACGCATTAGTTTGAAACAGTTGTTACTGATTCAAACTAATGTGTGACTTTTGCGCCACCCTATATATATATATATATATATATATATATATATATATATATATATATATATATATATATATATATATATATATATATATATGTTGGGACGATTAATCATAATTGGAAGGAGGAATCAGAAAAGTCATAACTTTTTGGGGTATCGAAATCAGTATCAGAATCGGAAAAAAAATCAGCCATATTTCTAATTAAAAAAACGATTGTTTACATTGTTTTCTTGACTTATTGCAAAGAAAACAATTAAAAACATCGTTCATTAGAATATTGTTTATATAAAACATAAGACTAAGGGCCACAGTACCGCAGGTGAAGAATCCCATTCTTAGATTAAGCATTCACTCCCCGACTCTAATTTGTAAATTATAGCAACTAAAGTAAATATTCAAGAGTTCGCTTACGCCTATTCCCTTATCAAACCTTTAGAAATGTTCAAATTTCTTTTTGCATCTATTTGATAAACGTCTAATTACGCCTCTCAGAGACTTCGCAGTTGAGTGTTAAAATGCCCCAAACAAGTATTTTACTTTTTAGCTCCGCCCGTCCCCTAGCCGTTGTTTTGTTACCGCCCATATATCCACTGAATAATTAATGTTTTATTGTATTTTTACGTTTTGAAATTCTTTAAACCTAATGCTTATTTCCCTTGGAAATTTATTAAATAAATTTTAAAATTATGGAAGATTTGTAAACGAATAAAAACATATATTTTCACTTAATATAGGTAAAAATAGCATCGGTAATTATGACACAAATGGGTAAATAAGAAAATTGCACAAGTAAAAATATAGATAAATTAGTTTATCAAAATCTTGGATACAATACATAAAGGGAAAACATTTAAAAGTTTGTCAAATGAAAAAGATAAATCATATCTACATTTAAAAGTACCCCCTCAAAAATTAGATTCAACAGTTTTTAAGCGATTACGTATGAAGACAATGTATAATTTAAGACAGTCTCGTCTGACAAAGTTGTTCTACAACGAAAGCTTGCAAAAAAAATTAAATAAATGAATTTTTCATTTAAATTGTACGATTGTGGATTTTCAAAATATTTCACTTAAATACATTCTCATGCGTGCTTCAAAGATGTCAATTTCCTTACTTAAAACGCGCTAATCTTCGCATAACATCGCCAGGATTACACTTCTCCTAACGTCTTTTAGAATTTGACGTCTCTTTCTGCTCATATCGTGATTCGACCCCTCGGGGTTAATACCATCAAAATGAGGAGGAAGAAAAGAAGAAAACACACCTATAAGACAGTTTCGCCTGAGAAAGTTTTTCTACAACGAAAGCTTGCAAAAATTTTTCTTTTTAAATTTAAATTGCACGATTGTTGATTTTCAAAATATTTCACTTAAATACACACATATACATATATATATATAAATATATATATACATATATATGCATATATATACATATATATATATATATATATATATATATATATAACTAGGTCTTTTCGGATGTGTTTCCAATTGTGGTTGGAAACACATCCGAGGAGACCTAGTTAAGGTCGAAATAACTTATAATGTGTACAATCCGAATGTATATCTAGTCTTTTTCAACCTCATAACTTATATATATATATATATATATATATATATATATATATATATATATATATATGTCTGTGTGTCTGTGTGTCTGTGTGTGTGTGTGTGTTGTTTTAGAAAAAAACAAATTTTGAACCAAAACCAACTTCGAAAATATATTACTTCATTATTTTGAAAATACTGGCTACGAACAGTTCAGAAATATTTATGCTCAAGTTATGTTTGAGGACGGGATGACAATACAAAACAAGTTCATAATAATCACCTCAGATTGTCGATTGGGTTCAACAATGGATATATCTGTTTTTCGGGTCAGTTATAAAAAGTATTTCGAATAGAAGACATCATCCCAGTGTTAAAACCGGTCGACAATCTGACTTTTATATTATGAACTTAGGTTTGCATTGTACTCCTGTAACCACTGTTATAACTTCAGCATTACTATTTCTGAAACGTTCTTTGCCAGACTAATTGAAATAATAACGTAATATATTTTGAAACATGTTATTGGTTAAAAGTTATTTTTTCTGAAACATCAAATATGATTATTAAAGCTCTTTTACTCGGCGAAAATAGAGTTGATTGCAGGCGTGGAAATTCCTTACACTATCAAATGTTTTAGGAATAATTATGAACTTAACATCAAATGTAATTTAATAGACACCAGTTTCATGCAGATA
>OY744521.1:164075860-164118360 GCA_963556195.1 Sepiola atlantica | reverse complement strand
CTCTATTAGATTTTGAATTCACATTTACAAATGATGTTTCTGATATAGAGCTGGTGACGTGGCGTTTATGTTTTATAATATAAGGTGTTGATTTTCGCTAGATATAATAATTAGAGAATTACTTTCTAAGGATTAAATAACCCCACCTTTAGAGGATAAACAAATACATGAGAAATGTCAACTCGTAAGCCAGTATAATTTTACGTTAAACTTAGATAGCAAACTGAACCGTTTGCTCTGCTAAAAACTGAAGAATAATATGTCTTATTTTGTTTTCATCTGAATATTCCGAAAGAATTCAAATAAAAATCAGGAATAAAACTTTTTGACAGTGGATGTGGTACCTTAAATCACTTGTTCTATAGTATTTAAAAAAATCTCAATAAAAACAAATTTGTCCTATACATACACTGAAGTTAGGTTTTTGATTTACACTAAAAAAAATCCCGCCCATATAAATATTACTTTTGAAATAAAACAATTTGATTATAGACATACTTTACATCTAAATAAATCATTTAAAAAAATGAATGGAGTCAATTCAGTAACACTATTTGAATTTATAACGATATAATACATTTCCGATAATCGAATGCATACGTTACATCATGTTATATATGTACATAACAGAATAGAACTGTGATCTTCCATTCACTTTTACTTCATTGTAATATTTACTAACTAAGGAAAGTAGATAATAAGACTTACACTTTTTATTACTTTCCTTTTTGATTTATACACGAAATAATATATAAGTAGCTATACACACCAGATGTTGACTTGGAGTCTTTTACTTGCGTGTTTGTTTCGCTTGCTTTGTAAGCATGCAGATTATATCTCCAAAATAATGTATTAAAATAGGATTTTAAAAGATACATATTTTTAGGCATTTAATCCTATTTATTGAGGCACACTGTTATTAAATCATAACTAATTTAGTTAATATAATGTTTTTTTTATTTGTTCACACACAAGTCATATTGGTACTTTAACGTAAGGAGCTAATGTAATAGAGGACATATTTAGAGTAATCGAACCTAAGTCGGAAGTTAAGCAGAAATATGTTTGTTCTCATTACATTTAAATTCCTGCATCTTGATAAGATCAAGGAAACAGGGAGCATCGAGGAAATTTCAAAGGCAAGCGGCCCGAAGAAATATAGTTATTTGAGTAGAAATTTTCCAAGCATCTAGGGACCTCTAGAGTTAATGGGTGGGATTTTTCTGCTCGTCAAGTGAGTCGCGAGGTATTTTCGTTCAGTAGCTACAATTGCAGTACGTTAATCGCAAGTTATTCAGTGAAAGTACTTGTAAAACCAGCACAAAGATGACATACTGTGGCGATGAGATCGGGGATGGAGCTTGGCAGACAATGCAGGACTTTTTGTGTTAGATAATCTTTTTAGCACCTTTTCCAAGTTTTAATCTTGTTTATAAAATTACTTCCAAAACTTTCAATCTTTTTATACATAAGCCTGCTTTTTAAAGCAAGAATTAACTTTTTATTTAAGAGTTTACTTAAAAACCCTTTTCAAATTTCGAAAGATGATAATGTAATTAATTTTTTAAAACTATTCATAAAATATTTAAATGGTTGACTTATTGACGAATAAACATTGGGACATAACAGCACGAGCGACCGTGAATTAGTTATTTGTAAAACATAATATTCCTGGTATCGCGAACGGAACAATTTATTTTTAATCAACTATTACAATATGTGTTGAATCGCTGTTTCAATACATACTCTCCTTGGTTCAAATCGAAGCATAACTCATTCCCAAAAAAGAGTATCTCCTAAGTTACAGAACACTCCTAAAGTTTACAGAATGGTTCTAAAAATTACCCGGCTATGGAAAAAAAGAGTTTGCAAAGCCAGTTTAATTAAAAATAAAATAAAAAGATTAAATTAGTATTTCAGTTAGTCTATTTTTCGCTTTTCTCAATCTCTTGTTTGAATAATAATACTACTTGTACTGATGTTTCCTACTGATTACAACGGAGTATTCCAATATTCTGATCTATATCATGATTTATATTACATTTAAATGTCAATCAGCAGATAGAGAGAGTAAAAGAATGGAGAGTTATGGAAACTGTATAAATTAAGAGCAGATGCCGGTCAAACAGCATAAAGTAAGATAGAATGAGAATAAGAGAGAGAAACGTAATAAGAAATGGGAAACTTGGTGATTTGATTGCGAATTACGGTTGATTAAAACAAGTACAATGGATTTTCTTCAAACGTAACTTTATCTCAATACCAAAGAACATTTTAACATCTATTATATATATATATATATATATATATATATATATATATATATATATATATATATATATATATATATAAGCCTTCGGGAAACTAATGCTGATGAAGTCAACTTTACAATAATAATAATAATAATAATAATAATAATAACTACATTACAGCTAATATAGATAACCCCCAGCAAAACAGTAAATGCAGATTATGTGGACAAAGAGACGAAACAGTAAATCACATAATAAGTGAATGACTCAGACTAGCCTCAAAAGAATTCAAGAACAGACACGACTGCGTGGGGAAAGCAGTACACTGGGAACTATGCAAACGGCTAGATTTCGAACACGCAGACAAATGGTACGAACATAAACCAGAGACAGTACTGGAAAATGAAAATCACAAAACCCTCTGGGGCATGGAAATGCAAACAGATAAACTTATACAAACAAGGAGACCGGATGTCATAATAGTTAACAAGAACGAAAAATCCCGTCAAATCGTAGACTTTGCCGTCCGAGCAGACTACAGATTGAAGATCAATGGGACGGCAAAACGAACCAAATGCACGAAACTTGCAAGAAAACTGCAAGGAATATTGAGCATTGAGAAAGTAAATATAAACCCAAGACTGAGAGTAATTGGAATATTAAGTAAAAACCCTCGAATGCAGGAAAAAACGCATAAACTACGAATGGTCACCAGTCACATTGAAGTTAAAATAGAAAAAAAACTACAGGAAGAACACTACTACACGAATAAAAGAAACAAAAACTGTCAGAAATATCATAAACTGCCTTCCCCCCAAGTGATGGCACCAACCTCGGCCGACACCACACAACATAGTCGGGAAGGGCTAAAGAGGATGGGAAGCCCGAGGAGGGAGAGCCCTAACTAGACCTCTACTGGAAGAGTGCGGAGAGTGCTACGACTTTTGAGAGGCTTATTGACACTCAAATCCCAAAGGATACCAATGGTCCTTGGCAGCGATAAACATGGTAATCGGCTGTTGCGATGCAGCAACGTCATTTGCGGTGGTAATCGAAAGAGGTAAAGAGTAATGGGAATCTAGGGAGGCTTGCTGTCACCTAGACCTCAGTTTTTGTCTGTGAGAATTCACAGACGATGACTGGTGTGATAACACATAGTGAGTACAAACAATAATAACTACTATATATGTGTATATAGATGTGTGAAAATATATGCTTTTGTATATACTTTCTATTCTTTATATATTACAACTTTTTCAAAGTGAAAGCTTGATGATTCTTAACAAGAGAACATATAGATTAATAACATTGTGAAACATTCTAATGACCAAGATTTTATTCACCGTACCAATCATTCTTTCTAAATTTCAAAACATCAGTACAATTACAATATTAAAACTAATATATATATATATATATATATATATATATATATATATATATATATATATATATATATATATATATATATATATATATATATATATATATATATATATATATATATATATATATATATATATATATATATATATATATATATATATATATATATATGTTTTAACAGAAAACATTGGGGCTTAAATGTTCCCATTCACTCATTTCCAATTTTAACAGTAGGCCCATATTTTTGGACCAATCAGAAGTAAGAGATATTATCTTGTATTTTAAAGTCTGCACAATAAATAAAGATTTTCTTTTATTATTTACGTAACAAATACTTCATGGTTTACATTAAATTTTGTGAATTTCAATTTGATAGTGAACAAATGTTTAAATGAAATAACACACCTAAACTTAATAAAAAAATGTTTAAATAAAATAACACAACTAAACTTAATAAAAACACACGCAGCACCTCTGTTGTCGTTATACTCTGTCTCGGTCTGCAATATAAGTAAAATAAAATCTCTCTTCCTTTGTGTCCTAACGTTTTAACTCCACTTGAGCGTAAATTAAAAACATTACAATGCAAATTACGCGAGTGAGATGACAATATGTTTTATTTTCATTTTTACCTTTTAAGGCGTAGGATAATTAACGAGTGTAATGATTTAATAGGTTTTGCCAATAGAAGAAAAGCTCGCCGGTTCCTTTAGCGATTAAGCTAATCCCACAAGTGTCAGTCAAAATTTATATTTCTTGAATAAATACAAATCGTTTCCCAAAAGCTAATTTAAACAGCGGGTTACGTCATTTCATTTCAACACACCGCTTTAATGAATGCAATCCATCCAATCGATTTGTTTTTAATTTGCATAGGGTAGACCTTTCACATGTCCGAAACAAGCGATGGCGGCGCTTTCCTGTTTGTGATACCAGCTGTTCCCGCTCATTTTGACCGATTTACTACTAAATAGAACCCGTCATTAATTTCAATTAATGGAACCTGAGATGACTGAGATTGTCTTGATATTCGATGTCCGAATAAAACTTTTTAACACACGCCGGTTCTTATCTATCGAGACTTTCATTATTTCTTATCTATCTATCTATCTATCTATCTATCTATCTATCTATCTATCTATCTATCTATCTATCTATCTATATGTATATATATATATATATATATATATATATATATATATATATATATGTCTATCTATCTACATTATCTTATATGTTAAAACACGTATGTTCCTATCCACCTGTTCATCTTTTGAATTCTCTCAAACTCTATCTCAACCTATCACTCTATACATAGATTATCTCTCTCTCTCTCTTATATATATATATATATATATATATATATATATATATATATATATATATATATACATATATATGATTATTTTTATTCACACAGATATGTACAACATCTGCGACACTGGCATGTCGATGTTATCAATCAACAGCTATTATAACCTGACATCTTATCAGGCAGAGTTAAAATCCGATCTTAACTTTAGATCATATTTAGAAATATATATATATATATATATATATATATATATATATATATATATATATATAAATATATATATATATATATATATATATAAATATAGTAAGTAAGTTATGAAAATATATTTATAGCAATAAAGCTACACAGAGTCTGCAGCTTTTGATCTCCGTAGGGAATCGTCAGGCTAAAATCCATGGAATTCGTGTTACCGGGTGTTTTTATATATACACCTTATTTTACCACGTACGTGGTTTGGATGGTTTTTATATTTATAGTTTTGACTTAGTTTAGTTTCTTATTTAATTATTTAATTATATTTTTTATCATGTATTGCTATCCTAAAGTAAAATTTACTCTGTATACAGTTGTTTACTATTTCATATCAACAATTTAATAGGGTTTGTGGGTACTTAAAGTTTAGAATTTCAAATTTCTAATTCAGAAATAATCTATACGGGCTGTCTAAATGTTTACATGTACTAGCCTCTAGTACCTTTTTCCATCCGCTTTCTTTTAGCTCCCAGTAATGGGTCGCTAGTGCTGTTTTTTCGGCGTTATTTTATGGTCATAATATATTATTTAAAGATTTAGGAAGGCCGTAGCCACGTAGATATTCTTGTAATGAGGGCGTTGTTTGGCAAATATAATGAATTGGTAAACTATGCTTTCGGTTAGATATTTATTTTGTAGTGTACAAAGTGCACGAATTTTACAGTTAAATCAACACGTAAAATAGGAAAACGCAATAAAGTCACCTATTAATTTGACATAGTCTCGAAAGGGTATATCACCCCTATACAAAACAGAACAAAAGAAGAAGAAGAAGAAAAAGTAAGCTTGACCTCTGTTTGAGAGAAGCCCTACTATTGGCTAATGAAAACATTAACCCGTGGCAGGGAATAACAATCGATCTGTTTGGTTAACTAGCTAGGCTAAACACTACATGTATATATAAAAAAACCAATAACACGAAGTTCATGCATTTTCGTCTGACAATTATCTACGGGGGTGAAACGCGGAAGCCTCTGTGTAGTTTAATTGCTATAAATATATTTTCATAACTTACTACCTAGCTTTACTAATGTATTACACACTGTAAAAGTAAATACTGAAAATTGATACATAAAATACGATATCTACTTATTACATTTTATGTGGATACATGACATAAATTAACAATAATAATAATGTATATATATATATATATATATATATATATATATATATCAATCAATCAACAACAAAGCCAACAACAATATTAAAATAAAAAACTTAATTAATATTTTCCTTATTTCATCATACAAACAATATAGTTGTTGGTTCGGTTCTTCCCTAAGTCAGTTATGCTGAAGATCCGTGTAACAGTTAAACACGTGAACATTGATGATATTTATGTAAATAAAAATAAATACGTCCGTTAATGGGGCTACGCAATGTAGAAAATGTATGTAAGAGACCTAACTCTCTCATCACTTAGGAAGTGAGTCAAAATCAAGATAGCGTTTATACGCTGTCACTATCGCTAGAAAACAATAAAGCATAAATTGATATATATATATATATATATATATATATATATATATATAAACTTTAAAAGAGGCAAAATGTCTTCAAAATACCATGTGTTAGATGAAGATATTTTTTATTAAAATCATAATGAAGAATACAAACAATATTTTTTTCTTCTTCATCTTGACGTTTTTATCTAATATTTCGCTTCGTATAACAAGCCTCGTCCGAGCTTTAGATAAATAAAAGGTATTAACCTTATTTTTTTTCGTAATAATCCTTCCTGGTCTTGTAGAAGTCACGTCCGATGTTGTGATGACACAATGGTGTAAATATCTCTTTTAAATTGAACTTAAATCGTGCATGGTCGCTGGTAGGTATAAATTTTGCAAAGTTCATTTTTTAAGCATCTTTAGAATTTTAAATTTGAAGAAAGAGGCAAAATGCCTTAAAAAAACTATTGTTTTTATTTTTTATTTTGATTTTAATGAAAATATCTGCATCTAACACATGTTTTTTCGAAGGCATTTTGCTTCTTTTGTTAGTTTAAAATTCTAAAGATGTTCATAAAAATGAACTTTCCCAAATTTATATATATATATATATATATATATATATATATATATAAAGTATAAAGGAATACTCAATAAAGATATACTCAATAAAGAATAAAAGGGAAATACCAGTAGAGTGCTCAATTAAATTAAATTAAGAGCGTAATATTTTTATTTTTAAATACAGATTTTAATCAGACATGGACCAGTGGTTTCTGACAAGAAACGGGTTGAATTCCCGATTCACGTCGTCTTCAGCATAGTCTGAAATAGTAAATGATGGAATTTCTTCAAAAAACATCCAACTGTTATGAAACGCTGTGTACACCGAATTTTGAAATGGAGAGCCGACGAGAAACGCTTTGGACAGAAAAGCCGTTAAAAGATTCTATATTTAGAAGTAAAGCAAGAAAGAAAGAAAGAAAGAAAGAAAGAAAGGAGTGGAAAAGTAAAAAAATTAAATTTATAATAATAAAATATTACTTTTATATTTATATATATTATCTTCATATATATATATGTAGAAAAATAATTAATTAAGGTACGCAACTCTAATTAATTAAATAATCTAAAAAAAGGGGAGGTAACTATTTATCATTATATAAAATGTATATATATGTTTTTATGAATTACGATCATTTCAATTAATAATTCTCAATTCAAAGTAAAAACATAAACATAGACAAATATATAAATAAAAAATATAAATATAGATAAATATATAAATACATAAATAAAAAATCAATATATACATAAAAAATCAATCAATATATAATTAAAATATCAATATATAAATGAAAAATCAATATATAAATAAATCAATATATAGATAACAAATATAAATAAAAATTCTATATAAATAATAAAATATATATAAATAATAAAATATATATAAATAAAAAATCAATATATAAATAAAAAATCTCTATATAGAGAAAATATAAAAAAATATAAAAAAATAAAAAAATCAATATATAAATGAAAAATTCAATATATAAATATAATCATAATATGTAAATAAAGAATCAAAAGTCAAAATGTAAATAAAAATATAAATAAAAATATAAATATATAAAAATATAAAGATATAAAAATATAAATAAAAAAATAAAAAAATATATATAAAAAAATATAAAAAAATATATAAATATATAAATATAAATATATAATATATATAAAAATAATAAATAAATAAAAATAAAAATAAATGTAAATATAAAAATCGAAATATAAATAAATCAATATATAAATAAATAAAAATCATATAAAAAAACCTATAAAAATTCAAAAATCAAAATATAAATAAAAAATCAATATATAAAAAAATCAATATATAAAAAAATTCATATGTAAATAAGAATTCAAAATTCATATATAGATAAAAAATGTATATATATATATAAAAAAAAATATATATAGATAAAAAAATATATATACATATACATAAATAAAAAATCAATATATAAATATATATAAAAAGTAAATATATAACCATAAATAATCAATCAATATATATATAAATAAATAAATATATAAATAAAAAATAAAAAATAAATAAATATACACATACACATGTACACTTACACACATGCATACGCACACACTCACATACTTATATGCATATGCATACATATACATATATATATATATATATATATATATATATATACATTATATACACACTCACACACACACAAACACATGCATGTGTAAATAAAAAATTATCAATATATAAATATAAATAAAAAAATTAAAAGATCAATATATAAATAAAAATCAATATATAAAATTCATATATAAATAATAACTTAATAAATAAATAAAGATTTGAGAAATAAAAAATATATATATATGTAAGTACAGGTTGTGGAAGCAAAATGTACAATAAACATAAAGTAGTTCTTACTCAGAAGGTATTATGTCAATTGTTTTGAAACTTAGCATATATTAGTGGCATGATCATACCAAATACTATTATCTTTACCGTCTTAGAATGGTTGCCCATATAAATCTTCAGGAAAGCAAACGTCAAAGAATGTGTCATTTGCTGAATGCACTTGTCACACCAAAGAGGATTTCAAGAATAGTTGGAGTGTCCATAAAGACTGTTTTTAATGTAAACAATAGAATGATTATAAGCAAAACTATTACGAATAAGTCTGAAGTGGATGAATCAACAAACAACATACCAAAGCTTTTATGAAGCTCTCCAATCGAAAATCCTAAAAACCATAACCTAATCCATGAGAAAAATAGCAATTAAATTTGAGGTAGAAAAGAATTCCATTAGAAATGCAGTAAAATGTGATTTGAAGTTGAAATTTTACAACAGAACAGATCCATAAAGGAACACAGACTGAAAAGGTGGAATGAAAATTATTACCTGGTTCAAGAAAAAATCCTCCATTGTAACAATCTTCTAAGATGAAAACATCTTCACTGTCGGTGATGTTCTGTAAAAGTGTGGCAGGCCTGAAGAGCTATACTCGCGCCTCTCACTGAGAACCTTTAAATTGATATCACATAGATACGCCCAAAGTGGTCATACCATATACACACACACATTATATATATATATATATATATATATATATATATATATATATATATATATATATATAGAGAGAGAGAGAGAGAGAGAGAGAGAGAGACTGTACATTGCTTGCCCGTGGTAAACAATTCTCTCCTCCCGTCCTGCATTAATTGACTGCCCTTGATGACATATAATCTTGCTATTTACTAACTTTCCTTGTGCTGAATAAAACGTTATTAAGGTTTATATGTTTCGTGTCTTTTTTTTTATAAAACTGAAATATACCAGTTGTTGATTGGGTTGTGGACTTTCTTCTATCGTTTCAAAGCTGGCACAGATTGACAGTTTTTACCGCATAAGTTGCAGGCTGTTATCCATTGAAGGTTCACACATTTGTTTTTTGGAGATGACTGCAACTGTTAGTTGTAACACCTTCTGTGCTCAGGCATACTTTACTACAGTCCTTACGGACCCAATTACGGAGAATCGCAACCATTCTATTTGTCATTTCCGATGCTTCTTTCCTAACGACTCTCTTTTGTTCTTAATGCACCTTTTATATGCATGCATACACAGATTTACGTCCCATATCGATGTTGCTCTATTTACTGTTCAGGATTCCGCATGTTTCGGGATGTGTCTTTAGATACTACATGTATCATAGTTTCAGTTTATGGGGTAACCTTTTTCCTTCACAATGTTCTCCATAACGAAAATACTTTGGCATACGATCCTCACTCATTCGACATACATGGCCCCACCACATCTGTTGAACATACTTTCAATGCTGCAACAGCCACTCTGCTGAAGCACCTCCACATCATTTATATGCATCTGCAATCTCACGCATAGGATTCTACGAATATATTGATTATGAAAACGTTCTAACCTACAATAATACATACACACACACACACACACACACACACACATATATATATATATATATATATTAGATTTCTTGAATGTGAGATGATATATATAATTATTTCCACAATCAGACAACGCCGCAGCCCACAACCTATGAAAAGAAACAAACCGGAAGTCCTAGACTCGAGTTTCGCCCTCCTATGGGCTCATCAGTAGAACACATCCGAACTCAGGATTCGAAACCCGAGTCGCTTGCATGGTAAGCGAGTACTCTGCCACTGAGCTACCTCGCCACATACAAGAATGTCTATTAATTTACACAGTGTAAATTAATAGACATTCTTGTATGTGGCGAGGTAGCTCAGTGGCAGAGTACTCGCTTACCATGCAAGCGACTCGGGTTTCTACTGTGTTCTACTGATGAGCCCATAGGAGGGCGAAACTCGAGTCTAGGACTTCCGGTTTGTTTCTTTTCATAGGTTGTGGGCTGCGGCGTTGTCTGATTGTGGAAATAATTATATATATATATATATATATATATATGAAGGAGAGTTTACATTACTTACTTGACACTATCCTCGACTGTCCTCGGTCTGTATGTACAAGGTTTTGTCAGGATAAACTGATATGAGTATACTTTCACTACAAATAACCTTGACTAAATATTCAAAATAACATAATATTCGAAGCCCAATTAAGATCTTCTCAACACTGGCTTATACGGGGAATAATGCGCCTTTTCCTAAGTAATGTTACCTTAAGTAACAGCACTTTGCTGGATACTTTACCAGACTAGATAAATTATTGTCCAGGAACCCGGTAAGACCAAAAGAAAGATATACCAGAACATAGTTCACGGGCCAATTGAGGAGAGGAAAATAAATATCTTTTACTTCTTTACTAACTCAACGTTTGACAAGTAATAAAAACATTAATGGAATATTCGAATATCTATGTCTCTAATATAGAGATCAAGTGTAAGTCCCTCTTGATTTCTGAGAACTTCGACTGAAGTAAAATGAAACAATATATATATATATATATGCATATATATATATATATATATATATATATATATATATATATATATATATATATTTAGGCAGCAAGTCATTATCTAAGCAAGCGTTGTTGAACATCACGGAACTTTCGCGTTTGTATATTTTCCTCGTGAGGTTCTCAAACCGTCGAGCCATCTTTCTGGTTTCAGGTGGCAATCCGTATAGTACTTCGCCGATAGTTTTTAATTCGGCCATTTTCTCAAGCGCTTTCGACTTTCGTAGTCGTCTTCAGGATTAGGGTTTTGTTTGTAGCGATAACTATAAAACACTAACTCCAGTCTTCTTATTTAAATTAAAAAACAAAAAATAATGTACACTACATTATCTACATTGCAGTTTCCTTTAAGCGGGCAGTTGCTTTAAATACGACAATTGCATTTTTTTCTCCTTGTCCTTACTCTTGTTAGTTGTTGTTTCCAAAATCTTTTTATTGTGAGAAGTAATTATGTTGTCCATGTTTTTTGTACACGAGTAACTAATTTTTACCGTTTTACGGTTGAATATTTTATATAACGGGTTACTTTTGGTGAAATGCTTGTCCAATAAATTCAAGAATGTTCTACCAATATTAATATTGGATAGTTGACAGAATGGGGGGTTGAACCAGATAATTCTCCGTCCTCTGTTCCTAGGTTTGCTTTTATTTGTATCTTCAACATATCTTAATTTTTCCTTAAAACCACTGTTTCATAATGCATTATCGAATGTATGTTTACTTGCGTTAAAAATATATATATTGGATGATAGTTTGTTAATTCTGGTATTTATTGTTTTTTGTAATATGTTTAATAATGCATTTTGGGTGATTAGAAATTGTAGAAAGCGAAAAAAAATTGTAGAAAGTATTCTATCCATACTGCCCCTACGCTAAAGCTTTTGTCGCTTTCTACAATTTTTCCTATTCTTTGCACATCTTTTCAACGGAAAATTACCACCCGGACAAACTACATATCTTTTTTACGGAACCTTTCTTTCACTACATTTTTAAAAATAATATTTTAAAAATATTTGAACTTTGGATTTTTCGAAAGCTAACTTATCTATCTGTATTTCTCCTCTGATGATAAGATCTCGATCTTTGAAAAGCCTTGGCTTAAGGAAAGAATAATAAACACTAGTTTATTACTGAATACACCTTGCATTGAACAATGGAAATTTGAAATAAATTTGGACAATCGTCGCATGTTTATCAGTCTTTTTTCTTCTATCTCTACAATTGCTCTATCTCGTATATTGAGCTAAACCTCTTCACTATAGGTTCCATCTACTAAAATTTTTACTTTTGGCTTATATTTGATCATATATATATATATATATATATATATATATATATATATATATATATATATATATATATATATATATATATATATATATATATATTATGCATGTATATATATATATATAGATATATATATCTTTAAGAAATTCAAGTCGAGCACTCTCGGTGATGTTAAAAATAGACTGTCATCAGCTTTTAAAGCAAAGTTTATGATACGTTCGGCGAACACTCTCGACTAGTCTTCTATCTGTGCCCGCTTCTATGTACATATATATTTTAATTTTCCTTTATCATGTGATAGTTTCTGGGGGACTATAAGATATAGCGACTTCTGGCATATTCTAAGCTTACTTTGTGAACCGGGTGCGCGCCTCCCAAATTCGCGTCTGAAATTGTTACTTTTCTTGCACTGATGAGAGCAATCCGCTTGAAACTCTAGCCTTTGTAAGTATAAATAATTATATATACACACGAGGGGCGTTCAATAAGTTATGCTTGATTTCTGAAGTTACAACGTGGTTGGTGGACCAACCTGGGGTGTTCTACAAAAACGGTGTCGAGAGCTGCATCAAACGATAGGAGAAATGCATAACTCTGGGTGGTTCCTATGTAGATAAGTTTCTGTGCCAAGTTTCATTAATCTACTTCTATGGGAAATATATCAGGGGCATTATGTGATTCCGTGTCACTTTACTTTACTTTATTTTATTATTGCTCTGTTTACTACATTGAGCTCTTATACTGGGATTACTTTCTGGAATTTATTTCACTCTTTCACACACACACACACACCCACCCACCCACACACACACACATATATATATATATATATATATATGTATGTATCTGCTGATTCGCCATCATATAAGATGTAAAATATATATATATATATATATATATATATATATATATATATATATTGACTGAAGTATCCATCTATGCCGGGTTTCTCAACTTTTTAAAAATCTTATAGCCAAGAGGAAATATTAAGAACACCTATCAGATATTTTTCATCCATGTTTTATACAAATATAATTTTCACGTTCGACATAATTATCAATATCGGCTAGAAAATAACAAGATCGGAAAAAAAAAACAACTAAAAATTTTTTTTATTGGGAGATTCGAACCCGTGAATAAAAATAAAAATATTGGAACTAAAGTCTTACTCTTATCCACAAGGCCACCTACCAAACGGACTTTTCTCTTTACCCTAAATAAATGATTTTGGCGTATGGATATTTTTACCTCTCCGCATAAATCTATAATAGTTCGATTATCTAAAATAAAGAAAGAAAGATAAAGAAAAAACCTTGTTAAATTAAAAATATATTATTAATAATGTTTTACACCGTTTCAACAAAAAAAGGATAAATGTATTGTTTACAAAGTAAACAATAAGTCCAATAATTTTACGTGGAAAGTAGGTGTTAAAATATCGGAACATTTGCTTCTCATATGGTTTTAACGTACTTTTAATTTACAAAAGGTTAAAGAACTTCGGACATAGATAAGGGAAGGGGATCAATGATATTGATTCCAAATCTGCGGTTATTTCTGCTCTTAGATCGACCGTTTAACTGTGATGCCGCGACACACATATACAAATAACGAACAAGGTTGCTTTGTATATATATACATAATTATTTATAAATAAATATTATTTTCAAAATAAATCCATATACACATGCGTTTCATGCCAACCCTGCAGTCGTCAGTATAAGAGGAGACAATCCCTACCGGGCACACGGTTCGAACTCCGATACTAAAATCATGTTTGACTATGAGAGAAGGTGAGAGGGGGGATACTTTGTTGGCTGTTGATGAATTACATATATTCCGCCTGCCTTCTCTATTTATGTTTTTACTAGTGTAAGTATAAACTGACTCAATCGACTACATGTATTTTGATTTTTTCTTTCATTGCTCAAGACTAGTTGATATTATAGTCCACCATTTTATTCCACCACTGAAAGTAAGAAATATGCATTTAATCTTTTTCAAAGCGTATTAGTCCAATGTAAACGTGTCAACGAAACTAACTCGGCTTGCCGAGCATATAACCTTAGCGGATATAAATTCAATAATGAAATGTAAAAACATCAATTCTAACATGTTTATAGAAATTGTTTCTGACCATTTGTTTACAACACTATTTTAAAGTGAACGGTAGGCTCGAGAGCTCCAAATACATTCAGCCTTCGCCATTTTTAGCTTCCGCCATATTTAAATTTTCGCTTTCTTTTTGTAAACGACATCAAAAGTGCTGCTGTTTCGTATATATTTTCTCTATATTATTCCCGGGCTTTTGGCTGTCATGCTGTGGAGTCAACCTCATTTCTGATGCAGAATTTCCAGTGTAATATTTATGTCTCTCGCTCTTATTTTTTTCCCTTTCCTTTTCTCGCAGTTCGTCTCCTGCAGGCGACGTCATTGTGCTGCGTTCATAGATCGATGCTGAATTGGTGCCCCCTTTACACACGGATGCATCTGCGCCGAATGAAAACCGTATAAGAATGAAGGTCATGTTACTGAAATGTAAGAAAAATAAAAAAATAAAAAAGGAAAAGAAATCGAATAAAATAAAATAAAATATGTGTACGAGAGAACAGGAAAGTTATACGTATATAAAAATGTACGCATCGGTGAAAGGAATAAACAAGTTGCAAATTTCTTATAATTTTTATGTACAAACAAGTTGATAAATAAACAGTAATATAAAGGATTCGCGCATGCGTGAATTGCAATAAATACTGGCAAAAAATGGACGAGGAAAATGGTGTCGGATGAGAAACGCCAAGTGGTTAAAAATGGCGGGTATGGACATGGAGTTATATATAAAAAACGGAAAGTATAAACAAAATGTAAACATACAGTAATAACATAGATGAATAGATTCTATTAAAATAGAATGAGAAAAGGTGAGACAAAGAAGAGAATGCAATAAGATGATGTAGACAGGGTAAGAAAATATGTAGAAATAAAGGATCTGAGCGAAGGTAAAAAATGATATAGAAATAATCTGAACGAAAAAAGAGAATGGAAATAACAATAAGAAGAAAATAAAGAAATAAGATAATGAAATAATGGGAGAAGGGAAAAATAGAATAAAAATACAAAACGTAATCATAAAAAAGAACGCCAAATAAACAAAAACAAAACTAGATAGCCCTAAAGGAAGGTTATGTACATCAATATATATTTTAACGATCCAAAAATAACAGAATAATGGCCGATCGTGTCCTGCTAAGCACCAGGGTTTGTATTGGTTATTCAAGGCCGCGTTTGTGAGGTTCGCTGATGCTGTGGGGTATTGATGGCGATAAGTGATACATGTGATGGGGGATGCTGATACAAGGTCTCTCTGATTTAACTAAAACCAGTCATGTGACTAACTGGACAAAATAGATAAATGAAACGCAACGATTATCAAAGTATAAAAACCAAGAACGGATATATTTCAGATACGTCTATTTAATTTGCGCGTTCAATAAAGTAAACACTATTTTAAACTTGATCCCCACAGACAGGCAATACATCTGAGAGGCATGCGTGGAAATTGGTGGAATTAAATCCAGCAGAATGCTCTATTATTAAAATGCAATATAACAACACTAGAACATTTTAATAAGAGCATGATATTTATTTATATTTAGTGTTACAGAAGGTCAAGTATCAACATGATACCGTCGGTTAAAAGAAAAAAATAAACAGATAAACAAAATAACGCGTTCGTTTATCGCAGCGCAGCATCCCCCACTGTTTCTAAACATGACTTGGCAACAATGGCTGAGGATAGTTGGCGAGGCTTGAACACTCGTTGACTTGAAACCGACAGTATCATGTTGTTTTAACTTTACCTTCTGTAACACTATGTTTATATATAAACATACTATATAGCGATTATCTTATATGAATATGAATATTAGTTCGAACACTGGCAAAGGATAAGTGTAGACATGCGTGGATGAATCTAAAATGTATATGCCTGTATATTCCTGTGTATATTTTTTTTTCCTTTTGTCTTTGCAATACATCCTGTATCAGCGGGATTTTATTTCAAGATATATCGTGTATTTTATCCTCATATATATATATATATATATATATATATATATATATATATATATATATATATATATATATATATATATATAGTAATCCAGGTAGGGTAAAAATCCACAGGGTAGAAATCCAAAGGGAATCAAACCAGGCTTATAAAGGAGTGCTCAATAAAAATATAGAGCTGTATTGTGAATGCTTTTATTCAAACATGTACAAGGTCTGCTACACTGGCATGTCGCTGTTATCGATCTACAGCTATCAAGAGCTGAGGTCTCATCAGGCAGAAAGTTTTTTGTGATCCACCCGGTCGCTGAATTCAGCCTGATGAGACCTCAGCTTTTGATAGCTGTAGATCGATAACAGCGACATGCCAGTGTAGCAGACCTTGTACATGTTTGAATAAAAGCATTCACTACATATATATATATATATATATATATATATATATATATATATATATATATATATATATATATATATATATATATATATGCCCCGCCACACAAAATATAGCTTGTAAAACCTACCGGAAAATTCATGTCAAGTGTTTAGAGTAATTAAGAAAGTAAATAGCATGACATACACACCACCGCCTTTAATCCATTTCGATAATGAAATGTTTTCTTACTGCTTTCTATACCGATTCATAATTTTTCCTTTTTGCAACAGCCGATCTAGACGTTATTTTATATGAATATGAATATAATCGCGAATATTCGTGAAGCATAATTGTAGATATTCGTGGATGCATCTAAAAACGCCTATTCACACTTGATACTTCTGCAGATTACAGACTGGTACAGATGAACAATGCTACTGGTAGAAATACTACTACTACTACTACTACTACTACTACTACTACTACTACTACTAATACTACTAATACTAATACTAATAATACTACTACTACTTATAATAAACTAAGCAAATACACGGAACTTTCCAGAGAATTTAAAGAGATATAGAGCATGAAGGAAGTCAATAATCGTAGGAGCATGAAGAACAGTTCCTCAAAACTCGAAAAAGGACTATGAGAAATTGGAATCAACGGGATCACTAAAACCATACAACGGACGGCAATGATGAAAACAGCTGCAATCTTAAGGAAAATCCTCGAATGCAGAAAAAAACGCATAAGCTACGAATGGTAACCAGTCACATAGAAATTATAATAGCAAGAAAACAAAACCACAGGAAGAACACTACCACACGAACCAAGGAACAAAAACTGCAAAAAACTATCATAAGCTGCTCCAACCCCTTGATTGCACCAACCGCGGCTGACACTATACAAAATAGTCGTGAAGTGTCAAGGAGGATGGGAAGTCCGAGGAAGAAGAGCACTAACTAGACATCCACTGAAAGAGTGCGGAGAGTGCTGCGACTTTAGGGAGGCTTATTTCCACCCAAATCCCAGAGGAAGAAAACAAAACCACAGAAATAACATCACCACATGAAAGGAACTTCATAAACTGTCCTCTCATAAAAAGTAATGGTATCACTTGAAACTTGGGGAGACTTGTTGACAATTAACACCATTGGTTATTATCAGTGAGAAGCCTATTATGATAACCTGTGTTAGAATTAATGAGAACAAATAATAAAAATCCAGACTTTCGCTGGAAGAATTCGGGAGGTACTGGGATCTTGGTGAGGCTTATTGCCACCTAAATCCCAGTGAAGATCAATGGTGGTTACCAGTGAATAATCAATGGTAAGCGGCTGTTGCAATAACGCAGTCATTTGCAAAGATTATAGTATGGGGTGGAGAGTACTGGAAATCTTAGAAAACTGGTTGTCAGCTAGACTCCAGGGAATATCACCGGTTATTATCAGTGAGTTATCTCTGATGATGACCTGTGTGAGAACTCCTAGTGAGTACAAATAATAATAATAATAATAATAATAATAATGATAATAAAATTCACGACCCTACTGTAAAGGCTAGCGCAGAAACGGAGAGGATGTATCCACAAAAACAGACTTTCAAGAGTGAATGACCGAAGGAAGGACAACACTAATACAAAAAGATTCTAAAAATGGGAACAGCCCAATCAACTACAGGCCAATAACCTGTTTTTACCAACAATGTGAAAAATCCTAACGGCACTACTGAGAGAACAACTCTACCAATCCGTGAACAAACGTGGACTGCGCCCCGAGGAACAAAAAGAATGCCGGCAAGAGAAAAGAAGAACACATGATCTTCTATACATAGATCAAAAGATAATAAAGAATGGAAAAAAGTAGAAAAAAGAACATATCCATGGCATGGATTGACTACAAGAAAACTTACGACAGAATCCCTCAAACATGGATAATTGATTGCTTAAAAATATACAAGAAACTCGACAGGATTATTAATCTTATTTATAAATCAATGGAAACATGGAAACTAGAACTGACAGCTGGAGGTCAACACTTGACTGAGATAAAAATACAAAGAGGAATTTTCCAAGGAGACTCCCTATCATCACTACTGTTTATTATAGCAATGATGCCACCCAACTACCTATTCAGGAAATGTGATTCTGGATACAAGTTTACAAACACAGAACAAAGAATAAACCATCTCATGTACATGGATGACCTGAAACTATTTGCTAAAAGCAAAAAAACAAAAAACTGGAAAAGCTGATAAACACAACCAGAATCATCGGCCACGACATTCAAATAGAATTCGGAATGGAAAAGTGGGCACTGCTGGAGATTAAAAGGGGGAAACTGAAGACGACAGAGGGCATAGAACTGCCCAACTAAAAAGAGATAAGAACGCTAGGCGGACAGAAGAGCTCTAAATATTTGGAAGTTCTGGAAGTAGACACTATTAAATCCACAGAAATGAAAGAGAAGATTAAGAAAATAATATTTGCCAATAACAAGAAAACTCTTAGAAACGAAATTATATAGCATAAACCTAGTACAAGGAATAAACACCTGTTCAGTATCATTAATGCGATACTCTGGACCATTCATAGACTGGACTAAAGAAGCACTCAGGCACCTTATCCAGAGGACTAGAAAATTAATGATCATGCGCAACGCACTACACCCAAAATACGATGCGGACAGTCTCTATATGAAATGAAACGACGGGGGAAGAAGACTGGTAAGTATAGAAGACAGTGGGGAAGGCACAAAAAAGAGCTGGAGAAATACATAATCAAGAACACGGAAAGGCTAATCACCGCAGCAAGAGACACTGTCATAACGAACAACTCGGGAAGCACCAAAACTAGAAACGCAAAGACAAGAAAAGAAAAGTGGTAAGAAAACTAACTATATGGACAAAAACTAACTATATGGACGCTTCATAAGACTGACAAGAGAAGAAACCAACGAAAAAGACACTTGGACAGAGTAACGGAATCTTTACAGACGGTTGCACAGATTAAGACAAACGACATCAAAGGTAAAATAGATAAAACTCATGAAAACAGTAAATAATATAATTAGTAAATTACAAGCATGATTGTGTGGAGAAAACAGTACACTGGGAATTGTGCAAACATATTGTATTTCGAACACGCAGACAAATAGTACAAATATAAATCAGAGACAATACTGGAAAACAAACAACACAACACCCTCTGGGATATGGATGTACAAAAAGATAGTCATACAAGTAAGTAAATCGGATTTCATAATAATCGTCAAGAAGAAAACATATTGCCAAATCGTTAACTTTATCGTTTTAGCAGACTACAGACAGAAACACGAAGCAAATACACGGAACTTGCCAAAGAACTGACAGGAATATTGAGCATGAAGAAAGTCAATATAATACCAATAATCGTAGGAGTACTAGGAACAGTACCAACAAACCTGGAGGAAAGACTAGGAGAAATTGGAATCAAAGAGATCACTGAGACCATACAACGGACGGTAATGATGAAAACAGCTGCACTCTTAAGGAAAATCCTCAAATGAGGAAACCAACCCGCATAAGCTACGAATGGTAACCAGTCACATAGAAGTTATAATAGGAAGACAACACAACCACATGAAGAACACTACCGCACGAACCAAGGAATAAAAACTGTAAGAAATATCATAAGCGCCCCCCCCCTCCCCCCCTCCCCCCCCCAAAAAAAAATGATGGCACCGGCCTCGACTGACACCACACAAAATAGTTGTAGGCACTAACCGGATACTTTATTGAAATATGAACATGAAAATCCTATGGGAGTACAAGCAAGGAGGCGGACGTGATGATAGTCAACAAATAGGAAAAAAATGACAAATCGTAGATTTCGATGTCCTAGCATTTCACTCACATCCCGGTCGTTGCCAGTTAAAAAATCAATGGTAAACGGCCATTTCAATTACGCAAAATGATTTGCATCGGTTATTGAATAAAGCGGAAAGTGTTGGAATTCTGGGTCACTAAGTTTTAGAAAACTACTATCACTAATCATGACTTGCGTAAAAACACGAGTAAACAATAACAATATACACACATATTACGTACTGTACGAGCATCCTGTTTCTATCTACAATACGTATATGTTACATAGCACACCCCAAAACAGACATTTGTTAAGTTATCAATGATGAAATAATCACTACGAAAGTCTATTAAGCGCTTCTCAAAATATGAAAGCAATACGAAAGTTTCTGAAATTTCATCAAATCATATGAAAGTTGATGAAGCGTTTTAAAAATTCTTTAACACATTTCCTTAGGGCGTTTTTAAGCCTTTAAACTGCCAGTCCTATTACACATTACTTTTTAAACACTTCTCGTTATTAAAACATTTTTCTTTTTAAACATAGATTTAAAAAATTCTTTTCTCATTAAACCTTGTTCGTTACATTAACCATTTTTCTTTACATTAAACATTTTACTTTAAAACATAGTTCTTTTCAACATATCAAATTAAGCGTGGTGCACTTTTTTCTTTCTGTTTTAAACTCTTTCAGTTTTAAGTCTTTCGAAGTCTAACAGATTAGGAAAAAATATGATGCACAAAAAGTAACCTTACACTTTCTTTCGTCGTCTGGTTGTGATCGGCGTTGGTGCCGCAGTTTCCATTGCGTATCTCTGGCCGTGATCTATGCTGGTGATATTTGATCTGGGGATACAACTTTATCGACAGGCAGAAGACAAACGCGGAGACAATTTTTCCTGAGAGAGAGATTCAAGTCTTTTATTCTGGATTTCATTGAGGAAGGATTCTTTCCATACATTCACTCGATTCTCATTCATCCTTCTCGCTAGGTGAAGCGACTATGCACGGGGATTTCTGCTGGATCTCGAAGAGATCCAGCCATTACGACGCACGTCTACATTGTAAACCCTGCGATCTCATTTCCAAAGCCCTTCTCTTTCATTTGAGGACCCACAGAGAGGTCGACCGTCCGGCTCGCTTTCAAACCCGTAACTATTTTAAAAACCTTAGTTTCTCACGAAGAATGGGTGACGTCACAGTCCTTTATCCTGTCATACAAATCATAACTAGAACTGGCCTGACCTTTATTGAACTTCAACTTTTGAAGTCGGCCAAGTTTCACCAGTTGTTATGACTTCTTGGGATTATTCATTCTGAGAACAAATTTATTTGTCCCAAAATGGATGTTCTTTCAACCTGTACTTAACTCGGACAGAGTTCACCCCTTTCACAATCAAAACTAGTGGACCTACACGCTTTTAGGCATACAGGGCCCCTCATAATGTAACATATACATATTTCTACGGGTGCTTAGTCTGTTTTTCCTTGTATATATACGCGTGTCTGCGTGTATGGAATTGTGCAGAGGAACTATCCTGGCGATATTTATAACCGTATGTTTAATATTTACCCATCATTTTGCCAAAACTCTGATCAAATTACGTAAGTCAAGATATATGCAACAAGAGGAAGCGTATATTTAGTAGTTGTTTTTATTTAAAAATATTTCACTGTCAACAAACTTTTATGATCTTCAGAAGGAACTTCAAATACAATATATGAAAAAACTATATATTTTACGTTCTGGTGAAAGTTTACGATACAAAGCTGAATTTCACTTTCGGGTTGGGGAGCATGGTAAGAATGATTTTCTAAATAATAACGTTATTATCTCTTTACTCTATCGTCATTTCCATGGAAGGTGTCCGACTGAGCTCCAATCTTTGGTTCATTCTTGTGAGACATTCTCAGAAAGAACTCGTCTTCTACCACAACGGAAAAATTATTTTTCACACTCCATTTGCCTATCGTCAGGCGGAATTTTCATCGACAAAGCTTCTTTGCAAGGATTTCCCACTTGTGAAACACACTATCGCAGGACTGCTTCCTTGTTGATTACAACTTGATTGTCTTCAGATCCAATGTCAACAAATTCTTGTCATAAACGGCGTCATATTAATCAAACAGTGTTCATAGCATTGATAAATTTCAGCACTCTCATAGTGTTCGTCATCTTTCGGCTAGCAATAAATACCGTCTCATTAACCCTTACCATCGAGTGGCGTATGGCCTTGATAAGCGGTGACTCCAATTGTATAAAAAAAATCTATATGCGTTTTTATTTGCCCTAAATGTAATTAGTTGGCTTATTGAAAATCTCTCGCGACCCTTATTGTAATGAGGAAATTTACAACCATGGCGATGCGAAGAATGTACGAGATTCTATTAACATATATATTTATTTATATAATCCACAAAGTTGAGATATTAGCTAGCGGACGTGCGTAAATTACTTTTATACACACCGAAAGAGTCCAAATAAAAATGTATTTGGATAAGAACAAGTTAGTAAGCTTACACTCCACAAATATGTACATTTTGAGGTTACTGTTTTCTCATTACATCAAATCACACGCGTGTGTCTGCGGACACGTATGTAACAAGGTCATCATAGTGGGTGTTTACAATGGCATATTAAAGTAACTTTCCACCCTTTAGGCCCTTTGCTTTTTAAATCGCATAAATACTTTCGCGTTTGTAATAGTTTCTTTCAGTATTTTGCACTATTACATCTTTGCTTTTAATGAATAATCGATAAAAGGTGAAATTTGGAGAGGTAAACAATCAAAAGAATATATTTGAATTTCGCGGGGAATGTTATGAGACTGAGTGAAGATATCCCAGTACGAATTTCCCTAAGAGAAGCTCTAAACTTCCACTGATATGAAGAGAGAACGACCAACACTTATGTGGATGACGTCATTTAAAATCTGATCTGTGGTGGCTTTCCTAGCAACACTAAACATCGTGAGCAAATGAAAGATACACTAGTAAGAATTACAGGAGACAGAACATTCGGTGATATACAGTGAAGACACTCATGTAATAGTAAATCATGAAAGAAGAAAATAATTCTGCTAGCTGCTTGTTATTATGATAAATTAAAACTAAGAAAATCGAATCAGATATGAGGGAAAAATTGTTTTAGTTGGAGAAAACGATTGAGAGAAAAAAAAAACACAATATAAGACCCTGTAAATCTATCAACGTTATGGTGAATTTCAATCATTAAAGACCTCCAACCGTTTTCTCTAACTAAAAAAATTTTCCTCTCATATCTGATTCGATTTTCTTAGTTTTTAATTTATCATTCTGACGCGTCCTCTTAAAGAGTCAGACGATAAGGCCTTAAGGAACATTTTAGCAATTTTCTTTTTTTTCCACCCACCCGTTTTATTGATTAAAAGAATTAAATTAATCCCACGGTTTTGTTGAACAGCGTTCACCCTGACTCTACGCTATCATCTCAACATAGGACTCTTTACTTTTTGGCCTTTATTTTGTTTTATTTTATGTAAAATTTTCAAAGTTAAATGTTGCCAACAATATTTACAATTACATTATCCTCTGATGAAAAGAGTTTAAGAGATTAAGGATATGAAGCTCCTTGCTCTGAACTTTTGATATTCCAATAAATATTGTATCTTTACAATTTTTAATTCTCACTTTTCATCTCTGGAATATAAATATAAATATATATATATATATATTTATATATATAAATATATATATATATATATAATATATATATATATATATATATATATATATATATATATATATATATATATATATATATATTGATTTATTAATTTTACATACACACAAAATAAGAATAAAAATAGAAAATAGGGGCAGTATTTTACTCCTGCAAATATTACTATTGTTACATTTTTTTAAAAATCGGAGTCATCTAGATTTTTACACCTTTGTATGAAAATCAATGAAATTATATACATCCTACATTTGGACAACTTATTCCTAGCAGCTGTGTTCCAAATTTATAATCCGGTTGATTAGTTTAGGAGCGATAGTAGATTATTTAAGAAGAACATAATTCTGTTGTCTGCTTCTTTCTATTTATATATTGATTTCTTTTAAATACACATAGTATTAGAACAAACAGAGAAATATAGTGACAGTATTTGACCCCAGTACTGAATGTTTCATGTGACATGCGTAGATCTCTTACTTCCGCGTATAATCCAGGAAGAAAGGGAGATAATAAATTTTCTCATTAATATCAGTCCTTGCCTTTTAAGATTTTGAATTAATAGCATTGGAGATTTCTTAATCCCATTATCTCTTCTGGTTTACTTTTTATTCATTTATTTTACATTGTTTTCCTCCTGTTACCTAAAACTAAATATAATTTTTGATATCACAGAAAAATATATAAGCACCTCCATTCCTATCAGAAACAAATGAAGATCTAGAAAAAAGAATAATCATTGAGTTTAAGCGTTTTGAAATGTTTTGTGGAATGTTATATTAAAAAGTTTATTTCTTTTTATTTCATTTATTCGATAAATATTTTAAAATTAATAATTGTAAATTGACTTATAAGAAGAAGAATCGATAATCATTTTGAAGCCTTTAAACTCATTTCTGACGAGAATGAAAGCTAAACTGTAAGTGCATGATGGTTGCTGAAATTTTTTTTTTTAAGTTGACTTTCTGGAAAGTTAAATTCATTTTATTGACTTATCATTTGTTTATTAATTTGATTGCATATAATTGTTTAAAATGAATTTTAATTTTAAACAATATCGTAGGAACGTAAAGAACCACGAGATGTGGTATCAGTTAAAAAAAAAATATCCAAATTAAACAATATCCACACTTCATGAACTTCTCAGTATTCTCGCAGACAAAACTGATTCCCTGCTGACTACAACATTGTTGTATGCAAGTCTAATGTCAACAAATACCTGTCGAGTTGACATGATGGAGAGATAAAGGAAAGTAGTAGCCTCAATGGTACCCACTCAAAGCTTTCCATAATGATTTCATTCTTCGCCACCACTGACTTCTCACAGCCTGGACTTTCCTCTAGCGCTAACAGTAGCCATGGCTACTACTTTCCTTTATCTCTCCATCATGTCAACCCTAAATTTCGATGTACTTGCATGACATTTTACTTAAAATTATCATCCTAAGGAAGTCTTACAATAAAGACGAAACGTTGATGAATATATAAAAAATATCTCTTGAGATTTTCCTTTTTAATTTCCCATATATATATATGGGAAATTAAATATATATATATATATATATATATATATATATATATATATGAGTAAAATATTTTCACTGTTTGAATGCATTTAAATTTGTAATTTTTAAAACGGTAAAAAGACCAATTTAATACAGATGTTTTTGAAAATAAAATATTATTTATTTTAAATTCAAATGTTCGATTCATAAAAGAATCTTCATTACGAAGATACATACAATATTTTTTCTTTCTTTTTTTTTAAGCGACATGTTGCCAGTCTTGAACAATATATATATATATATATATATATATATATATATATATATATATATATATATATATATATATATATGAATTACTTAAAAGACAAAAAAATCCATAATATATAAGCGAGATTTTGAGTTTACTGAACGGCAAAAATTGACAAAAAATGGCAGACAGACCGACTTACAACACGACAGACAAAGAGATAAACAGATAGATGTACATTTTAGGACATCCTATCGAATGGGGTGGTCGGGATAATGTCTTGGTAAGCTCCGAATGACCGGCATATTAATAACAATATCTTGCCAACTACTGTGACGGCATTGTTAGTAATGTCTGCCATCTGAAATATTCTGGCCGTAACACCGGCGGGCCCGGTTCCATCACAGCTGGCCACGACAACATTCACATGATATGTTTCTGCCAACTGAATCAGATTATCTTGCTGATTGCTACAGAATAAACGCTCCAGTCAACCATATTCAAACGTTATACCCTTCGGTTGCTATTATTCTCCATGTTGAACGATGACGCTAGGTCTTGGCTTTGCTTGTCTTTCCCCTCTCTTTAATTTGTGACGAGATTCCCTCCCTCACCTTCAATACGAGGTTTCATTTGATTGTTATCTTCTTATTTTGGCGCGCCTTTTCCTCACCTTTTTTATTACATTTTATGTTAGATGCGCATTTTAATTCTTCATTCTCTCTTGTTTTCCTCTTCTTTTTCTACTTATTTAACGTTATTTGTTTTCTATTTGTTTTCGTTCTGCTTTGATTCTGATATTTTCCCCTCAACATGAGGTTTCATCAAATGCAATTGCTATCGTCCTATTTTCGCGCGCTTCATCCTCACTTTTTTCGTACGTTTTTTTAAATATTCATCGTGGATGCGCATATTTATTCTCTTTTTTCGTGTTCTCTTTATTTCTATATATTAAAGAAATGTATTTTTCTATTTGTCTTCTACTTGCTTTTATTCTTATATTCTCCCTTTCCTTCATTAATCTCTAGCTCTTAATGTTATATTACGCCTTACGTATTGACGTATAGATCTTTTATACTCCGTATTACCGCCCTCATTGTCGCCATTATCGCCGCAGTCCTCAGTGTGAACCCAGACTGATTTTCGTTTGTTGATAAAACTCACCTCGGCACTGGTTATTTAGTTTATAAAAGGGTTATTTTATTTAAAGACAGAAAACATCAGGGAGACAACTTGTATGCGCGCGTGTGTGTTTATGTCTGTGAGTGTGGTAGAGAGAGATACAGATTGCTGTCTCTTTATACCTGACTAATCTTCCCTTCCTGCCCTCAAATAGGGGACAGCATGCAAACGCGTCTTTTCTCGTTGAAGTCTCGCCAGCTAAGAGTAAGTAAGAAGGCTTCGCCAGAAATGCGTAGTTTTCATAACTTCCCTCTTATGTTTACCTCAGACCCTTTACCTCTAAACCTCTCTACTAAAAATAGACCACTACTATGTAACATATTTTTATATTTCTTTTGTTCATTCTTTTTATTCGTTATTGTTTACATGTTTTCATTCTTTCTGTTTTCTATCGTCTTTTCTTTTCACAATTACCGTCGTCATCTTCTTTTTGTTTGTTTGTTTTAGTTTTTCCTCTTGTTGGTTATTTATGTTTAATAATTATATTCGTCTTTCCCTCCTAGTTTATTTTCTTTATTATTTATCGTTTCATCTTTCCTTGATTCTTTATTTATGTTTTTATCAATATTTTACTTTTTCACGGACTTTCGTAATTTCCATTTTTCTTTTTTCTTTCTTCTTTCTATTTCTTCATTTCTATATTTCTCTCATCTTTTATTTCTCAACTTCCGTCATCTTTTATTTTTGTTGTTTGTATGTTTCTTTCTTTTTCATTATTATTTCTCTCATCTTTTATTTCTCAACTTTCGTCATTTCTTATTCTTGCTGTTTGTATGTTTCTTTGTTTTTCCTTCCTTCTTTATCACATTTTAATGCCAATCTCTAAACTTAATCACAACATATATCTCAATTCATGAAAAACCGTTCAATAAAATAAGAGGCGAAATGTTGACTCTTCCAACATAACTTTTATGTTGTGGTTTATGTTTTTTTAAATTCTGTCTTCGTTTATTTCTTATTCCTCTTTATTTTTCTAATATTCTGTTGAGTTGACATAATTGTGACCTAAAATCGCACACACACGTATATATATATATATATATATATATATATTATAACTCAGTAGAATATGACGTTTATGACATAATAAATATTATCTAATCATGCTTAAAGATTTAAATATAACAAATATTTATGTGTACATATGTTTCAAAGATTTTTAATCATTAATTAAAAAAAGGGATATTTTAATATTTCAGAAATATATGTACACATAAATATTTGTTGATTTTGAATATTTTGAACATGATTACATGATATTGATAATCTCATAAATTATTTATTCTACTGGGTTATAATATATGAGCTCTATATGATTTAAAGTATTAATCATTGAGCTAAATTACACTGGCAGTATTAAATAGTATCTTAAAGATTTTGAATGCTTCATTCTCTTTCTCTCTCTTTCTTTATATATATATATATATATATATATATATATATATATATATATATATATATATATATATATATATATATGTATGATGAGGTAATATATTTTTGTTTCCCTAAGACACAACTAACGTTAAAACATTTGACATTCTTTAACACCCATATATATATATATATATATATATATATATATATATATATATATATATATATATATATATATATATATATATATATATACTTATCTAAGATGCTTGGATGAGTATCGTTTATTTTTTATCTCTATCTCACAGCGGCAAGATGTGACACAAGGTCAAGAAATGGGGTTGAAAAGCCAGCGCCCTTGAGAAAGAGCACTATGACCTACAAAAATGCCTGGGCAGCCTCGTCGGCTTTCCCCGTTAGGGGCACCTCAGGCGATTAGCAATAAACTAACCCCTTCTCAAAGGGTGAGAAGGCAAAGCCTGGGAGGATGGACCTACAGGGCAGCACCTCAGACCGGCAGAATCAAGGCCGAAAGGCTAAAACAATACAGGTCTAAGGGTTGTAGCATCCATCGGAACAGATACTACACTTTGATTCTACGGATGTTTCATTACTTTCTTTCTTTACTTCTTTCTTTCCTTCCCCTTTTTCACCCTTTCAGTTGATTACGCATTCTTTCTTTATGTTTTGTTTATGGTCATTAGTTTTTTTCTCTATTAATTCCATAGCTTTTTTATTTTTCAATCTTACATTTTTCTGTCTTGTTTTTCCTTTCTTTCTATACATTCATTAATGTATTTATTTTGATTTATTTGTTTCTGTGCATTTGGTTTGTAAATTCTTTCTTTCAGTTTTTATTTACGTCAGTGTGGTCTTTCTTTTTCTTTCATTTCGGTAATTTCTTTTTATTTCCTTCATTCTTTATTTCTTTCTTTCTTCATCTTCCCAAGTTTTATTATTTTCATTGATTTTTTGATTTTTCTTTATTAGATTCTGCCAATTTATTTCTTAAATTCTTTCTTCTACTCTTCATTTTCTTTCATTTCATTAATTTCTTTTTCTTTGCTTTACTCTTTTATTCTTTTGTTGACTAATTTCTTTGTTATTTCTCACTTTTCATGATCACTTCCTTTCGGCATTTCTTTTTTTCATTTCAAATAATTCTTTCTATCTTTTTTAGTTCTCTCTTTCCTTTCTCGTAGATTTGCCACCATATCATATCATGTCTCCTCGTCTTATATTATCTTATGTATTTCGAATCGACCACAATATAACCGCATTGTTGCAATCCGGGCATTAAACACTGGACATTAAATCTAATTCGTCTCTTCATAGAAGAGCAAACATTCCAACGACCATAACATACGGGCACAACAGTCGCCATTGTTATTCTCGCTCTTCCGCCATATTAGATCAAATATACACCAATGTTTCCCTATTGTTGCCCCAAGCAGACACTTTCCACAAGTTATGTATACAAAAGGTCTCCTGTCAGTTTTCCATACGTATTAAAGCGCGCTTGAAAATCTTTCCTTCCCGTGAAAGTCAAGGATAATGCACTAAAATCATTCTTTTATGGGCAAAAATAGTCACATTTTACTTCGTATTTGTACTTTTCTTTTCAGATTGTGTCTTTCACCTCTATTTTTCTGACGTTTGTTGAAATGATTTCTTAGACAAACAAGTAAGCTGAAAGAAAAGAAGTCTTTTGACGCTCACATTGTTGGGTTGTCTTTATGTTCAGGTACAATTCTCCCCTCCTCCCTCAATCCTCTTCGGGTTGATACGTTTATTCTAATTTTTTACAAACACGTCACTGCTTATCAAGGCATAAATACAACTCGAGGATAAGGGTTAATTGAGTTTCACAGATGGAGGATGGTACATCTAGGGATTAGTATAACGATGATTGTAAAAATATATTAATTTTTAATTTAAATTGACGACTAAACAAGAGTTTGTTTACATTGGACGTACACACAGCAATGTTGTAGTCAGTCGGGAAGCATTCCCGTAGTCCTGTGTTCTGTTGACGGACAATTCAAGGAAAAAGAACTTTGCTCATAGAAGTTTCGTTTAGTTTAAGGTACAGAGAATTATTGACAGTGCTTGTATCTAGAAAGGTTTTGTTTGGTTTGGAGATTTAATCTCAGTCGATCACCTGACATGAAAATAACAATAGAGTAGAGAAAGACTAGCAACGTGTCTTCTGTAAAAAAAATAGTAGGGAAGAGAAAAAGAAAATCCCTCACTAGATTTTGAAGTCGGTTTTGTACTCTGTCAATGCAGGAAAGGAGCTCTGAGCAGTACGCCTCCAGATGGAGCAACACTACTTCATCTTATGACGTATTTGGCTCTCATACAGTTAGAGGATTGCGTCACGAGTGATATATTTTCTTGGGCGGTAGAATGATCCAACCATGTTTCCAACAACCTTTGCAACAGGTCAGGAGCGTGGGTTAGTTCCAGAAGCTTATCAAAGCAAGGGCTTCTTAAAGACGACAACAATTCATTTCAATTAAAGATGTGATAGTAAAAATAACTTACCTTTTTCTCTCTCGGACACGCGTTTATAATAAAGTTTTAATTGTAATATAAATTAAACTGTATCATAACAAAATATTTTAATAGACATTCAGTGTCTATCAATAAGAAAACACTCGACATGTAATTTAAAATTAATGTGACGTTCAACAATAATGATCTATAAATGTATTAAAAACAAAAATAAAACTATATATTTTATATTTAAAATGGAAAATATCAAATAAATTCTATGATTTGATAACAATTTGGAAAGAAAAAAAGTTATCCACGCTGCTTATACCTACATCCCCCTTCTTTCAGAAAGACAAACACTATTTGAAGAGCTTACAATATATTTGGTTTGTTTTCTCTCTTTTTTACTTTCTTGCGCTCTCTCTCTCTTTCTCTCTCTCTCTCTCTCTCTCTCTTTCATATTCATAATAGGATTTGATTGTCATACAAATTAGACGGTATCATATAAAATATTTAAAAAAGAAAAAGATGTGCGCCGGTACTACACAACTAGGAATATAATCTAAAATTAACGTTGCGTTCAACAACACAGATCCATAAATCTCTTAAATGTAAAAAGGAGGTTCAATATTTAATATTAAAAATGTAAATTCTCCAACAGACGTATTAATAAATAAAGTATTCGAGATTATTCAAGATTTAATAACAATTTCGGAAACTTCTATGCGTGTGTCTAGAGTTGCGGGCGTCAAGTCCAAATAATCTAGGCTGATTATACCAACATCCCCTTTCTTCAGAAAATCGACACTATATGTACAGCTTAAAATATATGTGTTTCTCTCTCTCTCTCTCTCTCTCTCTCTCTCTCTCTCTTTGGTGTTCATAATAAGATTTAATTGTCATACACGCTGGACTGTATCATATAAACTATTTTAACAGAGTTTCAGTGTCTGTCACGTACCAATAATATAGCACTAAGAATAAAGTTCAATAAATGTATTAATATATGCACAATCTTCTACATGGTGTGACATTTTGCATATGTTAAACGTAGATTGAATTTTTGTTTTTTATGTTTCTTTATCTGTTCAATCATTTATTAATTTTACTCTCTCTCTCTCTCTCACTATATATATATATATATATACATATATATACATATATATATATATGTATATATATATATATACAAATATATGTATATATACATATATACATAAATATGGATAATAAAAAAGATCAAGAATATATTAGATCCTCTCGAGATACGGTGAAGCTCAATTCAGTGGATGAAGTATTAGTCATGTTTGATTTGTTTCAGGACTTTAATCGATATATTTTCTCTTTAATATTTTAAAAAACTCTTCATTTTGGCATTTTTAAGATATTCACTTTTAATAATTAATTTATATTCAATTGTCATTGACGATAAGTGACGATAGGTGCGTTATCTTTCAAAAGCCACGGTTTAAAGGCCATTTTGTAGTTGTATTCTTTGCTTGTATTCATTTCACTACTTCATTATATATATATATATATATATATATATATATATATATATATATATATATATATATATATGAAGAAGAATGGAAAGAAATTAGAGAAGCAAAAGCCAAATCAAAATTCAATTCAATTGCTCAGAGCAAGGTATATTCCGCAAAAAGGCAATTTATTCAAGTTAAATTTTCCTTAAGCCAGACTTTTCAAAGATCAAAATCTTATCATCAGAGGAAGTCGCTGGGATAGATAAGTTGGCAAAGGCCAAGATTTAAAATTTGAAAAAATAAAATAAAAGTTGTAGGGAAAGAAACACAGGGCAAAACTCTGCCCGAATGCAAGCAAATGTCCGATTGCTAAAAAGTCCGGTGTCGGAAAATCCAGCGGAGAGAATGAGATGTAGATAGGTAGGTCGTTAAAGGCACGAGATGTTATGAGAGAGGATTCAAAGTTAAATTCCAAGAAGCCACAACTTCAGGTGCGGCGAAAATAGAAAATCCAAAGGGTAAACAGTCCAATAAGAGGTACGCTCGTGGATGCAGGCAGGCTCAGAGAAGAGTGAGGTGGAAAATATTCGCCATTAAAAATACTTCCTGGGCTGAGATATCAAAGAAAAGTGTTTTCTGAGCCTGCCTCTTTTGATCTTTGAAAAGCCTGGCTTAAGGAAAATTTAACTTGAATAAATTGCCTTTTTGCGGAATATACCTTGCTCTGAGCAATTGAATTGAATTTTGATTTGGCTTTTGCTTCTCTAATTCCTTTCCATTCTTCTTCATATCTACCTGCTCTATCCTGGATATTGAGCTGTATACTCTTCACAATAGGTTTTACCTTTCCTAAAAGTTCGCTTTTAGTACACCACTTTATATATATATATATATATATATATATATATATATATATATATATATATATATATGTAATGAAAAAGGAAAAACCAAAAAGGAAGTTTGTATGTGTTCATCAACGTTTCGTCTTTATTTGTAAGACTTCTTCAAGATGATAATATAAAGAAAAATGTCATACAAGTATATATATGTGAGTTTAATGAGAAAAACGTAAAACGTAAAACCTCAAACGCAAAGTTTCGCTCAATGTTGCGTGGGTTCTTTCAAGACAGAAAAGCTAAAAGTGGCAACAAATAAGAAGATCTGTAATTGTAGGGAATCGGGGTATAATGAATTTAAATCTGTGTAGAGAGGGAATACACACAAATACATATATTGATAAAAATGTTACTATTCCTATAAAATATAAAAAATATTAACACCTGGTTATTATACATTGATTACCACCCTAATATTCCCACCTTATATGGCCTAATAACAGATTACAAGAGTAATACCCCAATACACCCCATCATCTCAGGCATTGGCTGTTTTACCCATAAAATTGCACGTCCATTCACTAACATACTAATCTCATTACTAGGTACAATTAGTCTTTCTCATTAAAAACTTAAAATAGATCTACTTAATAAAAATTAAACACAAACTTGACCTAACCAAGAAAACAATGAACAACCTGATCCATCGATCAATATCCTCACTAAAATATCTAAATGTACCCCAAAATTAATAAAATTAAGATCAGTCTATCTTTTCCAGTTAATAATATAATTAATATTATAAATGTATGCACTAATATTACTTATTTTACTTTACATAATTTCTATTATTAGCAGAAATTTAGCTTACCTATAGGGAACTTCAGTGGTGTCTTATCCTGTTTAATTGTGGAATTACTTAAAACCGGGCCCTTCAAATATAGCCTACCAAAACATATATTATAATAAAGATATATAGATTATATTTTACTTTTCCTAATAAAAAACACTAAAATAGAAAATATAACTGAAAGACTAAATAAAATAAAACCTTCCATCAAATTTACTTTCGAAAAAAAAACAATGCCATACCATTTATTAGCTTTATACTCATAAACAAAAATAATAAATTAAATTATAAGGTCAACCTTAAATCAACCAATCAGAATGATTATGTTAATTTTTATTCGTATGAGTTAAACCAGAGGAAGGGCATTTATGTTTTTGTAGATGTTGGTAAATTGAGCTAGAGTTTACAAGATGCATGGTGAGGCGGTGGAATAGAGTAGTGCTGGTAAAACCAATGCAGCTAGTAGCCTTATTATTAGCTTTCATTTATACATATATATATATATATATATATATATATATATATATATATATATATATATATATATAAATAATGTTTTTACAAAAATATGGTTGTTCGGCGATATATGAAAGTAAAGAAATTGAAAGAACAGATGTAAGTTATGGTTATGGATTGAGTGTTCCTATAGTCATTGAAATGCAACTATACTATATATATATATATATATATATATATATATATATATATATATATATATATATATATATACATATTATCGTTCCATTCCAATGACAATAATATATATATATATATATATATATATATATATATATATATATATATATATATATTCATTTGTTTATTTATTTCACTTTGCTTATTAACACTAGCATTTTACTAAAAAAATTATACTCGTAAACGAGATGTAAAGTAATGGAGCGAGAGACAGCACAACACAACTAATTTGAGATTTTAGCATTATTTTTGTTATTTATTTAACTGGCTATGCAAACTCATTTTTCCTTATTCAAACAAACTAACCCGAGGTGAATAGATGAACCAACGAATTCTGCGACTGGTGGAACAGTTATATTTAGCCACATGAGTTTTGATTAAAATGAAAAAATATATATGTTGATATTGAAACATATTTATTATAAGTAATTATAAAAAGGAGTTGTTTCGATGTGCTTTTTAACTGCGTCAGAACCCAGCGGTGACAAGAAAATACATGTTGATATTCTGCTTAGGAATTGGCTAGGATCAAGTAGATCGTTTTTCTTCAAGGAAAAAATTTGGTCACCACTAATTAAGGCCAGATTCTACTCGAGGATATAGGGTACATAAGATGGAGTGATTGTCAGGACCAACTTCAAATACATTTGAGAGCAGTTCTTGATAGAAATCTGTTAACATTTGAATTTAATGTGACCAAGTTGTAATCCCTAGGGAAGCAGTCCCAAGGAAATGTCTTCCATAGACGGGAAAACCATTTGAAGCAGCTTTGTTCGTGGTAATTCCGCCTGGCACACTGAGAAAGAAAGGGAAGTTTTTTTTCTCGTTGTGATATAAAGACGAGTTCTTGCTGTGAATGTCTAACTAGAGAATTATTAAAGATAAACAATAATTGCCCAGACACAAAAGTAACTGATTAAAAGAACTCGATTAAGAAAATTGCAGTCAAGTGGTTTTATCAACCAGGGTTAACTTATTTTAGTATCGAGGAAAACTATATCGGTACTCATTCAATATGGGGACTGTTGAATTATAAAGGGTATCCATTAATAAAGTCAATTAATTGGCCGGGAAAAACATAACTGAATTCCACGGATCTAATTAACGTCATCCAAGCAGTAAATCTAAAGAATTTGAGCTTGACACGTGTCTTATTCGTCAATTAACCGGGAAATTCGCTTTTATCACACGCGCCAGTTATAAATTGAATTTTGAAGAAACGTTTTGAATCATCATAGTAACAACACTAAATCAGAGAAATCACAGGACCATATCGATATGATGATGTAATGATTCTAAGAAACGTTAACCGACCAAGTACAGATAAAACTAGAAAATAAATTACAAAAATCATCAAACAGCTAAGACGTGATATTGATATAAAAACACTAGTCCAAATGAAGTAGATGTGTGAGATGTAGCATTCAACCAACAGAAAGAACCACGCACACTATTTAGGAGATAAGTCGATAACACACTATGCATACACACTTCTCAAACCGCACACACCTCTAATCAAACAAATCCCACTATCAATCAGCCGCATAACTCATCAAATGAAACTATCATGGCCAAAGCAATAGTGAACTACGAAAGGAACCTTTCAGATAGCTGGCGCGCGGGAAAATTAGCATACGCCTCCAGCAAACAAATCCAAGTATAGAAATAAATATAATTTGTTTTGACCTATTCATTTATTGGGAACGGATTTTACAAATTTATAAACAAACATTTGCCAATATAGCACAACCGCATAAAATATTTAACAGGAACAGACTCAAATATAATTACTATTTGCAGTGCACACATTCTAAAAATAATAAAAACGCAATAAAAATGTATAACATGCTATAAACACATGCAAAACTCATATGTAACTGTGAAACAAAATCTGAGTGTCTTTTAAACTGAAAATGTGTATAAATTAGTGTGGTACATCGAGCTAGTTTATTACCTACAGAAAACTAAGAACTGGTGTACATCAGTGTGAGTGAAGCTGTACACTGAAAAATCTCATTTAGCAACACTGTCAAAATTCATATGGTTTGAACTTTTTAGTTCAAACCAAAACATCAAAACGTATATAAGTAAAATCAGAAAATATCGTCAACTTATAAGAACGATACTGATAGCTTAGAAGATGAAATAGAAATAATTACACATCATGCATGACGCAATTCATTAAACAAAAGATACGAACGTATATCTAAATACAGATAGGAAAACAAATTCCTCCTAAGCCACATAAAATAACAGTGATTCGAAACATGAATATAAATGAATAAATGAATAATAGAAATTAATATAACAGAATGAATGTGAAACTTAAAAAAATATATTAAATAAATAATAAATAAAATTAAAATCACGCAAAAAGTATATAAAACAAACAAATACTGGTTAAAAATAACTTATCAAAATAAAATACGAATAAATCACTTAAATATGAAAAGAATCATACAGGAAAATTAATTACGAATAAATCGCTTAAAAAATAAGCTCAACCGTACAAAACTCATACAAAAATACATTAATAGATAGTCTATAAAGAGCGAGGTGAGAAACCGCTTGTCAGCATACGTTGGTGACTAAATGCTTACTAACTTTTATCAACAATAGCTCTTTTACAGATACTGAGCACGCTCCCCATGAATTATAAAGAATGATATAACTGTATAACTATATTTAATAATACCTTCACCCTATATATATATATATATATATATATATATATATATATATATATATATATATATATATATATATATATATATATATAGTTTTGTTATTGTTTTTACTGGCGATTGAATAGTGTTGTTTTTTTAGTATTTTTCCATTTCTAAAATGTAGAATATTGCATTCAGTTGACTTTAATCGGACGTGCCATTATTTTTATTTTATATATGTATTTATTAATTAATTAATATATATATATATATATATATATATATATATATATATATATATATATATATATATATGTGTGTGTTTTTGTCTTTTAAGGGAAGTGGGGTCTGATCAACTCTGCTGGGAAGCCATGAAATTAAATACTGTCTTTTTTTTAAATTCCCGAAACAGTTTTTCATGGTAAACAATTGATGATCCCTTAAAATAATGTTAGAAGCAAACTAATATAATAACTGTAAACAATAAATTGACTTGCATGAGTGATTTTCCACTTAAAGACTTGGGACTAAAAGTTAAAAAAAAGATTTTTCATATATTTTTAAAATTTTAATTTTTAAATTTTTAAAAATTTTTTAAATTGTTATTTTTTTATATAGTTTTAATGGTTGAGAAACTTCCGAGACTATATATATATATATAAAGAGAAAAATAAAATGATTATAAATAATTATAAATGAATATGTACATTCCGAAAAATATAGAGTGGCGACAAAAGTAATTAAAGGTAGTTAACTCTCTCTTAAAAATTAATTAGGAAGTGAATACCGTAACATAGCTTTCATAAGCTGTCGTTAAACGATTATCGCTGATCACATTTGGCGTCTGGGTTTCTAATGTCGGCTCGGAAACATTTTCTAAAAGTTTACTAAATGTCATAGTCAGCTGGAGAAAGAGAACCAGTAGGAAAATGGTTTATATATTTAAACGGTAAATCAACATTATTTGAGTTACTTAATACCGGATCACAGTACGTAATGTGAAAGTGGTGGTTGTGCAATTGTATACATCGCAGACTGTATTCGAGTTTTGTACGAGATATTACATCACTTTTACTAGAAAAGTCAGCAACCTTTACGTAGTTTCTCATGTGAATATTTGATTCTGAATAAAATCGAAGGAACTGTGACAAATAGCTGAATGAAGAAAGTAACAAATGGTAACTTTCTGATCGATACCTATATGTAGTACATATTGTAGACGATTAATTAACACGCTATCGTCACTCACAGCTGAGGAAAATTAGGAGTTCATCACTTTCCCAGCGATATTATTACGTCACTAAACGCAATCGATCTGCAAGGATTTGAACTCATCATCGCCGATCCCAGAGTAGATACCAGCATATCAACACAAATGAATACCAAGATAATTATTCACTCCATTTACTTGCCTCTTCACGGGAGAAGTTAGAAAGAAGGTCAATTGTTAATGTAGTTGTAATTCAGCTACATCAAAAAAGTAATCTAAATTGGGAAAATATAAAAATTGCATAAGTCTAGAAGGATTTCTCCTTCACTGGCCAAGGACAGAACAGATGGAGTGCAGCATCAGAAACAATACTACACTTTGATCTTAGGCATCTTTTTTATTCATTCTGCAAAATGACCGAGGATTTGCGCCGCTTGGAACCATTTAAAGAGTTGTTAGTCGAAATGCTTCTAGTACTTAAGGAGAGCAATTGCAATTCTAAGTCGACTGTCTTCATATTGTTTAGAATTCACGAAACACCCCAATCTAAATAATCATTCACAATGCACACAATTGAGTATTCACGACACACAGGTCGCGCTAATATGCCATCCGCAATTATTAATATAATGCAATATTAATATTGGCCATACATATGCATCTCCCAAGGCAAAGATGTGTTTGTGATTTGATTAGATTTTCGATCAGTTTATTTCTGCTATTCATGAGTCTTATCACTTATCTAGTTTGTTATTAATTACTAACAAGAGTTTCCAACTTTGCAAGCTCGATATCGCTTCGCAATGTTACTTGAAATAATAAACATTTTATTCATGAGTTTTTTGTAAACAGGAGAGTTGAAAGTGGACTTTAGGTTTTACTTTCGGCAGCCTCGTAACTTTAGTTTCCCTTATTTTGTCCTTTAGTCCTCACATTCATGAATGATGTCTCTGACAAAAGAGGAAAGCATTGTTGTTTTCTGGGTCGGAATCTATCCAGCTAACACTTATCGTTGTTTGTTTTTTTTACCGTAAAAAAATTTTTTAGTTCCTTACATCACGTGGCTTCATGACTTGTCTGGAGTGATTTCCATGAAAAAACAATAAACATAATATGACTAAAACTTTCGCATCTAATTATATAAATAGATAAATAATAACATTTTGGTAATTTTGATACAAATTTATTTATTTTTTAAATAAGACTGTAAATAAATGAAATACACTCGTTAAATTTTATACATTTTCTCGAAGCAAACATGTAATGTATTTTGATATGAATTTAAAATAGGGCTTCTAGATATAAGGATTAGTATTATTATATCTTGATTTTAATTTTCGTAAGGGTACTTTATTTTTACAGACTAACAACCTCTTATGAAAGCCCGTTCATAAGGACAATTGCCGTGGAAAGTCTGATTACAGAAAAAAACAGACACATGTTACCTCCAGTAGCTTTCAAAACTCAGTCTTTCAGTTTGTCAATTGGCGAACAGCAACACGGACATTTTCTTGAGTCAGCTCGTTGCTTTCTAGTCAAGTAAAAAGATTAAACACCTAAATTAGTCGGACATCATATTGCGTTACTTGATCCGTTTTTGGCACGTTTTGGAGTGGTTCTCCAATGTTTTAAGTCGATTATAACTATCGATGTATATAGTAGGTTTTGTCTACTTTACAGAAAAAAGATTTCACTAGATACCAAACATTCGTTATCACTACAGCAGCTGCGCAAGTTTCGAATGAACGCAAGATGTTCTTAACTCACACGTTTTATAGCGATCAAACGTTTTTTTGTTAAAATGTGTGCATATTGTGTTGTCGATACGAGTAGCAAGGTCTTTATCATTGGTCAGTGCCTGCCAGAAGAGCTTTTTTCCCGACAGCCCGCCTAAGGCGCAGGAGACTGGGCTTAAGAGTTACGGTTACCATGCGATAATCACTGCTGACAGCGTTGGAAGATGAGAAAGGCTCGGCATTCGTTTACGCTGTTACGCAAGCGTTTTCGATAGATGAGAAAATCGATTTAAGATTGAGCACCTATTAATGACCTATATGTCCACATTTTCTGTGGTGGTTTCTGGAATGATGTAGTTTTAATGACGAGATTGTGTGGATCAATGAAGTCGAGAAAGAGCAAGCCATTACGATTTGTTGTTGTATAGGTAGAGTATCCCATATTGATTTAGACATTCATATAACCTCCGATGGAAAACAGAGTGTGGTGGAATGTCTATTACATGACTCAATTTTGAGTAGAGGTTAGAAGTGAGCAAGAACGCTGTGTGGAAGGTAGTATGCTATAACAGTTGTCTTGGGATTACCCTTGAATGTAGCAACCACAATACGCTCGTCGTGTTTTCTCACATATTCGAGAAGAGGTAGTAACTCGAGTTGATTGTAATGCCAACGCCGTTTATTGAGGCTCCAGAGTTGTTTCATATTGCAGACGAAGGAAATAAGGTTGCTGATCCAAGATTGCAGATAACTATTTCACAATCGGCGTATTAATGCACAATGGTCGAGTCATGTAGCAACTTGTCAAGCTCTACTTGTGAATGACAGTGGTCGCAGTGTTCTACAATTGAATGTTGCTATTTTGGTCTGCTTTACTTTGTCTGGAGATGTCGTTCTTCAGTTTGCGACTATAAAAGCTCTTCCGCCCCACTTAGCACAGTTGTGGATAGGCTCATCATTGAGTACAGATACTGCACCGACAGCATGCATGAATGGCCGACCATCAAGGGATTTAACCTTGATACTCTAACGGGACTTTGTCATGTTTTTTTCAAATAGATTATTTATACGGATCACCTCTCTTGTATATGTTTTACAATTCTTCGCTAACTGGAGTAGCGTACATTTGCGTTGTCATACTGAATGATCTTAACGAATCAGTAGTGTTCTCTCTGCCGAAACATCAGTTTGTCGATGATAAACTACCCGTAAAGGATAGAGGGACGGAC
>OY744521.1:164030860-164070860 GCA_963556195.1 Sepiola atlantica | reverse complement strand
AATTGTATACATCGCAGACTGTATTCGAGTTTTGTACGAGATATTGCATCACTTTCACTAGAAAAAGTCAGCAACCCTGACGTAGTTTCTCATGTGAATATTTGATTATGAATAAAATCAAAGGAACTGTGACAAATAGCTGAATGAAGAAAGTAACAAATGGTAACTTTCTGATCGATACCTATATGTATTACATATTGTAGACGATTAATTAACACGCTTAATCACTAATCATTTTGGCCGTTATAATTATTGAAAAAAACATAAAAGTAAAGACCTATCTAACCAAACAAAAAGAAGAGATGCAACCTATGTGCATTGGAGTCGTACCACATCATGACATCTAGAGATAATTTACTGAACGCTAGGCAGGAAATACTACAATGCTGTCTGCATAGAAACCGTTACCTGTTATCAAGCCTAAAACCTGGATAGGAGGGGAATTGGGGGAAGTATAAACTGACAGCAGAGATAGGCAGGATGGACACTTCCTGAGGCAATCTGGGGCAATAATTAGTGTTTAATATGGAGGATGAGAATTAGTAACACGTACTTATGCTAAGATATGTCTTGATTCAATTATTAGCGGATACTCGAGACTTAGGTTGGGGGTGATAAGGTAGGAATATTCTATCGGAATAAGGCCCAGTGATAGTCAACTATAGTAAATACTTATTCAGCGGAATAGAGGGGGGAAACTGTGTTACATATAAAAAGATAGTGGAATAATAAATAATAAATCACAATTTATTCTCAGAAATAGATATATTATACGAAATGCATTGGGGATTCCAAGTAATTTTAAGTGAAAAATAAGAAATAGCAACCTGGATGCTATCACTATTTAATTAACTTAGGTTAAATTAAATTAGTTTTTAATTAGATTAAAATAAATAAAACAATTTGGTGGCAGGAATGGGGAAAAGTAATTAAGGAAAAAATAATTTTAAAAACATGCATGCCGACACGGACTTAATTTCTAAAAATAGAAACAATTGGATTTTTATAAAAAGTATTTTGTACGGGATTTTAAATTAGTAATAATAAAGTCTCCTGTCATTTAACGAGTAAGAGTGATATTTTCCCGTAAAGTTGACAAAAAAATAAACCGGTCCATTGAAAAAAGTTTTGTTTTTTTTCAAAATAGAAAATAGATTTCTGATAACGATATTCCGTAGTAACATTTATTTATGGAATATAGAATAATATTCTCCACAGAGAGTTGCAGACAGACACAGCCGTTAAGGAAATATTTTAAATGATTTAAAATAATAATCCCCGTGTTAATATTAGACGCTTAAGGTCTCCTGTTTTTGTTTCACTCTTAGATAATTACCCCCCCTTTTTTTTTAACTTATATTTTTTCATTTATTAAATTTCCAACGAATGTTAAGTCTGCAATATCTTGGATTTAGTTAGTTTGTCTGGGAATTTAAACTGCATTTTACATTTTTTTATTTTTTATTTTTTTTTAGTGACTCAAAGCTTCTTTAGACTATATATATATATATATATATATATATATATATATATATATATATATATATATATATATATATGTGTGTGTGTGTGTGTGCGTGTGTGTGTGTTTATTTACCTATTCTGCAGGACGTTACAGACAAGGTCAGGTGTGATTTCAAAAAGCCAGCGCACTAAGTAAAACCAACTCACTTGTAAAAATCTCATAACCTGTGCATGTTTAATTACAAACTAAAAAGCTTTTGATTTGAATATTTCGTCTCAGTCGATATAGCGTCTCAAATACACACCCTTGCCTCGCGTATATTGACAAAGCAGATACACAACATTGCGCAGGTGACAACTATTAAATCTGATGTAGTTCAAGTTGTAAACCATCACCCTACACCCGCCCATAAAATAAATAAGGAAAATACCACTTAATACATAGAACCTCGCGTAATATACCCATTCTTTTTTCTCTCTCTAGCTCTTTCTCTCTCACTCTCTCTCTTAATATATATATATATATATATATATATATATATATATATTATTTTATGTATATACCCATATAATACTATAAAGTGATATAATATATTTTGTATAGATTTTCAATATTTACTTCAACAGTTAGTACCTTTATACGTAAGTAAGGTATAGTAGTAGTATGCATATATATTTATAGCAATTAAAATAGAGATAGGCATCCGAGTTTCATATCCGCACAGAATCGCTAATTACAACACTTAGCCTGGGGATTACCTTCTTTACTGAAACATCCGTCACGCAAAAAAGGAAAGAAAACGCGAACAAGAAATCCATGGAACTTACATACGTCAATTTTACCATTCAGAAAATTGAAAAAAATAAAAAATTCTTATCAAGCAATAACACTCTGTGTTACTTAATAATATTTTTCTAAATGTATATATATATATATATATATATATATATATATATATATATATATATATATATTGTGTGTGTGTGCGTGTGTGTGTATATGTGTGTATTTTTATATATGGTCATCGACAGATAGACATTTCACTGTATAAGTGTTGCTAAACAAGTAGACATCTCAACCCAGGAATCGAACTTCCAACCATCTAGTTGATAGTTGGCAGCTTTTACTACTAAGCTACATGATAGGTGCACGTGTAAGATAATGAATCGTGGACGAGTCACTTGTGGGTGGGACGTCGAGAAAGAAAGAAAACAACTCGATGACTGATAAAAAGGAAAAGGTTCCACAGTGCAAGCGAGACTTGAAAGGCGGCGGTTTCAGAAACGCGAAGAGCTGAAGCGCTTGGTGATGGGAGTATCGAAATACTGGAAGAATGGTAGTTTACCGATGTTTATGGCACCGATGAACGTTTATTTGGCTATGGTACTCAAGCTCGGCTTGCTGTTACGCTTTCGTATCCGCTGACTAAAAATTCGACTGATAAGCAAGTTGGTATGTGAAGGAATCCTCTGACTTGTATTTTATCAAAAAAACAATTGGAAGTGCGTGTGGAACAATTGCTTCAGTTCACGCTCGGATAGACAATGCAGAGCAAATTGCTTTCCAATCCGATGGATATATGAACAAGTTTCTAGCGGAAACCAAGTTTGTGACCTCAGCAAGAAAAAGACTTTCATGAGACATAAGTAAGTCAAAATATTTTTTATATGTGTTTTTTATATGTGTGTGCGTAGCCGACGTAAACCATCCGGTGGTGGGAAATAAAGAAAAACAAAGTTTTTCCATATACGTTCTGTTCTTTGTGATTCTTGTTGAATCTTACCTGGTATCACGAAAGAACGGGTAATGCAACACACGTAAATGCTATCTATATTGTGTTGATATAAACTTTGATTTCCACTTTACATTGTGCACTTTGTTTATTTACAATTTGCATTACGCTACGTAATATCAGGCGACATAATTTAACGACAGGGGGTTATATAGTCATTGTTAATTTGTCGTCGGTAGAATAATTAACCGGAATGTTGAATTACAAAATAAGAACATGTTCTATATATATATATTTTATTTATACTATAGAATACGAAGATAAAGTTCATAAAAAAGAGCGTCTTTCTTTTCTCCTTTTTTTTTTAGTTCATATACATCTAAATAAATAAATACGAAACATTTTTCCATTAACCCTATGTTTATATCAAAACACGTTACGCTTATTTAATTCAATTATACGTATTTTAAAACTTAGGGAGTCACGTGGTTTAGGACCGTTAAAATCAAAAAAGTAAAAATCTAAAATCTAAAATCTAAAAATTAAACAAAATAGAACAAATAATACAAATAAAGTGAAAAGGGAGACATATAATGAAAAGGGTAGGATGAAGATAGATAGATAGATAGATAGATAGAAAAAATGAAGAGGTCTGTTGATTCAAACAGAGAGTAGAAAGGGGAAGGGGGAAGATGAACATGCAAGTTAATGTGTAAAAAAATCGACAGTTATTACAGCTCGGGCGAACAAACGTATTGTCAAATTAACAGTAATTATGTGTATAAGTGTGTAGGCGTGCGTGCGTGCCCCCAAATCAGCCGTAATTGGTGATATGGGCGTGCAGACGCATGTGATGGGGGATAAGGGGTTGGTAATCAATTGTGTCACTAATTCTGAATTTATACTGTTTTATTTTTTATCTAGAGTTTACCAACTTATCATTAATAAATTAATAAATCAAAAAAATATACTAGTAAATTAATTAAGTCTAACATAATTATTAGTAATAATAATAATCATAATAATGATAATAATAATAATAATGATAATAATAATAATAACAATAATAATAATAATAACAACAATAATAATTGAAATGATATAAAATAATAATAATAACGATAAGGATAATATCGATAATAATTTAATTTAATTTAAAAGTACTAAATGTCACCATTATTTATTATTGATAATAATAATAATAATAATAATAATAATAATAATAATAATAATAATAATAATAATAATAATAATAATAATAATAATAATAACGACAACAAAAAGAATAATAGCGGTCAATAATAATTAATTAAGGATTAATAAAAAAGTAATAGTTAGGTGAAAAATAAAATAATTAAGAAATATTAGAAATATTAGAAGGTAATAATAATGTTAATAAATAATGATAATAAGATTAATCTCTTATATAAAGGGTTGTTGTCTATATGTATGTATGTATGTATGTATGTATGTATGTTTGTCTGTATGTGGAGCTTCTCCTCCGAGTGTACCCAACAAACAGTCACACGGTTGACATCAGTATGACCAGCCAGCCCAGGGATGTGTAATATCTCAAAACCGGACAAGAAATGGACTCTTCGGGGGTCGACTGAACACTTTTCTCCAACGGTGGGGAGGGTCTTTTTCCTCGATTTTCAACGTTGTTTAGTACTAATTTGAGAAAAACAATGCTATCATGCATAATTTGTGAAATAATGCCAAGTCACGATTTTAACAGGAAATGACGTCAGAGGAAAAGAGTGTAGGAAAGAAAATCCCTCACACTACAACCCTTCTTTCCCTCTCACTCCCACCCTTTCTACCTCCTTTTCTAAATTAATATTCCTTCCTCCCTACGCCCGTTCTGTTGTCATTATACCACCCTCCTAGGCATTACCTCCTCCTTTTTGAGAGGTGTGGAGATAGTGTAGTATCTGTTGAGAGGAGAGAGTGTTGGAATTCGGCGGTGTGACCGCCTCAGGCAAAATTGAGGGGGTCAGCATTCGCCAGTGTGAGCGCCTCAGACCAAATTTGATGATGTGGGAGTATCAGGAAATTTGAGGGTGAGAGGGTCGTCATCCGCTGGTGGGGCGCCTCAGGCCAAAGTTGCACCGTGTTTGGTACACTTACAGCAAACACACCGTGTTTGGGACTCTTACAGCAGACGCACCAGGTTTGTGACTCTTACAGCAGACGCACCACGTTTGTGACTCTTACAGCAGACGCATCAGGTTTCGAAGTCTTACAGCAGACGCATCAGGTTTAGGAATCTTACAGACGCCGTACCAGGTTTAGGACTCTTACAGCAGACGCACCGTGTTTGGGGGTCTTACAGCAGACGAACCAGGTTTGGGACTTTTATAGCAGACCCATCAGGTTTGGAACTCTTACAGCAGACGCACAAGGTTTTTGACTCTTACAGCAGACGCACCGTGTTTTGGACTCTTACAGCAGACGCACGGTGTTTGGTACTCTTACAGCAGACGCACCAGATTTGGTACTCTTACAGCACACGCACCGTGTTTGGGACTCTTACAGCAGACGCAGCAGGTTTTGAACTCTTACAGCAGATGCAGGAGGTTTGGAACTCTTACAGCAGACGCACCGTGTTTGGGACTATCACAGCAGACGCACCGTGTTTAGGACTCTTACAAGAGACGCAGCAGGTTTGGGACTCTTACAGCAGACGCACTAGGTTTTGGACTCTTACAGCTGACGCAGCAGGTTTAGGACTTTTACAGCAGACGGAGCAGGTTTGGGACTCTCACAGCAGACGCAGCAATTTGGGACTCTTACAGCAGACATACCGTGTTTGGGACTCTTACAGCAGACACACTGTGTTTGGGACTCTTACAGTCGACGCACCAGGTTTTGGACTCTTACAGCAGACGCACCAGATTTCGTACTCTTACAGCAGACGCACCGTGTTTTGGACTCTTACAGCAGACGCGGCAGGTTTTGGACTCTTACAGCAGACGCAGCAGGTTTCGGACTCTTACAGAAGACACGGCAGGTTTGGGACTCTTACAGCAGACGCAGCAGGTTTAGGACTCTTACAGCAGACGCAACGTGTTTGGCGCTCTTACAGCAGACGCACTGTGTTTGGGACTCTTACAGCAAACGCACCGTGTTTGGGATTCTTACAGCAGAGGCAGCAGGTTAGGGACTCTTACAGCAGACGCACGGTGTTTGGGATTCTTACAGCAGAGGCACTGTGTTTGGGACTCTTACAGCAGACGCACCAGGGTTGGAACTCTTACAGCAGACGAATCAGGTTTGGGACTCTTACAGCAGACGCACTAGGTTTGGTATTCTTACAGCAGATCCATCAGGTTTGGAACTCTTACAGAAGACGAACCAGGTTTGGGATTCTTACAGAAGACGCAGCAGGTTTAGGATTTTTACAACAGAGGCACTGTGTTTGGGACTCTTACAGCAGACGCACCAGGTTTGGGACTCTTACAGCAGACGAGCCGTGTTTTGTACTCTAACAGTAGACAGAGCAGGTTTGGTACTCTTACAGCAGACGCACGGTGTTTAGGACTTTTACAGCAAACGCACCAGGTTTGGGATTCTAACAGCAGACGCACCGTGTTTGGGACTTTTACAGCAGACCAATCAGGTTTTTGACTCTTACAGCAGACGCACCGTGTTTGGGATTATAACAGCAGACACACTAGGTGTGGGACTCTTACAGCAAACGCACTGTGTTTGGGACTCTTACAGCAGACGCAGCAGGTTTGAGATTTTTACAGCAGAGGCACTGTGTTTGGCACTCTTACAGCAGACGCACCAGGTTTGAGACTCTTACAGCAGCCACACCAGGTTCGTGACTATTACAGCAGATCTATTTGGTTTGGGACTTTTACAGAAGACGCACCAGGTTTTGGACTCTTACAGCAGACGTACCGTGTTTGGGACTGTTACAGCAGATGAACAAGGTTTGGACTCTTACAGCAGACGCACCGTGTTTTGGACTCTTACAGCAGACACACCGTGTTTGGGACTTTTACAGCAGACGCACCAGGTTTTGGACTCTTACAGAAGACGATCAAGGTTTAGGACTTTTACAGCAGACGCATCGTGTTTGGGGGTCTTACAGCAGCCGAACCGTGTTTGGGACTTTTACAGCAGACCAATCAGGTTTGGAACTCTTACAGCAGACGCACCGTGTTTTGGACTCTTACAGCAGATACACCAGGTTTGGGACTCTTACAGCAGACGCAGCAGGTTTGGGACTCTTACAGCAGACGCACTGTGTTTGGGACTTTTACAGAAGACGCACCAGGTTTTGGACTCTTACAGCAGACGCATTGTGTTTGGGTCTCTTACAGCAGACGCACCGTGTTTAGGACTTTTACAGCAGACGCACCGTGTTGGGACTTTTACAGCAGACGCACCAGGTTTGGGACTTTCACAGCAGACGCACAGTGTTTGGGATTCTTACAGCAGACACACCATGTTTGGGACTCTTACATCAGACGCACCGTGTTTGGGACTCTTACAGCAGATCAATCAGGTTTGGAACTCTTACAGAAGACGCACTAGGTTTGGGACTCTTACAGCAGACGAGCCGTGTTTTGCACTCTTACAGCAGACAGAGCAGGTTTGGTACTCTTAGAGCAGACGAACCGTGTTTGGGACTTTTACAGCAGACGCACCAGGTTTGGGACTCTATCAGCAGACGCACCGTGTTTGGGACTTTTACAGCAGATGTGTCAGGTTTGTTACTCTTACAGAAGACGCACCGTGTTTGAGATTCAAACAGCAGACACACTAGGTTTGGTACTCTTACAGATGACGCACTGTGTTTTGGGCTCTTACAGCAGACGCACCAGGTTCGAGACTCTAACAGCAGATCTATTTTGTTTTGGACTCTTACAGAAGACGCACCAGATTTGGGACTTTTACAGCAGATGCCCAATGGTTGGACTCTTACAGCAGACGCACCGTGTTTTGGACTCTTACAGCAGACACAGCGTGTTTGGGACTTTTAAAGCAGACGCACCAGGTTTTGGACTCTACAACAGACGCACCAGGTTTGGGACTCTTGCAGCAGATGCACCGTGTTTTGGAGTCTTAAAGCAGACGAACCGTGTTTTGGACTTTTACAGCAGACCCATCAGGTTTGGAACTCTTACAGCAGACGCACAAGGTTTTGGACTCTTACAGCAGGCGCACCAGGTTTTGGACTCTTACAGCAGACGCACCATGTTTGGGGGTCTTACAGCAGACGAACCGTGTTTGGGACTTTTACAGCAGACCCATCAGGTTTGGGACTCTTACAGCAGACGCACAAGGTTTTGGACTCTTACAGTAGACGCATCGTGTTTTTGACTCTTACAGCAGATACACCATGTTTGGGACTCTTACAGCACACACACCGTTTTTGGGACTCTTACAGTAGACGCAGCAGGTTTGGGACTCTTACAGCAGACGCACTGTGTTTGGGACTTTTACAGCTGACGCACCAGGTTTGGGACTTTTACAGCAGACACATTGTGTTTGGGACTCTTACAGCAGATGCGCCGTGTTTGGGACTCTTACAGCAGACGCACCGTGTTAGGGACTTTCACAGCAGACACACCAGGTTTGGGACTCTCACAGCAGACGCACAGTGTTTGGGATTCTTAAAGCAGACGCACCATGTTTGGGACTCTTACAACAGACGCACCAGGTTTTGGATTCTTACAGCAGAGCCATCATGTTTAGGACTCTTACAGCAGATGCAGCAGGTTTGCGATTTTTACAGCAGAGCCACTGTGTTTGGGACTCTTACAGCAGACGCACCAGGGTTGGGACTCTTACAGCAGATGCACCAGGTTTGGGACTCTTACCGCAGACACACCAGGTTTGGGATTCTTACAGCAGATCCATCAGGTTTGGAACTCTTACAGAAGACGCACCAGGTTTGGGACTCTTATAGCAGACGCACTGTTTGGGACTCTTACAGCAGATTCACCGTGTTTGGGACTCCTACAGCAAATGTACCAGGTTTTTGACTCTTACCGCAGACGCACCAGGTTTGGGACTCTTACAGCAGACGCACCAGGTTTGGTACTCTTACAGCAGACGCACCAGGCTTCTGAAGAATAGGGACTATTGGTGCTTCTAAAGTATAACGGTCTACAGGAATGTTGGTGCTTCTAAAGTATAACAGTCCCTAGAAATATTGATGCTTCTAAAGAATAACGGTTCCTAGAAATATAGGTGCTTCTAAAGAATAGCATTCCCCCCTAGGACTGTTGGTGCTTCTAAATTATAACGGTTCTTAGAAATATTGGTGCTTCTAAAGTATAACGGTCCTTCCCCAGGAAGTTAGGTGCTTCTAAAGTATGATGGTTCATAGAAATATTGGTGCTTCTAAAGTATAACGGTTCCTAGAAATATTGGTGCTTCTGAAGTATAACGGGCCCCAGGTGCTTTTCCAGCATAGGTACCAGGGTTGCTTCTACAGTATATGGCTCTAGAACCCGAGGTGCTTCTACAATATAGAATCCCGAGGCCTCTGCAGAATAGGGACCATGGGTGCTTCTCCAGTATAGGGACCAGGGGTGCTTCTACAGTATAGGACCCAGCACCGGGGGTGCTTCTACAATATAGAACATAGAGGCTTCTGCAGAATAGGGACCATAGCTGCTTCTCCAGTATAGGTACCATAGGTGCTTCTACAGTATAGGACCCAGCACCGGGGGTGCTTCTACAATATAGAACATAGAGGCTTCTGCAGAATAGGGACCATGGGCGCTTCTCCAGTCTAGGTACCAGAGGTGCTTCTACAGTATAGGAACCAGCACCGGGGGTGCTTCTACAATATAGAACATAGAGGCATTGGTGCTTCTCCATTATAGGGACCAGGAGAGCTTCTACAGTATAGGACCCAGAACCTGAGGTGCTTCTACAATTTAGAAACCGGAGGGTTCTGCAGAATAGGGACCATGGGTGCTTCTCCAGTATAGGGACCAGGGGTGCTTCTACAGTATAGGACCCAGAACCAGGGGGTGCTTCTACAATTTAGGACCCAGAATCTTCTGCAGAATAGGGACCATGGGTGCTTCTCCAGTATAGGGACCATGGGAGCTTCTTCAGTATAGGGACCAGGGGTCCTTCTCCAGTAGAGGGGCCAGAGGTGCTTCTACAGTATAGGACCCAGCACCGGGGGTGCTTCTACAATATAGAACATAGAGGCTTCTGCAGAATAGGGACCATGGGTGCTTCTCCAGTATAGGGACAAGAGGTGCTTCTACAGTATAGGACCCAGCACTGGAAGTGCTTCTACAATATAGAATCGGGAGACTTCTGCAGAATAAGGACCATGGGTGCTTCTCCAGTATAGGGATCAGAGGTGCTTCTACAGTATAGAACCCAGAACCGGGGGTGCTTCTACAATATAGGACCCGGAGGCTTATAAAGAAGAGGGACCATAGGTGCTTCTGCAGTATAGGAGCCAGGTGGTGCTTCTACAGTATAGGACCCAGCACCGGGGTGCTTCTACAATATAGGACCTGGAGGCTTCTGCAGTATGGTTCTTTGATATGATCGAGGCACCTCGGAAATTTTTTTTTCTTTCTTTAACTGAAAATAGTTCGATGTATGGGGGAGGGTAAAAAAAAAATTGGGGGGTCGCAAAATTTTTTTTTTCTTCTTTTTCATAAACAATATTTATATGTATGGGGGAGGTTGAAAAAAATTTTTTGGTGGGGTGGTGGGGGTTAACATTTTTTTTCTATTTAAAACTAAAAATATTTCTATATATGGGGAGGGTAAACAAAAAATTTAGGGAGTGTCTAATATTTCTTTTTTTTTTTTTTTCATTAAAAATATTTATGTATATGGAAGAGGATGAAAAAAAAAATTTCGGGGGATGATAAAATTTTTTTTTTTTCCTTATTTGAACTAAAAATGTTTCTATGTATAGGGAGGGAAAAAAAATTTGTGGGGGTGTCAAAAATTTTTCTTTTTTATTTCTTTTGAATTAAAAATATTTCTAAGTATAGGAGGATGAAAAAAGAATTTTCTTGGGGGGGCAAAAAAAATTTCTTTTTTTCTTTTTTTAACTAAAAATATTTATATTCATGATAGTGACAATACATGAATGAAAACTATTTTGTTTTTCTGACACAACAGGGGCGCATTAATATGAGTTCTTAGGTATTGCAAAGATTGTTAAGTATCTAGTATGCACACCAGAGCGGCGATAGGTACGAATATAGTATGTGCACCGTGCCGGTGATAGGTATATATATAGTATGTGCACCGGGGTGGCAATAGGTATGTATATAGTAATGCATAAGGGGTGGCGATAGGTACATATGTAGTATGCACAGTGAGGCGGCGATAGGTATGCATATAGCATGTGCACATGGGCGGTGATAAGTATGTATTTAGCATGCGCTCCAGAGCGGTGATAGGTAGGTATTTAGCATGCGCTCCGGGGCGGCGATTAGTACGTATATAGTACGCACACCGGGGCGACGATAAGTACGTATATTGCACGCGCACCGGGGCAGCGAATGGTACGTATTAAGCATTCGCACCGGGGCGGCGATAGATACGTATTTAGCATTCGCACCGGGGCGGCGATAGGTATGTATTTAGCATTCTCCCCGGGCCGGCAGTAGGTACGTATTTAGCATTCAGGGGTGGCGATAGGTACGTATATAGCATGTGCACATGGCCGGCAATAACTATGTATATAGCATGCGCACCGGGCCGGTGATAGGTATGTATTTAGCATTCGAACCGGGTCGGTGATAGGTACGTATTTTGCATTCGCACCGAGGCGGCGATAGGTACGTATTAAGCATTCGCACCGGGGCGGCGATAGGTATGTATTTAGCATTCGCACCAGGGCGGCAGTAGGTACGTATTAAGCATTCAGGGGTGGCGATAGGTACGTATATAGCATGTGCACATGGGCGGCAATAAGTATGTATATAGCATGCACACCGGGCCGGTGATAGGTATGTATTTAGCATTCGCACAAGGGCAGCGATAGGTACGTATTTAGGTGAACCTGACGAGGGCAACACAGACGAGACAGCTTTGGCTGAGGGCAACGGGTGTAGTGTCCAATGGGCTGAAGGAGGGCGACTGGAGTGATCCCCGTGCAACGCCGATAGGTACATATATAGTATGTGCACCGGGGCATCGATAGGTACATATATAGCACGCGCATCAGGGTAGCGATAGGTACGTATTTAGCATTCACACATAGGCGGCGATATGTACACATTTAGTATTTGCATTGGGGCAGCGATAGGTACTTATGCAGTATGCACACTGGGGCGGCAATTGGTACGTATTTAGCATTCAAACTGGGGCCGCGATAGGTACGTACTTAGCATTTGCACTGTGGCGGCGATAGGTATGTATGTAGCATTCACACTAAGGCGGCGATAGGTACATATTTAGCATTCGCACCGGGGCGGCGATAGGTATGTATTTAGCATTCGCACCAGGGCGGCAATAGGTACTTATATAGTATCTGAACCCAGGCGGCGATAGGTACTTATATAGTATCTGCACCAAGGTTGTGATAAGTATGTATATATTATGTGCACTGGGGCGGGATAGGTACGTAAATAGTATACGCACCGGGGTGGCGATAGATACGTATATAGTATGAACACCGGGGCGGAGATAAGTACCTATATAGAAGGCGCAGACAGAGGTGGTACTTTTTATAGAAATATGTCATACTATTGCCCTGGGAAACGTAGGATGAAATGGTGAGGAAGAAACAGCTTTCACAAAAAGCAAAATTAGAAAGTAGCAGTGAAATGGGGCGACCAGGGAAGAGAAAAGTAGAAAGATAAAGAGACGGCTATAGAGAGAGGTAGAGAAACAGAAGTTTGAATATAAAGATGTTACACACGCGATTTTTCTTCAATTAAATGTTTTTATGACCCTGAGAAACGCCGGGTAGCCCCGCTAGTCTATTATATAAATCTCACCTGTATGTATGTATGTATGTATGTATGTATGTATGTATGTATGTATGTATGTATGTATGTATGTATGTATGTATGTATGAATGTATGTATGTATGTTAAGCTTCCATGTGTGGGTACCCTTCGAGCTGACGCACTATGTGGGGCTACTCTTCGAGCTGACAAACCCAGTAGGGGTACTCTTCGAGCTGACGCACAATGTCAGGGAACACTTCGAGCTGACGCACCATGTGTGGGTACCCTTCGACCTGATGAAATATGTGTTGGTACCCTTCGACCTGATAAAGGTTGTGTGGGTACCCTTCGACCTGACGAAGTATGTGTGGGCACACTTCGACCTGACGAAGTATGTGTGGATACCCTTCGACCTGACGAAGCATGTGTGGGTACCCTTCGACTTGACGAAGTTTGTGTGTGTACCCTTCAACCTGACAAGTATGTGTGGGTACCCTTCGAGCTTATGAAGTATGTGTTGGTACCCTTCGACGTGACGCACTAAGTCTGGGTACCGTTCGAACTGACACACCAAGGGTGGGTACTACTTCGAACTGATGCATCAAGTGTGGGTAAACTTCGAACTGACGCACCACGTGTGGGTACCCCTCGAGCTGACGCACTATTTGTGGGTACCCTTCGAGCTGACGCACCATGTGTGGGTACCCTTCGAGCTGACGCACTACGTGTGGGTACCCTTTCAGCTGACGCACCACGTGTGGGTACCCTTCGAGCTGACGCACCACGTGTTGTTACCCTTAGACCTGCCGCACTATGTGGGGAACCGTTAGAGCTGACGCACCATGTGTTGGTACCCTTGGAGCAGACGCACTATGTGTGGGTACCCTTTGAGCTGACGCACTATGTGTGGGTACCCTTTGAGCTGACGCACCATGTGTGGGTACCCTTTGAGCTGACGCACCATGTGTTGATGGCCTTTGAGCTGACGCACCATGTGTTGATGCCCTTTGAGCTGACGCACCATGTGTTGATGGCCTTTGAGCTGACGCACCATGTGTTGATGGCCTTTGAGCTAACGCACCATGTGTTTATGCTCTTTGAGCTGACGCACCATGTGTTGATGGCCTTTGAGCTGACGCACCATGTGTTGATGGCCTTTGAGCTAACGCACCATGTGTTGATGGCCTTTGAGCTGACGTACCATGTGTTGATGGCCTTTGAGCTAACGCACCATGTGTTGATGGCCTTTGAGCTAACGCACCATGTGTTGATGGCTTTTGAGCTGACGCACCATGTGTTTATGCTCTTTGAGCTGACGCACCATGTGTTGATGGCCTGTGAGCTAACGCACCATGTGTGCGTACCTTTATATCTGACGCACCATGTTTGGTACCCTTCAATGAAAATGAGGACGGTTAAAAACATTTTTTTACTAAAACATCACGTTTGAACAATGTGTTTCTGTGATTGATATCATTAAGTGCTGCAGTTCCTTTTTTAAATTTTGAGTTTTATCTTTTGACGCAATTACACATTCTCAAAAGACACATTAAAATAAAAATCACCCATTTAAATATAAAATTGTTTTTGTTTTGTTTATAATATTATTGCTCGAAAGTGGTTAACAAACTTAGAATAAATGTGTTCCAATATGTTCAGCAATAAAGTGATAATTTTTCACAGAAATATGTTAAGCACACTTTTTTACTATTTTTGTTGTTGTTCATACCTAGGTTTATAATCTGACCAAACTCAGGAGCAATTATTTATTACTGCACTAGGACACTTGCTAAATGTTATACATGTAGTAGAAAACACTGCTCAGTTCCCTAGATGCAACAGATGTGTGCAATAATGCAGTAGGACACTCAAAACAAAGTAAATGCTGAATCTGGATGTATTTTATACTCTAGATAGAGAAAGTATGTGTTACAATATAGTGTGGCTCATACTATGTCTTATGGTGACTCTAACAGTGCACAATATCATAGAGATAGCATGTGTGTAATTTACTAATGGATATATACTTAATCAGCAACTGTTAAATATGTTAGATAGAACAGTGTAACACTTGATAAGTTGTACCTGCTTTATCTGTCGGTGTTCATTACCCTAAATACAGCAAGTTTGTGTAAATTCTGTCTAGCCTACTTTTAACTGAAATGATCAGTCACCACAATACCACATTTACTCATAACCTTATATCTGCTTTTTGCTTTATTGAACAGGTTGTAAACTTTTATTCATTTTAGTTTTTACGGACGTTAACCAAAAACTTACTTGGTAACTAAAGTCAGTACCAGTCTAAAGGTTGTAGCATCTATCGGAACGAATACTAAACTTTGAATTATTTACTTGCAGAAAATATGAAAAAATTACATTCAAAACAACTTAGACACAAGCCTTTCAAAAGTATGAATACATGGGTGTCGTTGCTCTACAGTAATAAAAATGTCTATCCTACTATTAAGTAGAATGATCACAGTCACCACAATACCACATTTACTCATAACAATATATTTGTTTTTGCTTTATTGAATAGGTTGTAAACTTCCATCTTTTTAAGTTTTCATGCGCGTTAACCTAACACTTAATTGGTAAATAAAGTTGGTACCAGTCTAAGGGTTTTAGCATCCATCAGAAAAAAATACTAAACTTTGAATTATTTACTTGCAGAAAATATGAAAGGTTACATTACAAAAAAAAATAGACACAATATTTTCAAAATTTTTCTAAAGTAATACAAATGTCTATCCTACTTTTAACTAGAATGACAATCACCACAATACCACAAATGCATCATAACGCAAATTAGGCACAAGTCCATGAAAATTGTACGGAATGGGTGTCGTCTGTCATCATTGTTTTAAAGTATGAAAAAAAATTAATATATATGTTAACTAACCCAGCTTAGACATTTGTTGCTGAGCAAGGTTAGTGGAAGGTTAACATAAACAAAGTAATTTCTTTACGGGTAAGGTGAAATTGACATTTTCTCTTTAATTTTATCAATAATTAAACACTGCTTTTAATTTTATCCAGTAAAAGAGACTAGCAAATCAGTAAGCATTTTTTTTCCATTGACATTTAACAAGTTCTAGGCGCTTGATTGTGATAGTGCCATCTAGGTCTCCTTAATTTTAAAAGTGCTCATTATCCTACATAGAGCGGGTGTTTACTAAAATAGTGTTCAATATCCTAGATAGAGCAAGTGTGTTTATACGCACCATTGCACAGGATAAAAAAACTGATGTTCGGGGTGCAATTATAGTCAAACGTTTGGGAAACAGTCAAAGCTGGATGTTTGGTAAACAAGCAGAGCCTGAGATTTGGGAAGAATCATCCTGAGGTTCTGAGAAGGAATCAGAGTAGACAGTTGAGGTAGGAGTCAGATCTTGAGGTTAAGGTATGGAGCAAAACCTCAAGCTCAATATCCTAGAGAGCTGGTGTTTTTAGCTGCAGCATTGCCCGGGATTAAAAAAAAAACGATGTTAGGGAAGGAGTCAGAGTTTTGGGGAAAAACAGTCAAAGCTGGATGTTCGGGAAAGAGTCAGAGCTTGCAGTACGTGAAAGAGTCAGTCTGATGTTCAAGAAGGAGTCAGAGCCGACTCTTCAGGAAGTAGTCAGGTCCTAATGGTTCGGGTAGGAGTCAGAGCCGGAGGTTCTGGGAAGGATTCAGAGCCTGATGTCCAGGAAGGAGTACGGGCCTGGAGTTCAATGCTAATGGTATATTACGGAGTCTGAGTAGAATGGTAGGGAAAGGGCCCCCATTCTTAGCACTAATATTTATATTCATATAAAATAACATCTCGATCGGTAAATTTAAAGAAAAAAATATTCTTCCCCATTGATAGCATTAACATCATATAAAATATTTAATCGGTGATCAGCCTATGTCATTTCATCTAATATACACAACCATGAAATAAGTAAATAAACCCCATTATCATCATTAACAATGAAGTCTGCTGTCAGAGGGTCCTGATCGACCTAGGTTATTTTATCTAACATACACAGACATGAAGAAGTAAATAAACACTCTTATAAACATTAATAATGAAGACAAATATGGTACTTTAAATAGAAATGTTACAATTTTTCACCAGGGAATGGAGAGGTTGTGCAGAGTTTAGGGGAGGCCGGATATAGTGTAGCCAGGGTGAATTGGCAACTAGGTACGTGACATCTTTTGCTCCTGGCAAATGTAGAACGAGGTGAACCTGACTAGGGCAACACAGACGAGACAGCTTTGGCTGAGGGCAACGGGTGTAGTGTCCAATGGGGTGAAGGAGGGCGACTGGAGAAAAGTGATCCCCGTGCAACGCCGATAGGTACGTATATAGTATGCGCACCGGGGCGGTGATAGGTACATATATAGTATGTGCACCGGGGCGGCGATAGGTACGTATTTAGAATGCGTACCGAAGCTGCGATAGGTACATATATAGTATGTGCACCAGGGCGGCAATAGGTACGTATATAGTATGCGCACGAGGGCGGCAAGTAGTACGTATATATTATGCGAACCGGGGCTGCAGTAGGTACGAATATAGCATGCACAACGGGGTGGTAATATGCACGTATTCAGCATTCGCACCGGTGTGAAGATAGGTATGTATTGAGGATTCGCACCAGAGTGGCGATGATACGTATATAGTATGCACAACGAGGCGGCGATAGGTACATATATAGTATGCGCACCAGAGCGGCGATAGGTACGTATATAGTATGCTCACTGGGGCGGCGATAGCTACGTATATAGTATGCGCACCGGGGCGGCGATAGGTACATATATCGTATGCGCACCGGGGCGGAATAAGTACCTATATAGAAGGCGCATATAGAGGTAGTACTTTTTATAGAAATATGTCATACTTTTACCCTGGTCAACGGAGGAGGAATGGTGGGGAAGTGACAGCTTTCGCAAACGGCAAAGGGAGAAAGTACCGGTAAAATGGGGCGACCAGGGAAGAGAAAGGTAGAAAGATAAAGAGAGGGAGAGAATTAGAAGTTTGAATATAATGATGTTACACAAGCGATTTTTCTACAATTATGTGCTTTATGACCCCGAGCAACGCCGGGTAGCCTCGCTAGTAATAATATAGAAGTAGGTAGAGATATAATGGTTGTAAATATGGTAATATGAATTCGTGGTTGCAATAATACTGATCATATTAAAATGGTAATAATAATAGCTATACCAACAGCAACAATCGCAATAGTAACCTCAATAATCCTAACAATAGTCATAATGATAGTAAAAAATAATGAATAATAATAAAACAACAACAACAATAATAATAATAATAATAATAATAATAATAATAATAATAATAATAATAATAATAATAATAATAATAGAATTATAGATAATGGCATTATCGTTAATGGTAATACCACCATTGTTACTAAAACTAATAATAACAATAAAAGTAAAAGTACGGTAAAGGTAACCATGGCAATATCAATATTATTAACAATAATAATAAAGTGGTTATATTGTCATTGCTTCCGCTACAAACAATAATAATTATGATAATAATGGTAAACAGAAGATTAACATTAATAATAATAATACTCTCGATAATAGTACAGAAATGTCAAATAATTAAATGTCAAATAATTAAATTTAAAAATAATAATAATCACTAATAATAATCTAAAACAGTAAGCAATAGACGGATAAAAATATAAGGGAATATTAGAGGGTAAAGAAAAATAACGAAGATGACAATTAATATTAATCATAGTAGTTGTAAATATGATAATAAAAATAAAAATAAAATACTTAATAATAGAGAAATTATCTGTTGTGATAATACTACTAATATTAATACTAGTAAAAATAATAGTGATAGCTATAATAATGGTAACAATGGTGACCACGATAATTTCAATAATTGTAATAATAATGATAATGATAATAAAAATGATAGTGGTATTAGGAATAATAATAATAAAATTAATGATAATATTGATTTATAAAACTGATAATAATAGAGGTGGTTATTCAAATAATAATGTGGATGTTTTTACCTGGATTATTATATATATATATATATATATATATATATATATATATATATATATATATAGAGAGAGAGAGAGAGAGAGAGAGAGAGAGAGAGGGAAAGAGACAGAGAGAGAAAGAGAAAGAAACATAGACAGAGAGAGAAAGAGAGATGAAGTGCGAGAGAGAGAAAGAAAGAGAGAGATAGAAAAAGAGAAAGAGAGAGAGAGGGAGAGGGAGAGAGAGAAAAAATAAACAATAGAAAGTTAGATTCTAGTAGCCATGTCTTTATTCACTTAAAAACAAATCCAAATACTTGACGGACAGTTTCAATGAAATATTGACTGGCATAACATAGAGTTATATATTCTAGATTTTCCATAAGTGCGACTTTTTAGAATGAAAGTCCAAAAGACTATGTCTAGAAAAATCAAAAAACAAAAACAAAAAATATAACATTCTCACAGAATCATTTATAGATGTAGATTCAAACTAAGAACATAACGTTCTATTTAGTCTATTACTATATTTAATACTTACGAAGTTTGAAATTTTACTTAAATATCAGGTCGTAAAAATGCTCTGAGTGAATAAAGAAAGAACTTTAACCTTGCAATTCTGACTATATATATATATATATATATATATATATATATATATATATATATATATATGCTAGCGATCGGACGATTTCAACATTTTCCCGAATTCCGACAGACAGAATTACCGATTCTGTTCTAAATTCCAGATTCTAATACAACTCGTAGATTAGTAAAAACAATTTTTTTTTTTTGGGGGTGGGGTAGGGTGTCCTTATCTACTTTTAAATGTAGATATAATTTTCTATTTAATTTTACAAACTTCTTATAGTTTTACCTTTTTGTATTTTTTCTAAGATTTTGATAAATTCATTGTGAGATTTCATCTGTATTTTTCTCTTTGCCATATTTTCTATTCATCCACTCGTGGCATTTTTACCTGTGCCATTTTCATCGGGCCATTGTTTTCTAGTGACATTTTTACCGAAATTTGTTAGTATGATCTATAAATTTTAATTTTACTGGTAGTTTAAAATCAATAAATATTTATCATTTTATTATTAGTACCAGCAATGGAAAATTAAGTTTTAAACAAAAACAAAATAAAAAGAATCGTTTTCGTAATCGGAAGTTAGGATGAAAATTTTCCGCTTCCGATATCATAAAAGTTCTGAATTTTCAAATTCCCGATTCTGATTAATCGTCCTAACAGTAATATATACACATACATATTCTTCTTCTTCTTCTTCTTCTTCTTCTTCTTCTTCTTCTTCTTCTTCTTCTTCTTCTTCTTCTTCTTCTTCTTCTTCTTCTTCTTATTATTATTATTATTATTATTATTATTATTATTATTATTATTATTATTATTACTAGTACTACTACTACTTCCCATTATCGCGTATGCTTTGTCAATATCGGCCTCATTAACAGATGTAGGAATCTGATTTTGACCACGCCAAGAAAAAAGACAGATGACAAGTTTCACTGAAGCGTGCGGTCCGTGCAAGTGACTTTATCCATTACCAACCTGTGACACCTATTGATCCATTTCAGATTGTGTGCTTACGTTCAACGTCCGTGCGTAGAAGAATGTGACTCTAACTCGCACCCTGATTCGGTTATTGTCAACTCTTCTCAGCTAACGACGCAAGAAAAACACGTGTGATTTTGTCCTCATAAAATAAAGAAAAGAAACTACACAAAAAGGCGAAGAAAAGAAAAGAGAAAATTGCTCGCATTGTGTTTGCGATCAAAACAGACACAAAAAAGGGTAGGCTCAATGATGTAATCACATCTTCTTTTATATCCTATTTGTTTAGGTGCGATATATTTCGACAAGGTGATGGCGTTTAAAAATATTGACTAATAAAATATATATACAAACGGGTTTAAGTAGGCTTTATTTTATTTGTTCAGTTATAAGCTGCTCTAAAATATTAAAACAGATATTATCTCTCACCAAATTAATCCAGATGTTACACGAAAAGCGTGATGGTTATTTTTGATTCGTCTGTTTTACGCCAAATCAACCGTCGTCAAGTGGTTCAATGTAAAACGACACTATCGATTGTAAGCGAGTTATTGTATACGATTATTTGAATACTGCTTTTTATTTTATACAAAGCGAAGAGGGCATTACTTGTTCGTACTTTTCTCAAAATTATTAGTGTACGATTTTTTGCAGAAATTTTACCTACCTGAACAAACTTGTTCTCGAAACACGTGCTTTCAAGTTTAGCTGACTTTCTAAAAAGCCGGTAGCGACTAATAATTTAGGCTAAACGTATTCCTCGGTGTCTACGTATCTGATCTAACTTACTCTTTAAGCAGGTCCTGGAGCTGACATCCGACTCTCACAAAAACAAATATAATTGGTCAAATAAAAATTTATGATAATTTATGACAACTTTTCTATTTGTTGTTATGTAGCAACAGTATGCATGGAATGGTTAAATGACTTCATATAGCATTTCAGGTCAGCATTACCTATTGTATAGGCGAATCACACACACACACACACACACACACACACACACACACACACACACACACAAACACACACACAAAAGCGCGCATGCACTCACATAAATAGCATAATAGATACCACCAAACACACTTTCATTTTAACATGTTCATTTTGATCTTACACATCGTTTTTTCTGTCCTCATCAGTGAAAAAGAAATTCTTCTAGACTAAGGCAATTTAAATTTTTGTTTTAATCCAGAGGGTCTTTTTTCGAGAGCTGGATTTGCCCCACATTAAAAACCGACCGTGTATCTAACTCTGTCGCCGGGGGGTGGGGAGGGGGGTTAAAGTCAGTCTTCATTTTCTATCATTGTCATCGATAGCTTTCTTCTTTTGAAATCGATATTTGATTCTGATTTATCATGTTTCATGTGAATCGTTGCAAAACGTTGTTAAGTAGAATAAAATGTGAGAAACTCTTTAGTTTACTCATCAAAAGCTTTTATGTGCTCTCACGGGTATTAATTTTCCTATTACCGGTGGAATAAAGAACATACATTTCTAATTGATGTTGCAAGCTTTTGATTTTGATTCCTTTATACAGTTTTGACTATTTCAATAGCAATTCACAAAGCATTATGTGTTTATACTAATTATCAGCAACTTAATAATAATGTACATGATTTTAACAGCCTTTTAAATTTTCCTGTGAAAATACTTGCTAATTATAACAGGAAAGACTACATATAAAATTAATTTTGCAAAAGCATTATGATTATTATTGTGTTTTATTATTGCATTATTAATAATTATTATCAATGTAAGATGGGCGTGGTCTATTACAGAACATATAACCACAGGAAGTAATTTGTCGGAAAGTTAAAATTTGACATCTGTGGGAAAAGAGAAACGGAAGTAAGAAACTGGGTTACGTGATTGACGACATTTTTGACATAACGAGTTGGAAACGAATGAAGGAATACACGTAAAGCAATATAGCAGACTAGATAGCAGGCTTTCTCGCTTCATCTTTATAGTGCCGGCAATGTTTAAAAGAGTGAAGAAAACTGCAAGATGTCAGTATTATAGTCATATGTGTCAATTGATTGCAATTAACAACGACCGAGTCTTACTTCCAGTAAAGCAATCACCAGTCGGTCTAGTCAATGTTCCAGACTATATAGTAATCATCACTGTCAAAATAATAACCAGAGCAAAGAAATGATTCTCGGAGTCGATCTATAACTTTAATATACAGGGCAGGGTAAAATGACCTGACACATTTGTAATGTTTGATAAAAGCAATTAAAAATAGATGATGTAAAATGTATTTTTATTTTCCAAATGTACATATAATTTGAAAATTTAGAAAAAAATACCATTTTAATTATGGAACACACATATACAAAATAGCATTATATGTATATTTGGAAAATAAAAATACTTTTTTCATTGTATATTCTCTTCTCGCTATTTTTAGTAAGATATATAGATCTATCTATCTAATATATATATATATATATATATATATATATATATATATATATATATATTACTATTTCGTGTATCCACATAACATTTTATAAGGAGATATAATCTTTTATGTATCAATTTTCAGTATTTACTTCAACAGTGCTCGATACATAAATAGAGCTAGGTAGTAAGCTATGAAAATATATTCATGCCAATTAAGCTACACAGATGCTCCTGCGTTTCATCCCCGCGGGGAATCTTCAGGCTAAAAGATTCCCCGCAGGGATGAAACGCAGGAGCCTCTGTGTAACTTAAAGATCATAAATATATTTTCATAGCTTACTATATATATATATATATATATATATATATATAGTGTCAGGTTGTATATGAAAAAAAATCAAATAAAGTGCTCGATCATATAAGAGAGCTAATATAATTTATTTAGATACTGTATATTACATATTTCAGCAATGTGCCGCGGTTTCATCCAAACGGGCAGATTTAGACATCTTTAGTAAATCTTCGGGCCCAGTGGAATCATCGGCAAGCTGAAAGGATTGTAGGCACGCCTGACAGGGAATTTGTTGACGCCATTCCCTGTCAGGCGTCTCTACAATCCTTTCAGCTTGCCGATGATACTACTGGGCACGAAGATTTGGTAAAGATGTCTAAATCTGCCCTTTTGGATGAAAACGCGGTACATTGCTGAAATATGTAATATACAGTATCTAAATAAATTATATATATATATATATATATATATATATATATATATATATATATATATATATATATATATAGTTTTGGAAGTTTTTCCACTATAAAAACTATATGAAAAAAACACTTTAAGTCCTAAGTCCTTCGTTGGAACACTACTCTGCTTGAAATCAATTATACAAATTGTACAAAGCAATACTATACACTACTGAACGGATCATTATGACTTTTGGAATATATATTCTAGCAAACACGGTAAGTTACATGAGAACATTATTTTTTGTCAATCTTAACATTTAAATCGTGCATATGTATATACAATATTTTATTGAATGATCATTATGAATTTCGGAATATATATTCTTGGCAACACGGTTAGTAACATTATTATTTTTGTAATCTTTACTATTTACAGGGTTCACCAACCCAAACTCGTCCCTGCACCCGAAAAGATTAAAAAATAAGGTAGTACAAAAAAGATTAATAGAGAAAAGAGCTGTTGTACTTTAAATTTTGAGTTATATTAAGTAATTTATTTTTTAAGAAATCGATGAGCGTCAATAATATGGATGTATTTGCTAACATCCTAAACTATTGAACTTATCATTATGAACTAATTAATATGTATTCTAAAAAACTATGATGAAAAACGTGGGCGCATTATTTTCCTTGTAAATTGTACACTTTACCATTTAGATGGTTACCACCGAAACCGTACTATACCGTCCTCAAAAGAAAAAAACAACCATTAAAATTCAAAACTAATGCTATAATTATTGCTTATACCCGTCTTGTGACCGTATTGGAATAGTTTATTTTAATTTGCTGTTATTAAGCGCTACAAATGTGTCAGGTAATTTTGACCTAGTCTGTATATGTATTTGAAGACATATACTAAAACACGCAAAATAATATTTAAAAAATGAAATATCAATGAGGATTTTTCTTTATTTCATCAGAAAAGAGATATAATAGATATTTAAAGATTCGCCTATTCAATGTGTGCGTTTAACGATGAAAATGCTATGTCAAACCGGAATGTGATAGACCTACTGTGCTCAAATGCCCTTTATAGAAATAATTGGACGCATCTAAGATATAAAGTGAAGCCAGTCTCTTTTTTGTTTATTGTCATCGATAGCTTTCTTCTTTACAAATCAATATTTTATTCTAGTTCGACATGTTAAAAATGGGCAAACTCGTATTCGTCTATACAGAGTTACTTGATACTTCTACAGAATTTTAACCGTGCTGTTTTTTATGCTAACCTAAACCTACGCTAAACGAACCCACACCTAACCCTTATCTAAATCTTAGTTAACCCTAACTTTGCCCTAAACAAACTCTTACCGAACTTTCAGGTTTCCTTCGGCAAAAGTCGGTTTTGCTCGATTCAAATTATTTAGAAGCACCGTTACTTTTTTTTATTTAAAGAAAAACATGTATAGTTAAAAAAAATAAATACAAACAAATTGCCTGTAAATACACTATCGGGCAACGCCGAGTAGGTACATCTTGTGTAAACTGCTTTGACTAGGTGTCACACTAATGAAGACACTCTTTAATAGATATATGTGTACGAATCGAAATCCAATGAGGGATAATCTCTCGTCTTCTTATAGTCCTTTTCTTACAGAATATACATTACTAGTATTTCTTTGCTTTATCGTCATTTTATTGGTGGATCCTCGATTGTGCGCTAATTTTTTGGTTCCTCCATATAAAACGTCCACAGCAAAGAAACACGTCGATCTACAACCAATGTACATAATTTCCCTTTCTTCCCCTGTGTACCTAAAACTAAACGGAACTTCCATGCAAAAAGTTTATTTCAAAGAACTTCTTATTTGTGGAATACGATATCACGGCGCTGCTCCCCAGCTGACTACAACTGTTGATTTTCAATTTCAATGTTAATAAATTATTGTCGAGCCGTTCGTCTAAACAATCAAATTCTGACTATTTCACTGATCGTTTCTAATTCTCTGACGGTGTTTATCGCTAACTGACAATCTCATTAACCCTTATCTTCGAGTGGCCTTTGGGGCTGGATAAGTGCTAATACATGAGTGTACCAAATCTAAAAATAAATACTCATGAGTGTAACGCTACAGTAGAGAGTACATGCGAGTCGGTTTTAAACAGATAGATTAACTCACGATTTTTTTAAATGCCTTGTGTTAAAACCATCGTATTGTATTATTCCTTGGCTTTTTTGCTAAAATGAGAGTGTAGTATCTGTTCGGAGGGATGCTACACTCGGTAGACCAGTACCGCCTTGGTATTCGAGCCTTGATTCCGCCGGTCTGAGGTATTGTCATGCGGAGTTCTAAGAGATGCACCCTCACCAGATTTGCCTTCTCACTTATTGAGAAGACGTTAGTTTATTACTAATCGCCTGACCCCCCCCCCCAACCGGGAAATGCCGACGAGGCGTCTTACGCACTTTTTGTAGGAAAGAGTGCTCCAATCCTAGTGCGCTAGCTAACCACACCTTACCTCGTGTCTTGTTTCCTGGAGAGGAGGTAAATAAAAATACTTTGACCTTGTGTCTAACCTCCTGCGTGGAGAGGTAAACAACTTGATCTTTTGACTAAGATCAAAGTGTAGTATCTATTCTAAGCAAAGCAGCGACATCAAACGTTGTAGTATCGACGAAATTAATGCAGATACTATAACAAAAATGACAATGCAAATTAAAAATGTATATTATAAAATATTAATTTATTAGAAGCTGCTTATGAAATAAATTTGCAAATTAAGAAATCCCAACGCTAATTGTTCTGTTTTCAAATTACTATATATAGGTAGTTCAACATCATATGTTTCATCATAGCATTAAATAAGTGTTATGGCCCTGTTCAGGGGCCGGAATTAGAACACGGACACGGGGTTTAGGTAAGACAATTATGTTTGAGAAAAGTACATACAACAGTAGAACAAGAGAAATAGTACGTCAGTACTGACTGCTAGTGTGGACTGGGGTTGAACTCAAACGCTAGGAGGCCTATGCTTCCCGCAACTATTTAGAATGGACGAATCCAAAATGTTCGTTATAGGTACGGCACCATAACAATAAACATAATCTGTTTTGATGTTAATATATCAACTGAAGGGTCCGCCGCGTCAGCAGTGGCATCTTTTATCACATAATGTACAGACTACTACTGAAAACTTAAAAAAGAAGAACAAGATATTCTTCCTCGTAATATTAATTTATTATGTATGATGTGTTACCAGTAAATTATCGTTATGTCACTTCCATCAACAGCTGACATCTTATATCTATTATTATGAAAAAAATGTTAGAATTCGTCTGAGTATTCAAATTACTTTGCGATCAAAAAACGTTTGCGCTTATTTTGAATCTTTGATAAGAAATGAGAGAGGATGTATGTTGTCTAATGTAAACATTTTTCTTAATGTACTGTATCATTGCTCTTTGGATAGGTCGTGGTTTGTTTCGTATTTATATAATATACACATCAATAAATTTTACTATGTAGAATAGTCATCAGTTTTCTAATTGGGCCTACATTTCTTAGCAGCGGTCCTGAGCATTGGCTCCTTGTCTGTCTTATACAAAGAAACGTTGACTACTAGGATATACTTCCAATAATTATCTCCGTCTTTCTCATCCATTAAAGTTACAAACTCATGATAAACAAGACTCAGTCGTTCTAAACCTCCCAAACATTATTATAAACAAAAACGCTGGAAATTAGTACGCGTGAGACTATATGAAAAGCTACTAAAAAGATAAAATGTCCATTGTCTGCCCCTATTTACTTGTCTCGCTATGAGGGTAGAGTTTGATACAATGCCGCTTTTTAATTTGGGGGAAATTCAGCTCCCTCAAAAAGGGCACTCTAGATTGGGTCAACATTATTTTAAAATGCTTTAGTCTAGAAGGATTTCTCATTCACTGACTGATGACAGAAAAGATGAAGTACAGTATCAGAACAGATACTACACTTTGTTCATCATTGTCTTCTACAAAAAATGTTGATTAAAAGGATACACTATCAATAGTTATCCTTTTTTCTCATATATTAAAGTTGCAAGAAGAAAATGATTACAAAAAGACTTCCGTTCTCAGCTATTCTAAACCACCCAAATAGAAGCAACTCATTTCAAAATAATATTTGAAACCATAAGCATGACGTACATTCATGTGATTAAAACATTGTTATATTCGCACTTGGATATTTATCATGCTGTAAAAACGCTCTGATAAGATGTTTCCTTTGTCCGCGTCTTAAATGAATGGTAATAATATTTTTGTGCGTAGGAAAAACGATTTGATCGTGCGAGATTAAAACGAGAATTAAAACGAGAAAGCACTGAAGCACAGAAACGCCTTCTTGTCTCTAAATCAACATTTTTATGTCTAATCTACATAATAAGATGTTGGACAAAGGTGTAGTATAGTTAAGCGCGAAAAAACGAGAGACGAACAAATAACTTTTACCAAAAAACCTGCGCAGTTTAACACTTTTGAAACTATTTGTAAATCTTTTTTATTTCAAAATTTGTTTCGTTACTTTTCACTTAATCGATTTCGTCAATCAAAGAAAGCGGGCGATTTTTTAAACCTTTTTGACATATTCGCTAATTTCAGGCTTAAAATATAAAATAAAGCTTTCCCTAATTCGACTAGAAATCACTCTTGCACCTTGTGTTAGTAATACATTAAACAACTTTTAAAATATATATATTTTAAGTCAGACATTTGTGACCACTTTAACAATAATAAAAGTTTGATTGACGGATTCGGTTCAGTGAAAGTAATGAAAAAAATTTGGAAAAAAACATTACAGTTTCAACAGTTTAAAACTCTATAGGTCGATAGAAAATCAACCTTTTTATCGTTTGGTAACAGTTATTTGTTGCATATTTGTTTCCTTCCTCCTTTTTCTCATTGTTAACTATACTACACGTTTGCCCAATGTTCGTCTTATACAATGCTGCCCATAAGACTCGCCAAAGATAATAACTTAACAACATATAAAAATAAGAAATAAATAAGCTAAATATATTTAGCTTATTTATTTCTTACTAATGTATAGAACAGCGTTTCTCCACCTTTTACCCTACCGTAACCCTTAAAATAAATTACATGTCTTACGTACCCCTGCGCGAATAAACAAATTACATACCATATCTTTCTCATTTTCTTTTTATCGTGCTTCACGCGGTGATATAATCTTATCTATAAAATACAGTCGTCATTCCCCTTTACCGAGGCAATTATAGACTTGCTATCAAAGTCTTAATATTTCCGCAAACCACCTACAACACTTCCTAATGAGTGTTTTACGAATATTTGCCTAGATTTCCTCTACATACACATATTATTACACTTAATCCGACCTATGTGATTCTCTGAAACACATCTTCCATAAAGAAGGTAGAACATACTTTCACTCCCTATCCATTTTCTCCTCACTCGTATCACTTTGACACCGGGGCATTTCGTAATACAAGGGACATTATTTTAAAACACCCCGAAAATACCCACATTATTTCATTTCAACATCCTTATTCTCTTTAACACATATGTATTCATAAATATACACACATAAATATGAAATGTGGCATGAGGCCTAAAAAGAGGAATGGTGAGAAACCGGACCTTTCTAACATAAATTAACTAAAATAGTAGTATATATTTTTGAATAACTGGTTTAAGGAATATGTACTACTGTGTGAAATGTTCACAATGGTTCTGTACAGCCATAACTAAATAAAGTCTACCAAAATTTAAGAAATATGCCATCCACATACGATCCCACTGCATTACAACCGTTTACATCCAGGCTTTTAATAGAGAAATACCTGGTACTTCCTATCTGGCTCCTAATATTGGTCCTCTTGTTTTGTCCTAAATCTTCCACTTCACACCAATTTAGGACCTTTATTTTGATTCCAAACATTGTTGTAATGGAACTCTATGCCAGGTTCAAATCCGATCAGATCTATTGTGTTTACGACCCTAATATAAAACAACAATTTACTCTTTAATGATAGAAGCTTGTGTTCATCTAATTCTATGCAATTCATTTTTTGAAACAGGTATTGTTGCAGCATTAAATAAAAGGGTTGATATGCGGTCCAAAAGACATACAAACTCAAACAAATGTTACTCTGTGATAAACTAGAAACAGTTTCGTCACCTTCGAAGATTAAAGTCAACATATAATGCTCCTAAACCTTATGTTTGGAATCATTATTCCAATTTTGATAAAAATCCTTTACATGATTTTGATTCTAGAAAATGTCTCAAATTTAAAACTTACACTTAGGTAGTCTTAAGAAGAAATTGAAATTCAAGGATTTTTACTTAATTGGAGTCTAATTACTATGGATGAAATTTGTGGAAGATTTACACATAGCCATTGTTCAAATTTCACAAAATCAGATATATCAGATTTTTTACGAAAGTCTTCCGTCTCCTTTTCAAGCTTGTTGAATAAACCAAAATGAAACTAAATATTGGCTACATTATACCCCTTACGTCTCGCAGTTGTGTTCTTAAATTTATAATAATCGGTTTCTAGATGAGTAGTAGATCCTGTACATACACATATTTGAACATATGAGCATGTCTAACCATAGGGATAAGTAATTATCTTCGTGGACACGCATGGCGAAATCTCAATATGCTAACGAAACAATTCCTATTTACATTGTCTTTCTTCAGACTATTTCTCTAGCTATTGCTATTTGCCCCTGACTATGCTTCGGCTAATACGGTTTTCGACCTCCTACAGGTGTATTATTCATCATCGACGGTAACGGTGACGTTTTTCCTTAATTTTAATGTAACTGTGGTTGATCATTTGTGTGCGTAAATGAATTCGCTGGACGAGTGGTTCTGACGTCAATTACTAAATTCGTGAACAGCCGTCCATAGCGTGACCTGTGCATAGCGTGCGATATGGAGCGTGAAATAAATGCACTTATAAAACGCTGCATTCAGAGTTTTTCAGTCGACAAATAAACAGCAACGGCGAGGGCAATAGTGCAGAGAAAACTAATTAGTGATAAATAAACTCTGTTTCGAAATCGTTGAGATGATGATTGATAATTTGTATTATTTGAATTATTCGAACTACTGTTCTCATCTTGGATGTTATGCCCAAAACATTTCGACCGATGTAACCTCTGATCTTAATCAGGTGTATCTTGTCAAACGCTGGAATCTTTCCTCAATGACTCGTGGCGTAACGAATAAAGTGCTAAGTAATAATCGATTCTAAGTGACAGTTTTCTAGAGGTCGAAGGTTATATCCTCAGTGTTGCCGATACTAAGAAGACAATTGTTAAGTACTTAGGCTTCTACCCAGTTATGGCTGACGGAATAAAAGCAAGCTACCCCCGTTTATTAAATAAAAGGTTCCCTTCGAAATTCAGTACATATTGCTGAATTCGGCAAGTTACACCTGAAGTTGATCGGAGTTTACATCGGCCGAAACGCTGTTAGAATAAATCCAAAGATGAAAACAGTAGTTCGATAACACAACATTAAGTCTTATCGAAAAAATAACAGTAGTACATATTCACACATTTCGCAATAACTACATACCTATCGACACACTTACCCAGTCAATCGATCATACTATATTTACTCCCAAAGATCTGCGCCGACACAATAATAATAATAATAATAATAATAATAATAATAATAATAATAATAATAATAATAATAATAAAACTTAAAGAAAGGCTAGGAGAAATTGAAATCAAAGGGTGATAAGAACAGCAAAATTTAAAGGAAAATCGTTGAATGCGGAAACAAACTCACATAAACTGTGACCGCTACACAAAAGTTGAACTAGAAATAAAGTCAAGAGATAGATAGAACATACAAGCCCAGGGGAACTAACACAACCGGAAACCCCATAACACGATACCAACACAAAAAGTGACACCAGCCGCAGCTGATACCACACAAAATGATCGTGAGAATTAAGGAGGGAAGACCGAGGAGAGAGAGCACCAACCAGACCTTCACTGGAACGATGTGAGAGTAATTAGACTTTGGGGAGTCTTATTGTCACTCAAATTCCGGAGTAGATCAACGGTTGTTGCTAACAAAAAATCACTAGTGGATGGCTGTTGCCATGACCTAAAATGATTTGCAAAAGTTATCGAGAAAGGTGCAGAGGGTTGGGAATCTAATGAGAATTGGTGTCATTCAGACAACAAGCGAAAACACTTGTTATTTCAGTGAGCAATCAGGGATAATGAGGTGTGTGAAAACTAGTGACAAATAATAATAATAATTATGATGATAATTATGATAATGATGATGATAATATAAATAATAATAATAATTATTATTATGATAATAATTATGATAATGATAATAATAATAATAATAATAATAATAAAATAATACTAATAATTATGATAATTATTTTGATAATAATAATGCTTATGATAATAATAATAATAATAATGATAATAATAATTATGATAATAATAATAATAATAATAATAATAATAATAATTTCTTAATTAAACCCTTAAATGAATACTAAAAACTAATAATCTAACAGAAACATCACCTTATACTTATAACAAATAATATAACAACATAGGTCAAAGCAGACCACAGAGTGAAGATCAAAGACACGGAAAAACGAAGTAAATACACAGAACTAGCCAGAGAACTGAAAGGAATATGGAGCATGAAGAAAGTTAGTATAATACCAATAATCGTAGGAGCACTAGGAACAATCCAAAAAAAACTGGAGAAAAGTCTGGGAGAAATTGGAATCAAAGAGACCATCGAAACCATACAAAGGAGGGCAATGATCAAAACAGCTGCAATCTTAAGGAAAATCCTCGAATGTGGAAACCAACCCGCATAAGCTACAACGGTAACCAGTCACAAGGAATTTACAACAGGGAGAACACAAAACCACACAAGGAACACCGCAAACGAACTAAAGAACATAAACATTAAGAAACATCACTTCATAATCTCCCCCCTAATAAATTACACCGGCCTCAGCAAACACCACACAAAAATGAACCAATAAACAGAAATTACAAGAAAATCTATAAGCTCCCCCCCCCCCCACTTCCCATAATATAAGAAGAATAAAATGGAACAAACATAAACTAGAGAAAGTACTGGAAAACAAAAAAAACAAAATCCTCTGGAATAAGGATGTACAAACACATAGACTCATACAAGCAAGGAGACCAGATGCCATGATATTCGACAAATAGTAGATTTCGCCGTTCCAGCAAACCACAGTGTGAAGATCAAGGAGACTGAAAAACGAAGCAAATGCACGGAACTTTCCAGAGAACTGAAAGGAATATGGAGAATGAAGAAAGTAAATATAATAGTAATAATCGTAGGAGCACTAGGAACAATCTAAAAAAAAACTGGAGAAAAACTGGAAGAAATTTAAATCAAAGAGATCATATAGACCATACGAAGGAGGGTAATGATCAAAACAGCTGCAATCTTAAGGAAAATCCTTGTATGCGTAAACCAATTCGCATAAGCTACGAATGGTAACCAACATATGGAAGTTACAATAGGAAGAAAGCAAGACAATTGGAAGAACATCACTGCACGACCCCAGGAACAGAATCTGCAAGAAATATCATAAACTGCCACCCCTAATGCAAAAAAAGATGGCACCTGCCTCGGCTGACACCACGCAAAATAGTCGTACAGGGTCAAGGAGAATGAGAAGACCGAGGATTGACAGAACAAAACAGACCTCCACTGGATGAGTCCTGAGAGTGCTGGGACCTTGGGAGGCTTATTGCCACCCATATCGAAGAGGAAACCAAATAGTCGTTTCCAGTGAATAATCAATGGTAGGCGGCTGTTGCAATACCGCAAGGCCATTTGCGGTGATAATCGAAAAGAGATGGAGAGTACTGGAAATCTGAGGAGGCTTATTGTTACTCAAACTCCATGGAACACCACTGATTGTAGTCGCTGAGCAATCACTGACAATGCCTTGAAACATTTAATTGGGAGACTTTCTATTACCACTACTTTGTATTATAGTCATGATACAACTCAGCAACATACTCATGAGATGCAATATCGGATACAAATTCACAGGAGCAAAATAAAAACAGAACACAATTCTTTATATTGACGATTTGAAACTATTACTAAAAAAATTAATGGAACCCGGAAATCTAATAAATTCAATAAGCGAGGAGATTCTAATGTAATTTGGAATGGAAATGCGTCCGATACTACACTACTAGAAGTGGAAAGTGGAAAACCTGAAACAGCATAGTACATAAAACTGCATTCCAAGAACCAATGGGTGTGCTTGAAGAATATAATAACTTTAAATATCCAAGACTTCTCGAAGCAGATATTATCAAATGAATAGAAATGGAAGAGAAGATTAGATAAAAAAAAACTCTGAATAGAACAAGAAACTTTTAATGCAAATTATATAGTAGAACAATAATAAAAGGAATACATACTTGGGCAGTATCCTTGTAAGATAACTCGAACTCTCTATCGGCTGGACAAGAGAAAACTTCCTACATCTAGACCAAAACCTATCAACTTAATGATCCAGCATAATGCACTGCACCCGATAAATGATACCGACCGGCTCTCTCTTAAATGAAAAAACAAGGATACAGAGTACTAATATATGAGATTTACAAGGAATCAAGTCAGTTAGAAGTTGGGATGAAAGCTGCTTAAGTATATAACCACCCTAGAATATAGATCCATACATTTAGCTTGATGACATCTTTCTGATATGGAACAATATATATATATATATATATATATATATATTCTTAGTAATACCAGAGAAAATAGATGAGTGCAGGGTTGGTATAATTTAATCTCATAATGACATCTTGAACATGTGACGAGAGCCCGCAAAGTGCTTAATTTGTAAGTTTACCCATTCTAGTGTCTAAACGGAGGCGAAACAGCTGTAATTTATAGAAAAATACAAATATTTTCTTGAAAAAGGTAGTAATTTGGTAATTTGTTCACTTATATAGATATATCTGTGTGTGTCTACATGACCACCCAGCTAAAACACACACACACACACACACACACACACACACACACATATATATATATATATATATATATATATATATATATATATATATATACAGGCTGTATAGTTAAAAGTAATTGAACTATGAACATATTTGCTTGCCTTCTAGCATTGTTGGTTTATATCACGCATCATCTCACATTAATTTCTGATTATTTCTCTTTCACGCGATGCTTCTCGCATGATAAATGTAAAATTATATCAAAACAACTATTTTAATATAAATAGAAACGGATTTGAAACTTGGAGGTAATGACAAACAAACAAACCAACAACGATAGACTCGAAACATTTAATCGTGACTCGCAAATTACTGTCAGCGTTATTAATTCTCTATCTTGCCCGTATTCCTATGAATATACTTATTGCGCGTGACGGATTATTATGCTCATCAAATACCGGATGAACAGGCGCCACCCTGTCGTCGGAAAGGACAGATGTTCGACGATAGGTGAGACGGCCATTGTTATCAGGTAGGAAACGGCTCACGGTGAGAATTTTTTCCGTGTCGTCATTTATGTTCAAATTGATCGTTTCGTTTGATAAGTGACATTTTTCTGGTGCACATAAATGAGTGGATAAAGGAATGACATAATTAGTTAGCTTTTAGCTGAATAGACATCTATTTGAGTCATGCGGCAAGTAATTTAAATAATGACGATATGGTTAATGTATTTATCGAATAATGGTTTCTATTGCAAAGAAAACCCGTCCTTTCAAAACGTCTTTTCAATGCGTTTCCAAAGTATACTCTCTATACAGAGGAATTCTGATTAAACAGATATGAACGTCCATAAGTGTCGTACGCCTCTATAGGGCATTGAGCAAATTATCATTTAGTTGTTTTTAGTTGGCGAGACGCAAAGCCAGCAGACAGGTGACCGTGAAGATACTATCTTCATGATCCTCATGGAAAGGAAAACGGTCAATGTAAAGTCTTAGGAAATTTATGAAGAAACCCTTAAGCTTACTGGGCGTTGTTTGTAGAATAAAATATTTTATATTAGAAATATGTTTAAAAAAAAAAAAACAATAAAAAGACAAAAATTAGAATCGATCTCTTTTCTCTCCGATCACTAGACAGATCAAACATCTACACCAGGGATTCAGAGGTTTTTCTTCGCTACGAATATATATATACACGAAATCATAATCGTATTCAGTTTAACGTCAATTTTACATTCTGACATGTGTTGGACGGCTTTTAGAAATTTAATTCCAAACTAACCTATCTCTGACCAAGTCTTTATTTATCCCCTTTACAAGGCGACACTGGATGCATCATGGTCGCTGATCATTCGATAATTACCCGTCACTTGAGTAGCGAGGTTTGCGAGGGGACGCGAAGGGATTCTATTCCCAGCAAAAGATGTATCATAAGCGCTTTCGTTTAATTAGAAAAAATGTAACATTCTCTTTCCGTGTCTCTGCTTCGTAGAACAGCCTGCAAGAGGAAATATCGATGATGCTTATCATATCTAGGTTTAAAGTAACATCTGACAAAACTTCAGACGGTATATAGACGTACACATCTTATCACTGGACTTTTACATGGCTTGTTGCACTGTTCTAGTTTTTTCTAATAAATTTAATTTGATTTGAATTGAATTCTTATCACTTCCTTTTATCACTTGGCCTTCTCATATGAACTGAAACAGCAACCTCTACGACTCTACATATACGCAACCAAAAATTATTTCATTCTATTAGCATGGCCATAAAATTGATGTATGCTGTTCTGAACACATCTCCTTAGACTGTCCAGATTTAAACTTCTTCTGAAGTTATCAGATCAAAGTCTGTTTTTAAATCTCGGATTACATATATCATTTCTTTCCATGCAACACATGTCCTCAACCCTCACTTATTTTTTTAAATCCTCCAATTATTGTTAGTTGGTGGTTCTAGAACACAACAAGTAATTAGTTAAGAAATCATTAATTTGTTTTAATTTTTACGGCACGTAATAACAATTTTTAGCGATGAATGGTATACTGTTAGTTGAATACAAGTCACTATTTTACTCATAGTTAGATGGATGTTGGATCCAAATTTTCTTGGATGTATAAGTGTGTAATTCAGTATAATAGATCCGACAGAATTCAGCAAATCGGATCGCATAGTTCGGGACGGCGTTTATTAGATGTATGGGTTGCCATTAGATGTTAATTTTAAAATGGACTACGCCATCGTAATCGATGCAGCATTTGGAAATAAATATTGGAAGACATAGAAATTCAAGTTACGATAAACGGATGATAGAAACGTTAAGCTCATTTTATAAATGAAAAATAGAAACCAACAATTTAATATGCAATTTTGGATAATCGTATTCTATGCGTAATTGTTAGTAAATTGCTTTCTCTATGTTGTAACCCAACTATAAGGGTTAGCAGACAAAATAATAATTGAAAATTCAACAAGTATTAAGGATAAAAAGGTTTAAAAACAAATAAACAAGGTGAACAGAGTAATTTCGCACTCGTTAGGTCGAGCAAGCAAGTCCCTTGAGATGTCGTCCGTTATCTTTTTTTCTCTATATAAATAAAACAGACGATTTCAATTTCCGTATCTAAGTACTACATGACGCTTTCTTTTATTGGTTAAAGTCTAAAACAGATAAACATCGGTGGGTTTCTATTCCGAAACTCTATCTAAATTTTTATGATGTCCACACTTTGTTTTATCGCGAAAACAGATTCGCTGTCTTCAAGACAAACGAAACACATTGCCAAAATATTGAACAATCAACCCAACCACATATAACGTGTAAGTTTCACTTTTTATTTTTCCATTATAGACCGTTGAACCCATACGAAGGGGGTAGAAGTAAATAAACCCTATATTTTCCAGATTTATGGTGAAAGACTAAAGACTCAACCGCTTTTAGACACTAGTATGTCATTAGATGCCAGGACGTAGTCATAACTTGGGGTCTCGGTGTGCTGTACCACCTTCTTTTAAAAGCCAAATACAGTTAACAAATATGGCAATTTGTCCGATAAAGGTGGCTGCGTTTTAATTTGAATCTAAAATGGCGTATGTGTGTGTTTTTCAGTATTATTTTCTATTATAGAGAATAGAACTTTCAATCTCTAGTAAAGAAAAAGATGGCGACGGTCAATGTCAGACTTGAGTTTTCGTGACCACCGTAATATATATATATATATATATATATATATATATATATATATATATATATATATATATCAATCTTCGAATAAAAATATATTTGAATCTTTTGATTTGTCGTTAAATTAAAGCTGAATGCAATAATAAATTATTGAGTATCTCCCTACTGCGACGTCACTTATAAGTTTGTTTCTATTTACATGCGGCGCCACAAGGTGTGACCTCCGTAAAAGAAGGCCGGTACACTGAAAAGTGACGTCATGCTAGTAGGTAACAAGCGAGATCTGTCGACCAGTCAGACTGTCACTAATGAATGAAAGTATTTTAAGAAAAGCATTAAAAAACTTAAAATATTGCATTAAAAAAAACAACAAAGCCACACGATTCGCTGTATACTGATAATGAAGTTTATTCAATATAAATAAAATACAAGAATTAAAAATGAATAGAAAATAATACGTTGTTTCATTGATGCTTATTTACTACTTCTATTTGCTTGTCTCCCCATGATGACAAGAAAAAGTAAGAGAGAAGTTCGGTTTTTAATATGAGGAAAATCAAGCTCTCAAAAAGGGGCCCTATGGATTAGGAGAAAAATTTAAATGACCTCAGCTTAGAAGCATGTCCCATTCCCTTTACTGACTGATGACAGAACCCACGAAGTATAGTATCAGAACAGATATTACACTTTTAATCACAAGGCCATCAAAAGTGTGGGGAGTGGATTGGTTTTGGTCATCCTCTGTCTATCCTACCTTTAGCTAGAATCATTAGTCACCACGATACCACATTTACTTTAGGGGTCAAGATACCTAATGTGTTGAAAATTAAAATTGTATTTATAAATGTATATATATTTAATTTAATGTTTTAATTATTCATTTTTTCTAGCACTTAACATATTTGAACTGTTTTAGACTTTTATTACACACATACACAACGTTTTGGTACAACAAATAAAGTTTTTTTTTATATAAAAAGAAACAAGTTTGAACCGAATTTCTAGTTGATATTATTTCATGACAGTCGACAGATAAGCATAAACGTTAATTCTGTATCCGAACAAACAAAACGTTTTATGATATACAGACTTGTTATTGTGTGAAAAATATTTCAATTCCTTTGAGAAAAGCAAGTATTGTTTTTTATTTTAGCCGTTTCTATCAAGACAGGTCTGTCAACCATCTTGAATTTTATTCTATGAGTTATGTTTATAGTTCAGACTACTATGATATTTCTCACCATGAAACTGACATAAACAAATCAATGATATCGTTTTTTAAACCAGCTCCAAAAACAGGGCTTCTAGTTTGGGACAAAAAAATTAATTGTCTCAGTCTAGAAGGATTTCTGATTCACTGACAGAGGACAGTAAAGGTGAATTTTAGTATCAGAACAGATACTTCACTTTGAATTTTTAACGGAATTTCAAGTCGGTAATATTTTATTGCTTACAAAATGTTAACAATGGTGTCGACACGTGGACATACAGTTCACTTTTATATACGTTCACAATCGAATTAGCATTTATTCAGGACAAACTAAACGTTTTATGTTATACATTTGTAATTGTGCAATAAATATTTTAAACTTTATGGGCAACAAGCACGTATTAGTGTGTTATTTAATATTTTCCTATCAAGACAGGTTTGTCATCCATCTTGATTTTTAGTCTAAACGATTTTTCTTATTATAGTTTTACCTTAAAATCACTATCAAAATTCAACCTTGAAAAGGATATGCACAAAACCATGCCAAACGATTACTAGATTAAAGATGAAATTATTACAGAGAAATTACCACCGTCATATGTCTACATGTAATATGTAACTGTTCCCTTCGAAGTGTTGCGTTTATCTTAGTGCCGACAACTCTGACGTCAGCATAAAAACAAGACTCAGTGAAATGGCCTTCCCTTTACGACGGCCACGCACAAAGTCGGGTTTTAATGTTCGGAAAATCGACTCA